>CP092872.1:337024-379874 GCA_030710605.1 Cordylochernes scorpioides
GTTGGCTCAGTTATTATCGTGACGAAATATACATCCACTGTTCTATAATTTCGAACGATATACGCCCCATTCTAATACATTTCAAGAGGATTTATAATTATATTAAAATATTGGTAAAACAATAAAAACACATTCAATGGTAAATATACGATAACGCAAAACGTTGGTTCAGTTCCCAGTATGACGAGGTATAGATTTATTGTATTTGTAATCTCGAGTGATATATATATATACGCCTTATTTTCATACATTTCAAAAAGGATTTCTAATTATATTAAAATATCGGTAAACTGACAAAAACACTCAGTGGCAAATACACAAAAACAAAAATGTTGACTCAGTTTCTAATGTGACGGAATATAAAACCACTACATCTACAATTTCGAACGATATATGTATACATAAAAAAAAAAACTTCTGAAGCTGATTTATGTGTTAACACTATGTTTATATATAGGCATGTGTAATTGTTTTATAAGTGGGGCTATCTATGGAAATACCATTGGGTGAATAAATTTCTTTTGATGACTATCAGAATATTCAACATTTTTTTGTTTAAGATATATTGTTTGTTTAAGATAAAATTTCCATCTATATATGTATGTTTAATTTGGTATAAAACACTATGGAGACAAACTGATGAAAAACATATGTGAGATTTTATTACATCTAAAATTTTCCTATATCATAAAAAAAATAATAAATAAAATAAAAGTGAAAGGTTCCATCCTAAGCAAGCAAATTCTTTGCTTCTAATTTCATCGATGTATATAAAAAAAGAAAATGAATTTTATTTATTTTAGCGCGCGCGCGCGCAGTAAAATAAAAAAAAAATTCAAACGTGTCCTATAGTCGAGGCCATAGCTCTAAAAAAAAAAAGGCTTAATATATTATACCAAACAAAATTTAAAGAAAAAGCTTACTAAATGCGACAGGAAATCTCTCTATTCTATAAGCGGGCCTTTTAGCCCACATGAACTGAATTTAGTAGGATTGTTCACTTACCATTTAGTTTTTATACTCACATCTCTTTCAAGATTCAAACGTTAGATCCTTTTTGTCCTCCTCAACGGCCGATCCCCCGACTCTCACTGACTTTTTTTTTTAAAATCCCCGCGCGACCAAAGAGATTTTTATCTCGTTTACAGAGTGAGTAAAATATATATTTTTTTCGTAGAATAATTCCGAAAATAAAAATAAAAATGTATTCTTTGGAAATAAAAAAATAATTTAAATTAATAATAAAAATAAAAAAATAGAGACGATTCCTTGAAAATAATTTAATGTAGTATTTCTTTTTTAAAATTCCATTGTTATCTTTGAAATATCTAATTTATCTAAAATATATTTAATTTATTAAATATATATATATATTGAATTTTCAACGTGGTAATCTAAGAAATCTTGATTTTAACCTTTCACTATATATAAGGAAAAGGAATGAAGTATGGTACATATAGACGTATTTAATATACATATTTACACTATGTACACCATTACTGCTGTGGGCCTCGGAGTACAGAAAGCTTAAAGCTCGTCCAGGTCCTCCATTTGGACAACAAAGACTTCGGCAAGGCACTGTAAATATATGATATAGGATGTTTACATCGTTGTTGGGTTCGTTTGGTGAAAAATGGCCCAACAATAGCTCCCCTGCCAGAGTGAAAAATGTGTTTCATTCCAATTCAGATCTGCTCATGACATATGATAAATATGATTTAGGAATAAAATACATTTTTTACGATACACCAGGATGAACAGTGGCTGACACTCAGGCAAAGGGAGAAACAAACAAACAGGTGAGGGTATCGAAAACAGGTTATTATATGGTAGCATTGAATAATTTCACCCTACCATTTAGTGGGCGATATACTAAGCCCATCTTCATTGCTTGGCTGTGCCTTGCATGTCGGGAATTTGGGACTAGCTGTGAAGTGACTCCATACATTCCCCGCTGCAGTTCTTATAGGGGGAAAGGGGGTGGTCTAGACCCATGTTCTGCATAAACAGACATTTAGACCATCCCAAATAAGACATGGTTATATGGGCGCCAAGGAATTGTGAGTGTTCATGTTGATAGGTACAATTCCTAAAACATATCTTGTAAATTTTTTATTGGATAAATAAGGCTGGTGTTTACGTAGGTTACATAAGGCTGGTGTTTACATAGGTTATATAAGGCTGGTGTTTACATAGGTTACATAGGCTGGTGTTTACATAGGTTACATAAGGCTGGTGTTTACATAGGTTATATAAGGCTGGTGTTTACCACAAAATAATATGTATATAAGACTAGTAATAATATATATATATATAAAAGGTAATGGTGATATGAATTATATAGAAGATACTAAATGATAAAGTAATAAAAAATATATTAAGGTGACAAAAAAAGGTAAATATGTTAAAGATAATGGTATATTAATAATTATATCCTATATTAAAAAAATATATATGTACTGAGGGTCAGGGGTATTCACAAATTTCTTAATGTATATATGCATTGATTAAAAGTTTGTTCTCAACAAATTTGTCCCTGGGAGTGTGCGTCAGGCGTGTCCTTCGCCTCTCTCAACCATGATGGTAGCCAACATAAAAAAAATTCTAGTAGTCAATGGTCCTCTAAACCAGATTATTCTATATTTACTCTATCTAGGGTGACAACCATACTTCTCTCTATCTTTAGTTTATCACTGCTGTCAACTTCTATGATCTCATTGCCTAACCTACCTACAGAATGTGTACATACACATTTAAATTAATGAAATTTCTTTAATGATCGTTTGTTACCAGCCTCAAAGAGAATGAAAGCTGACAACAAGGAATCTACATCTCACTTCTTCCTTATGAGGTCTCTATTCACACTTGACTTCTTAGTATCCCTTCAGTATCTGGTTTCTCGTTCTAAAAACTTTCTGTTCTGAGCTACTTCTCAGCCCAAAAAAATATATATATATCAATTGATATTCAATCTTCCCTTTATTATCTTCCATCTTCGAGTCTGATACACTGGCCTGTTCTGGCAATCTGCTTTGTAGTTCATTTAAGTGTCCTACTAACTTAAATCCTATCTTATCATAGAATGAGTTACCCTCATTAAAAAAAATCGATCCTACTTACTAATTGATATTTAAACTAGAATTCATTCTAACTAAAACGTACGGCAGACAATAGTCTTTAATAGGTGTTTACTTCTGCTAGCCTGGGGCGATAAAAAAATCTAGACAGTCCATCTGTCACTCTTTGCTATTTGGTACCTAAAATCAGTAGACGGAATCGCCTCGTCTAATCGTAACTTATCTTGGTTAGATCTCAATTGTTAACTTTCATTAGAAACCCTCTTTGAGCCACAACATTGAAACAAGGAATTATAGGTCGTCCAATTTACCCAACGCATGTTTCAAGTTTGTCCATAGGTGATTGGTTCCAAGCTGCGCAATATAGAAGAGCATCTAAACGTGCCATTTTCTCCCAAACTCCCTGTTGTGATTTGTTAAATAACATATGTTACGTTTTATATTTATTTATCTATTATTGACTATGCAAAATCATGCCATTTGTCAATTGTTTTTAAACTTATGTAAACTATTTCCTTTTTATCTCTATCTTGTATAAAAGGAGATTGCTAGATTAAATAAACATTCAGTTCAACTTATAAGCCGGAGCTAGTCTTGTTCTGATGACACTCATTACAACATGGCGCAGTCGACAGGATATGGAAATCTATTGGGATATTCCCGCACAGGATGATTTCGGATTATGACAAGAAAAGTATCTAATTAAAATAGATCAATTCAACAGTGAGTAGAATGGAACGAATCAAGCCGCCGGCAGAATTTGTCCCATACAGCAACGAGAAAAAATGGGAGACCTGGAGAGAGTCGTTTGAAATTTTTGCAATAGCGGTAAATTTAGAAAGCATGCCGCTGGTGCGTCAGCGAGCAATTTTGAAGCATATTGCTGGTGAGAAAACAATGATGATATACAAGACATTTCACATAAGTGAAAATGATAATTATACCCAAGTTTAAAGGAAATGCTTGATATGTTAACGAACCATTTTAAGCCCTTCAAAAATACGATTCAAAGGAGAAATGCCTTTTTTACCTGTGTACAAAAAGAAAGGCAGGGAATCATGGAATTTATCACAGAATTAAAGCATCTGGCACAAGAATGTGAATTCGAGAATTTAACAGAATCTCTCATAAGGGATCGTCTTATAATTGGAATACTTGACCGGGAATTGAAAAGAAAGTTGTTAGAAGATCCACAGTTGACACTACCGAGGGCAATTTCGATGGCTATGATCTCCGAGTCAACATGCTCACAAGTAGCATCGTTGAATGAGCAAACAATGATTGAAAAAATTGAAAAACTTAATTGGGTGAAAGATAGAATTCGAATGGAAAATGCAGAAGCAGAACCAAGGGTTATAAACCCGAGAAGAGAAAGAATAATAGAACCATGTAAGTGGTGTGGACAACGACACAATTATGGAAAGTGCCCAGCGTATGGGAAGTAGTGCAATGCATGCGGGAAAACCAATCATTTCGCAGTAGTTTGCAGAACAAAACGTATCAGAAATCTCTTAGCGGAAAGTGAAGCTGAAGAGTCCTGTGACGATATAAATCTAAATGAAGTTGTTGTAAAGACTGTTGGGTCGGACAAGTGGTCCGCGGTGATAACCATTAATGGCAAGGAGACCATGGTACATTTGGACACTGGCGCACAGATCAATGTGCTTCCTCATAAAGTAATAAACCAATGGCCATCAAGACCAGAAATCAGACCCACGTCATTAAAGGCGTTCGCATATGGAAATACAGAACTGCCTATCGTCGGTAAATGCAATGTGCTATGCCAATATGGTGAAAAGAAAGGAATGTTTGAATTTATCGTAGCCGATGTAGAGGCGCAGACACTTATCACGGGCGATACTTGCGAGAAGCTTGAAATATTGAGGCGAATTAATCATATAAACACGGATGAAATGAAATTGTGTTCTGAAACTCAAAAAATCCTCGAACAATACCACGAAGTGTTTCAAGGAGTAGGATTAATCAACTCGGAATGTAAGATTTACACAAAGCCTGAATATTCGCCTGTGCAAGCCCTTCCCAGGCGCATCCCAACAAGCCTCAGAGCCGAAGTTCAGTCTGAATTGGAAAAAATGGTGAAGCAAGGAATCGTTACAAAAATATATCATGAAACAGAGTGGTCTCATCCTATGGTCGTTGTAAAAAAAATCTGGTAAAATCAGAATATGCCTGGATCCTCGTAAATTAAATGAGGCCCTTGTGGGAAGACACTTCCAGACTCCGGCTCCAGCTGAACTATTGCACGAGATACCCAAATCTAAGTATTATACCGTGTTAGACGTGAAATCAGCCTATTGGGATATTCCGGTTGCAAAGGAATGCAGATATTTGGTGATGACCACGCCATTTGGTAAATTCAGATATAATCGATTGCCATTTAGTTTGAAAATATCTGCACAAATTTTTGTTGAGAAAATGACGAATATCTTTAGGGATAGCTTTCAAAATATTACATATGTAGACGATTTGCTGATATATGCGGATACCATTCAAGAGCACAATAAAAAATTGAAGGGAATTCTAGAAAAAGCAAAAGAAAAAAATATCAAATTTGATTTAACAAAGGCTCAAATATGTCTAACGAAGATTCGTTTCTTGGGCCATGTGATTTCACAAAAAAGGAATTGATCCAGAGCCAAATAAGATTGATAAATTAATTACCTTTAAAAAGCCAGAGGATAAAAAGTCACTTCAAAGAATCATGGGTCTTTATAATTACTTGGGAAAATTCATTCCGAATTTAGCTGCGTCTACATCCAATATAAGAGGAATATTAAGAAAGAATGTTGTCTGGCATTGGGGGCCTAAACAGGATGGGGAATTCGGTCATATTAAGGAATGCGTTAGGAACGCTCCTTCATTGGCACATTTTGACAAAAGCAAGATGTTGATCTTGCAATGTGACGCCAGCAAAGATGCAATGGGAGCTGCTTTGCTACAGGAAGATCGACCTCTAGCATTCGCATCCGAGTCATTTAGCGACTCGCAGAAACAGTACTCTCAGATTGAGAAGGAGTTACTGAGTGTTTATTATGGATGCAAAAAGTTTGAATATCTATTATCAGGACACACTTTCGTTGTCCAGACGGATCACCAGCCTTTGTTGCCTCTAGTCAAAAAACCGCTGAGTGATATATCTCCGCGTCTACAAAGATTAGTAATGAAGCTTATAGCATTTGACTTCAAATTGCAGTACAAACCAGGAAAATATTTGATTGTGGCTGATACCCTATCCAGGGATACTCACCCCATGGACGAACTACCAACGCCTTTTCTTGAGGACAAAAGAATGGTCAAGATGGTATGTGTTAATATATCGGATGAAAAACTGGTAACGCTGCAGAAAGATACCCGAGAGGATCCTGCTTTTGTTAAAGTAATCGATTATGTGATTGAGAGGTGCGCAATATGGAAAAAAGACGTCGATGAAGATGCCAAAGCATTTTTCGATTTCAGACACCGTTTATATTTATGGAATGATCTATTATGTATCGGATCGGCCATAGTGATTCCGATGACACAAAGGAATAATATGCTCAAGTTGTTGCACCAATCGCACCAAGGGATATCTGCAATTCAAGATTTGGCGCGAGAATCTTTGTTTTGGCCGGGAATGTCCATCGACATTGCTGAAAAAGTAAGAAATTGTGAAATTTGTCAAAAATATCAGAAATCGAAAATACGGCAGCCGTTAAAACCCTTCCCAGTTCCAGATTATCCATGGCAGACAGTATCATTGGACTTATTTTACATTCAGAAAAGACCCCATTTTTTGGTGGTCGACAGATATAGTGGCTACCCGGAGGTATTTGCAATAAATCCACCTACGGCGATTAATGTAAAAAATAAATTGAGAGAAACATTTGCACGATTCGGGATTCCGGAAACTATGATGTCCGACAATGGACCACCGTTTCGCTCAGAAATTATGACTGACTTCTGTATAAAATGGGGTATAAAACAGCTATTTTCAAGTCCACACCTTCATAGATCTAATGGTCTGGCCGAAAGAAACATTCAAACAGTGAAAAATCAATTAATTAAATGTAGAGATGAAGGGTCCGACCCATATCTGGCTATTCTAACATATAGGAATACACCAAAAAATGACCTACCTTCACCCGCACAGCTATGTTTATCGAGGAGCCTTCGATGTCAAATCCCCAGAATTACACCGCTGTATAAACCTTATCAAACTAATTGGAGAAGTATAGAGAATGCCAAAAGAAAAAGACAGAGCTCAATGAAAGAACATTATGACAGAAACAGTAAAAGCTATCCCAAGGTCAATGTAGGTGAGGATGCATGGTGTCAAATACATCCAAAAGAGACATGGACACCGGTGAAGATTTCAGCGCAGGCTAATTCTCCTCAGAGCTTTGAAGTCGTAACACCATCAGGAAATAGGTTAATAAGAGATCAACAATTTATTAGGCCGAAAGATGGAGTCAACGAAAAAAGGCAGTTATCTTTAGAACCAATTCCCGGCTCCCCAAAAGCTCAACATCTGCATTACGACAGTCCAACGATGGGAGAGTCATCCACAACCCCGATACAGCGGTCAAGTGCAGAGACCAATATTAACCAGAAGGAAAACGCGACTGCATCCGCTGGGATTTCACCAGAACCATCCGGAAGGCCCCGGTTTTCAAGGTTCGGAAGAGAATTAAGAAAACCACAAAGATTTTGTTTTTAAGCAGAGGGGAAACATGTTGTGATATGTTAAATAACATACAGGGTACGGTAGATAAGTAATGAGACTCAGTCTAGATAAACAAATTTATTGATCCGATTTGTACAAAACGTTAATATTCTTCAAAGAACTCGCCTTGGGTGTCGACACAACGTTGCAAGCGCGTTTTCCAAGCTTCATAGGCCCCACTGTAGTCCGTTGGAGTTATCCCAGTTAGTGCCTTCGTGACAGCACGTTGGATGTTCGGGATATCGTCGAAACGATGACCCTTCAGGCATCTTTTTACCTTCGGAAATAGGAAGAAATCAGGAGGACTCATGTCAGGGCTGTATGGTGGCCGTGGCAGAACTTCAACTCTAATTCGGGTCAAATAGGAGATCACGAGGAATGCTGTGTGCGCCGGAGCGTTGTCGTTGGTGGAGACGCCAGCGTTGAGCAAGGTCCTGTCGCTTCCGTTTGAAGGCTTTGTGCAATCACCGAAGGGCTTCTTTGTAGAATTCGGCATTAACAGTTTCCCCTGAGGGACAAACTCTTTGTGAATTAACCCCTGCTTGTCGAAAAACACAATCAGCATTGTCTTGACTCGGGACTTTGACATTCTTGCTTTCTCCGGGAGCGAGGATGCCGGTGTGTGCCACTCCAAGCTCTGGGCTTTCGTCTCCGGGTCGTATTGGAATGTCCACGATTCATCGCCTGTTACTACGTTGTCTAAAAAGTCTGGATTATTTTCCAATTCATTCAACATCTCACGGCAAAGTCCACTCGTCGTTGCTTTTGTTCGGCGGTGAGCACTCGGGGAACCAATTTTGCGCAAACTTTCCTCATCATCAAATCTTGCATAAGAATTTGGTGAACCGTAAATTTATTCACGGAGACCTCATCGGCGATCATTTTGAGACTTAAACGACGGTCGGAGTCCAGGAGTTCTTTCACTTTGGCCACCGTTTCATCCACACGACTCGTTGAAGAGCGTCCAGATTGTTCCATGTCTTCAACGGATACCCTCCCGTTTTTAAATTCATAAACCACCGGAACACTTTATCTCTTGATAGGGCGTCCTCTTTGTAGGCCTCCGTAATAATAGCAAAAGTTTCCGAAGCAGTTTTGCCCAAGCGAAAGCAAAATTTGATTGCATACCGCTGTTCTATCGAGCGATCCATCTTCAGCGTTTTCACAAGTGTCACAGGCACACAAACAACGTAATACGCGTAGCTCGACCCTCACTGCGCCAGAGCTACGACGCGACTGCGAACCGGTTCTATTGTTAGCTCAGATCCCCCACACCACGTGACCTGCTGGTGGAGAACGCACTGCGAGCGACTGGGGCGCCGCGCGGCGGCCAGTCTCATTACTTATCTACCGCACCCTGTATGTACGTTTTATATTTATTTATCTATTATTGACTTTGCAAAATCATGCCATTTGTCAATCGTTTTTAAACTTATGTAAACTATTTCCTTTTTATCCCTATCTTGTATAAAAGGAGATTGCTAGATTAAATAAACATACAGTTCAACTTATAAGCCGGAGCTAGTCTTGTTCTGATAACACTCATTACAACATCATCCTCATCCCAGTCACGCTTAAGGCGTCGAAAACTACGATGTCAGAGCGGTTACCCGAGGTTTGTCGTTATGCCCCTGGCTTTACGACATTGGCAACTAAATCCCCCATCTAGCACAAAGTTCACCTGGTACCTCTCCGTTCCCTCTTGCGAGGAGAAGATCTGTAGGCTTTCTGGTCTGACCGTGACCTCCCACAAGCTTCTAGTCTGAGAGTCGAGATATGGTCATTTACCTATGACCCTTAGAATTCAAGTCGATTATAATGAAAAATTAAAGTGATTACTTAAACAAATTAAAATTATACTTATACTCTTTAAAAAGAGACCTAACAAAAGGAGCGGATATATTCCTATCAATAGAGTTGTATAGTCCTGCGAGGCTTCCGATCCTAACAAATAAAGAAATCAAAATTAAACAAAAAATCCTATTAGATTCCCTAACACTATTCTAATGTACTTCTGGTCTAACAGTATAATTGACTGTAGTTTTCTCACATTTATTTCGCATTCCCATTCACACAATTCATTGATAGCAAGCAATCATACTAAAGCTAAATTCTATTATATAAGCCAAAGCACTTCAATAGTCAATGTTAACATTCACCCTAACAATTACTAATCTCCAGTACTAAATGTGAAATCAAATAAAATTAACAAATTAAAACAATTTTGGTACTAAAGCCCTAGTTTACTCAAAAGAAAATGCCTCATACAAACTCTCTCTCTCTCTATGTATATTACCTCTATACTTAAATAAATTAATAAAATTGATTGTCAACAATCAAATACTGAAATCTAACCTATCATTAAAATTGTGCATCTAACAGTTTGAAATTCTCCTTCTTGTCTTGACGCTTGGTGACTAAACAAAAATGGATTATCTAAACTAGCACTTAAAATTGGAGCGAACTGAACTTTTTACCTGATTGCCATGTGGAGTTATCCCCAAGTGCTCGCCGACCTTACTTCTTGTCCAAGGTCTTTGGCGTCTTCCTCTCTCTACTCTTCAGCTAACCCCCCCCCCCCCGATACCAGAATTATAGGCTTTTAATACCCAACCTTATGTCTTGGATTTAACAACAGAGTTCACTTGGTACCTTACTCATCATTGCTTAGATCACAACTGCCCTTCACACTCTCATTAGAAACCCTCTTTGAGCTACAACATTGAAACAAGGAATTATAGGACGTCCGATTTACCCAACGCATGTTTCAAGCCTGTCCATAGAGGATTGTTTACAAGCACAGCAGTTACCTAGTGCATCTAAGTTTCCTTTTAAATATTCCTCTCTACGGATATGCCAGAGTCCAGATACTAATTATTTCTTAAAAAAAAAAACTTTCTGATCTAAAATTTTGCAATACTATTGATACTTAAAAAAAAAAACTCAAAAGCTAGTATTCAGTACACATTCTGTAATTTTCGTTATTGGCAATCTGGGCAGAATTTACACCCTGTAGGCTTCTTGACCCTGGTTGAACGGCGTATTTCAGGGTCGCCTACATTGTCTCCTATCACTCCTCCACCTACTATCCCTGGTGGACTTCTTATGGTTGGCACCCCTTGTGGTTCCTCGGATTCTACAGGTCTAGGGAAGTATATAGGGTATGTCGGATGTACCCAGTGATCCTCATCATTAATTATATCATCTTTTTGATCTTGCACCTTGTTATCCTCTATGGGGTAAGTCTTTACCGGGGCATGATAGGCCTTTATCCTGTGTCTATGTGGATTTCATCCAAATTCCCAGTTCCCAAGTCCTTCAAAAGATAAACAGTATCGCCAGCCCTCTGTTGTACCTCATATGGCCCTCTATACCTTGGTTCAAATTTATGACGTCCTTTCGTCTCGTACATTCTCTCCACCAGGACTCAATTTCCTGTTTCAAAAGTTCTCAATCCTTTAGTCTCGAATTCAGCCCTGTCTTCTTGTTGCTCATTCAAGTAAGTTTGCCTCACCATCTCTCTTATCCCCTCAACCTCCTCTACTAATTCTCGCTCATAGAAGACCGCCATCTCGGTAATCGAATCTTCACATACAGGATTATGTTTTCCCCTTCCTGGAAAGGTTGTGGAAGTCTCAGCTCATGTTCGAAGATCAGTTTCGCTGGAGTAAATCCTGTACTAGCATGTACAGAGGTCCTGATAGCGAAAGCTACCATTGGTAGGGTGTTATCCCAATTGGCTCCCGCTGTACACCTGCGCAAAGATTCTATCACCGTCCTATTGAGTATTTCTACGGCGCCATTACTCTGAGGTCTCCAGGCTGTGGTATTCACTGCACCTATCCCCATGGCTTTGCAAACTCCTTTGAATACGCAACTCATGAATGCTGAACCTCGGTCAGAAAGTATTGTTTTCGGCACTCCAAAGGTGGTATTACCCTCTCCAACAGGGCTTTAACCACTATACTGGTACACTGATCCTTAATAGGAATTAGAATTGGGAACTTGGTAAACAAATCAACGATAGTCAAGATACTAGAATAACCTCTTGGGGTCGTCTCTAAAGGTCCTACGAAGTCAAGAGCTAGATGTTCAAAGGGCTTTTCGGGCCTAAAGTGGGGAGCATTAGCGGCCTTGGCTACGCCTTGATTTGATAGTTGGAAACTCTCACATCTGCGTATATATTTCCGGACTTGAGTCCTCATACCAGGCCAGTAATAGTCACTCTTTAGCCTTCTCATAACCTTTTTGACTCCGAAATGACCCCAGTAGGGATATCATGATGATATCTGTGATCACTGTCTCCCTAAAACCTGTAGGAACCACCTTCACCCTGATACCTCTTTCATTGTTGGTAACGAGATATTTATCTTGTATCTTGTACTCTCTACTATTGTATATTTCTGAGCTACCTTTTTAAATTTGGTTAGTCTATTTAGCAAGGGAGCCCATCCTTTGTCTTGTAGTAAACCTTCCCATATCTGATTACTATCTAATAAGGGGGGCCGATGGTCCTTTACCACCGCGGCCACTACTCTCTTATCTTGTGATAGGCTTGGATCATCCCCACACGGGAACCTACTGAGAAAGTCGGCTACCGTGTTCTCCTTCCCCGGGACATCAATGAATGCGACGTTGAAGTCCTGGATGATCTCTGCCCACCTAGACAGTCGAGCGTTCTTATAATCATACCCTTTATTATAAGTAATCGGTTTATGGTTGGTGTGCACCTCAACTCTACTGCCCGCCAGGAGGTGTTTGAAGTGCTGTAAGGACAACACATCAGCATAAGCCACCTTCTCTATTGTGGAGTAGCGAGTTTCGGGGCCTATCAGCCTCTTACTATAATAAGCTATCGGTTTGACAGCCCTGTCTACCTCCTGTTGGAGGCAAGCGCCTACTGCTAGTCCACTGGCGTCAGTATTGAGGATGAATGGCCTCCCTATCATGGGGTGAACCAATAAGGGCTCACTCGTTAATATCTGTATTACGGTCTCAAAGGCTGCCCGTTCTGCAGTACCCCAATTGAATTTTCGTCCTTTCCTCAATAGGTTACTCAATGGAGCAAGGACTTCACCTGCGTTAGGTATGAAGCGCCTGTAATAGTTGACGGTACCCAATAGACTCCTTATCCCCTGATGTTGTGGGGGCGACTCAGATTCCTGAGAGCTGCCACGTTATCCCACATGGGTTTTATCCCATCCTGGTCGATGACATGACCTAGGTATTCTACGGAACCCTTGAAGAAATAGCTCTTCCCCAGCTTAGCCTTTAGATTAAAGCGACTCAGGCGTTCGAGTACAGCGGCGAGGTCAGTTACATGCTGCTCCTGAGAGTCGCTGTAAACTATGCTATTATCGATGTACAGTCGAACACATTTATACAAAAAATCCCCTAGGACCCAGTTCATGGCCCACTGGAAGATCTGAGCTGAGTTCTTCGCTCCTTGTGGTAAACGGGTGAAGCGGTATCTCCCCCAGGGTAACGAGAAATTGAAATAGTCGCGGTCGCTCTCCAGGATATGAATCTGGAAAAATCCAGAAGTCAAGTCTAATGTGCTGAAGACCTTTGCACCTGCGAATGCTCGTAAGTTGTCTTCAACACGGGGTATAGGGAACGGGAAGAATTCCGTTGCTTCATTAATCATACGCAAGTCCATAGTGATACGGACACTACCATCTGTTTTAGCGACAGGGAATAGGGGAGAATTCCATAAGGACGTACTCCCCTCAATTATTCCTGATTCTTCCAGTTCGTCAACTAAGGCCTTCACCTTTGGGACTAATTTTTAGGTATAGGATACTGCCTCCTGTAAACAGGTTTGCCTGACAGCATCCTAAGTTTTGGGGCAATTATGGTTGCTCCACTGCCCATGTCAGAAATATCGTTACAAAAGCAATGGCTATACGCCCTAAGGACGTCCTCGCCTGTTCTTATCCTACTTATAGGTATCTTGGGTGGAGTTGCTGGCACTTCTGTGGCCTGTAAAGAAGAAAGGAAAGCGGACTTAGTCAATTCTCCTCCCTGTTCTAACTCTGACTTAATTTTACCATCATGGTTCAAAGACAATCTTAGAGCCTTTATCCCTGGCATCCCTAGAATCCCATCATAACCCATACTACCTAGGTGGCAGTACTCGAAGGTAGACTTCACCTCTCTAATGGGTTTTCCATTAATGAAGGCCCTAAGATCTATGACATCACTTCCCAGTGACCTTAATTCTCTTCCACTAATCCCCCTCAGGAAGGTTGGTTTCTTTAAACCCTCAGTGCTAATATTGACTGTCGTTAAGTTTATAATGTTGGCCTCTGAGCCTGTGTCTATTATTAATTTTAAGGTATTGTCACTCAGAGGCCACCCTTTATTTACAAAATTTACATTCAAAACAGGTGAACTGGCTAGGATCCCCCCCCTGCCTTGAGGCATGCCGGACCTAGTTTTTTGTAGCGTTTTGCTGGCAGTCGCGGATACGGTGTCCTGGCTCGCCGCATTTGTAGCACTTGGGGCGTGGTCTTACTGTATCCTCTTGCCCCTCGGAGTTCACCCTTGGGTTCTCCTCTCTTCCTCTGTTAAGGTCCCTTCTCTCCTGCCTGGGTGGGGGTGGAGGTCGCTGTTGCCTGAATGGCTGGTGCTGCTGCGTTGGCCTCCCTTGCCAATTCCTGTGGGGAGCTTCCCTTCTATTGTCTCTGACGTTGGTCCCTCTGTAGTCTCCTCTTCCTGTGGAAGGTATTGGCCATCTTCTGACCTGGTCATTCCTAGTGTTGGCGTTTCCCTCCTGTCTTCTAAGGACTGAATTCTCCGCCTCCAAGACCCTCATCTTCTTCTCCAGTTCAGCCAGTTTATTGGCCATGTCACCCAGCCTCTGGCCACTCTTGTCGGTGTTGGAGCGTTGCGCCTCTTTGTAGTCCTCCTCTCTTTGCTCCAGCCATTGTTGTATTGTTGATCAAGGACTCCCATGGTTCGCCTTAGTAGAGATGAGCCTTCTCCCACAGACTAGGGCAGAGTCCATCGATGAAGACCTCAGCGACCTCTGAGATGCCTATCTTCAGGCCATCTAACTCTGCTTCTGCCGCAAGGTCACTCACCCGTGCGACAAAGTCTCGGACCTTCTCCCCGGCTCTCTGTCTACAGGAGAAGAACTGGCTCCTCATTTCCCTTGTGGAGACCCTCTTCCGGAACCGTCTTTCGAGGCTCTCCTTTAATTCTTCATATCCTAGACGGATTTGCTGGGATTGGAAGGCAAACTCCCTTGAAGCCCCTCGGAGATGGTTATCCAGGAGGATCCTTTTTCTGGCGTCGTCCAGGGCTCCTAGGTCGTAGACAAGTTCAAAGTCCCTTATGAACTTAGTGAAGGGGACTATGCCCTCCCCTTCGAATTTCTCCAGGTTGTACATCATGGAGGGTAGTTTCACTTGGCTAGTAGGGGCGTTCTCTCTCTCAGCAGGCATGATCCGTAGTTGAATCTACGTGAACTAGGTGTTAGATTCAACCCCGGATGTAACGATAATAGTTCAGGACCCATAGAGGTGGGCAAAGAGGGAATACAAAGTGGAAGGAGAGAAGAGAGGCATTCTTTATTCATGCTCCTGTCTTTGGTAAAAAAAAACGTTCGTATTCTAAGTGAAGATCCATTAGTTTAACAAAGTGGGTGGGCTCCATCAATAAGGTTAGACAAAATGTTATGTTGGATTTCGACAGTAATGATAGACAAAATATTACCCCTAATTCTATTCTAGAGATTTAATTGCTTAAAGAAGCGGAATAGAATTCAGCAGTAACTACAGACACAATGTCACCCCTAATTCTATTCTAGAGATCTACTTGCTTAAAGAAAAGCGGAATAGAATTCATCAGTAACTACAGACAAGATGTTACCCCTAATTCTATCCTAGAGATCTACTTGCTTAAAGAAAGCGGAATAGAATTTTTCAGTAACTACAGACAAGATGTTACCCCTTTCATACCAGTTAAACATGGCTTCTATACCAGGGAGCGGTATATCTGAATAGAATTTTTCAGTAACTACAGACAAGATGTTACCCCTTTCATACCAGTTAAACATGGTTTCTATACCAGGGAGCGGTATATCTGAATAGAATTTTTCAGTAACTACAGACAAGATGTTACCCCTTTCATACCAGTTAAACATGGCTTCTATACCAGGGAGCGGTATATCTGAATAGAATTTTTCAGTAACTACAGACAAGATGTTACCCCTTTCATACCAGTTAAACATGGCTTCTATACCAGGAAGCAGTATATCTGCATAGAATTTTTCAGTAACTACAGACAATATGTTACCCCTTTCATACCAGTTAAACATGGCTTCTATACCAGGGAGCGGTATATCTGAATAGAATTTTTCAGTAACTACAGACAAGATGTTACCCCTTTCTTTGGTCGCGAGTTCGTCACCGTTACGGATCACCACGCCCTTTGCTGGTTATCCAATTTGAAAGACCCGACAGGAAGACTGGCGAGGTGGGCCATTAAACTCCAGGCATACGACGTTACGGTGGCTTACAGAAGCGGGCGTAAATACCAAGACGCGGACTGTCTCCTCGAAGCCCTCTCGAGAGCAAATCGAAAGAAGTAGACGAAGAAGATCTAAATTTTGATATAAACGGTGAACGCTATAGAATTTCGGGAATCTCCCAAGAATATATATTCGGATTCTTTGTAATGGGAAGGTTGCAGGGGGAATGGGTTTGAGCAACCCGGGCGATTTGTCTGTTTTCTTCTTTGGCATTCTTTGCAATGTGCTACATACTTTCGTATATCCTTGAGAAGTCCTGGCCAAAAGTATTTGTTTCTAATCATCACCACGATGATGATGTACCATCAATAACTGCTCTGACCTGCTTCGATACTAAACAGAGAAAGGGGACCCTAGAATTAGCAAATTGATAGATGAAATAGAAAAATCCCGAGACGAACCAAGAGGATATGAACTGGTGAAAGGAACCTTGTACAAAAGGAACTTCGACCCCCTGGGAAACCCACACCTCCTCGTCATCCCCAAGCACCTACGATTGGAACTACTGAGAAGCCTACACGACGCTCCTACAGCGGGCCACACCTAGGATTTTCTAAAACTTATGAGAGGGTTAGAAACAAATACTTTTGGCCAGGATTTCTCAAGGATATACGAAAGTATGTAACACATTGCATAGAATGCCAAAGAAGAAAACAGACAAAACACCTGGGTTACTTAAACCCATTCCCCCTGCAACCTTCCCATTCCAAAGAATCCGAATAGATCTTCTTGGAAGATTTCCGAAATCCTATAGCATTCACCGTTTTTATCAAAATGTATAAATCCCGTTCTAATATACGAGATGTTTGAAATAAGTTATTAACTTCTTTCGAACTAAGTTAAACAACAACACATTGAATAAGTTTTCTTCACGATAGAGACGAGTAAACCGAACTTGAACGATCAACCATCCTGAGCCTGCGGAGAGGAATATTCTAGAGAAGTGAAGCAAGTTTCGCTATATGGCGGAGTCCATTGTTGAAGAAAATGTTTGCCCAATTATAGGGTAAGGAATAGAGAGCGGAGATAATGATAGGCTTGGAGGAAAAGAGAGAAACAACCAGTCTCTCGAATTTTCACGTTTATTTTGATCTAAATAAACTTTCAGCCAAATACAAAATATCCGTTTTATTTGTTATATGGAGATATATTCAGGTGTCTTGACCTTATGAACTGCTGTCGTCCTCACATGCGCAGTAGGTGTGGCTTTCATTCTCAACGTACTTGATGGCATAATCTTTGTAACTCCATCCAGACTCCTGGATGTTCTTGCTGTGGATCACCAGGCTGGAACCACGGTCGTTCTGGCAGAACCTTTCATACGTCTGCAGTTTATTCCGGTAAACACGTATTTCTTGGTTGTCATCCGTCACATGGGCTGAGCTCCCCTGGGACAGAATGTATGGGCCATTGTTCGACAGCGCTGTCTCTCGAACTTGAGCGGTTTGCTTAAGCAAGGATTTAAGTTTTTCAAGGGTCGAATCCCCGCTTCTCCTCTTGGTTGGATCACTAGGAAGATTTATGTCGGTTTTTGAGATTGTTTGGTATTCTGATGGCGTTCTTAGGTCGCATGATTCTGGTTTCGAAACTCTTTTTACTGGTTTCTCATTTTCTGGTTTCTTTAAAATTACTAAAGAAAGAGAACGCGAGTGTTTCGTCCTTTGTTTTGATTTCTTAGTTTTGCAGGTATCAACTGATTTCTTTTTACGGAATTTACACGTCTGCTTTGAATATTTTGAGTTGACCGGAATTCTTCTATTGATGCATTTACAAATTTCTTCTTCATCTGTTAGTTTAGGTTCCATGCGAGTTTGTTGAGCGCATTCAGCAACTTCTGTTTGGACGGAGAATTCATGAGAAGTCATGTTTTTTGATGCCTCACACATTTCACTTGTTTTGTTTTTACGATATTCAAGGCTGAGATCCTCGCATTCCGACATTCTTCTATCCTTGGTCAGAGAATTGGATTGAAGAACTTGTTGTTTTTTCAACAAATAATCAGGAATATTTATATAAATATTAAGCTTTCTATTTCCCTTATGAGCATGTATGTGAGGGTATTTGTGTGTTTCTTTTCTTTCCTTCTGTGGTAGTTCCAAGTTTGCCTCAGGTACAGAGTGTGCTATAAAATCCTCCAGTTTGTTCGTAAGAGTTTCAAGCCGCTTCATAATTGTTATAGAATTTTTCGAATGACGATTTCGGTCATGTTCTTTATGTTTTGACATTTTCCATGGTTTGAAGGGCTCCTTTGAACATCTGCTTATCGCTGTTCTCTCCGACCTACACCCGGGGTTGCCTATGAAATGGTCTATGGCTTCATACCTATGCCTCGAAAGACTTTCTCTCACCGAATTTTTAGAACCCGCGGATGGGGCAGAAAAGGATTCACAAGAAAGTGGGTCATCGCCTCTTCTTATGCCTCTGTTTTTCACCTGGCCAGTGTACCGGGGCATAATGAGGTTCTCCTTATGGCAACAATTTCTCGTCAAATTCGATCTGCGTTTAAAATGTATATTGCACTCATTTGGTTCCTCTGGTAAAAGATAACACGGACATTCTCTGGGAATCGGCGTGAGACTAAGCTGCGTTCCTATATCGATCAAAGGATTGAGTGTTGAGTGGAATCGTTGGCATGTCTTATCACCACCAGGTGTATTGTTCACTTGACATGAACTTCGGTTATCTCTCTCTTTGCTCCTAGGCATCTCACTATATTTGTTCGTTTCTCTAGGAATACAGCATTTGATTTGCATATCCTTATTCTCGTTCCTTTCTTCGTTCATACAACCGCCAACGAATGTTAGAGCCTTGCTGGGTTTTCTTTTTGGAAGTTTTTTCCTTTCACATTTTTTTGATTTCGAATGAATTTTTGAACAACAACATTTACAGCATAATTTCTGAGGAGGTTTGACCTTGCTGATAACCTGATGGTGTTCGGGTTTTTTAACTTCTCCAACTGTTTAATTGCAACACGTGTTTTGGCTGACGTTCACGAAGTCTTGCCTTGACACCCGGTAGTTCTGTATGACCGTGCATTGTTTTCTTTTGCAGAATTTCTGGCTTTTAATTTCTCTTAAACACTCCCCAATATCGATGTTCGACATAATATGTCGTAAAATGAATTTTGAACCCTAAATCAATTTATTAAAATCTGCAACACACATAAACAATATATATTAAGATCAAATATTTACGTATATCGTATTTCAAATAGGAAAACATGAGGCAAAATTTATTGTGAAAAAAGTGAAATTTAAAGAACAGTTGTCTCTACCTCACACAGGAAGTGGCGACTGTTCAGTACAAAATATATATCGAAATTTGAAGAATAACAATTGGAAATCACTGAAGAAAAAAACAAATTGAATTTTGCTTTTTACACATATAGGAAATAGAAGAACTCAAAGATATAAAAATATATATATACATTTTCTCTTTGCAGTAAATCTTTGATTTTTGTGTGAGCTCCCAAAAATAATTACATTTTATAAATCTCTGTTCAGACTCATTTTAACATACGGTTCAGAAAAATATGTTTCAAATAATTTTCAAATAAAAAATTTATACAAAAATTAAATTCAACACACAATATCAGATATTACTAGAGTATACACAAGACAACTTCGTACAACTGTGTTCACTGTGTTTGGTCAAAACTTATTTAATTACTGATTATAGTGAATAAAAAATGTTTAAAAAATCACTTGACTACTTTATCGCCCGAGGAAAATCAAAAATACAAAAATTCCTTCTATAATAAACTCTTATATAGAGTCAAGACTGTCGTGTTTCTATTGAACAATACAGATGATACATTTAAACGTTTCTTCAACCAAGGTATATTTCCGCCCTGATTTCTACAACACACAATTTATAACCAACCATGGCAATTTCAAGAGTTTTCACGCAGTGGAGGATCCAAGCTGTGGATTCTACTCATATTTAACTCACTCCAGCATTTCAAGACTACAGACATAGTGACGTCTGTACTGATCTAAGAGGACTGATAGATATATTGCCACGTGGAAAATTAGGGAAGACCAACTTCGGGATGAGACCACAATTTATTTCAGACAAGAACAAACTATGAATGGTAAAAAAAAAGCAATGAGGGATGTTTACAGAGTAGCAAAATATAAACGTAAGAAATGATACTCTGCTAATAAAATAATAAATACTTTGTTTCATAGCTTCTTCCTTATGAGAGCTGTGATCCACAGCTTGCACTTATTGTCGATACTGACACGGATATGACGTGCTTCTGCCAAGGATTCCATTGAAGTCTTGATACTTTGTCCCTAGTACCTTTGCGTCCTTTTTCTTGAGGTGCGAAGAGCGGCTTTGTCGTCGTATCGCCCATAGGGACATCGTCATCTTCGAGGGAAGTCTTGGCTTTGACACGGCGGTGGAATCCTGAAGCCAGACTCCCAAAATGTAGATTACAGCACCCATGGCTTCAAGGTCTTCTCGGCGGTCTTCAGTTTGTCTTCCCTAACTTACCCAGCATCTCCACCAAAATGCCACGTGGAAAATTGGGGAAGACCAACTTCGGGATGAGACAACAATTTATTTCAGACAAGAACAAACTATGAATGGTAAAAAATAAGCAATGAGGGAAGTTTACAGAGTAGCAAAATATAAACGTAAGAAATGATACTCTTCTAATAAAATAATAAATAATTTGTTACAATATTATGCTACTAGCGAAGAAATTCGGCTTCGCCCGGTTTGTTTTAAGCGAGTGAAAGTTTGCCTAAAATGTGATCTGGAAATATATTGAAACTTGATCGCAAAAATTGGAAGGAAATATAGAAATTATTCCAGTTCCTATCTCCCTGGCCTTATTTTGATGGAAATCCTGCAGCTCATTACGTCATAGAAACGGCTACGCCTATGTCTGTTCGTTTGAAAGGAAGTTCTTTTATCTCGTCTATTTCCGACTTAGAAGTCTTAAATTTTTGTCAACTTGCAATGTCATCAGGTTTGAACAAGTGTACTAAATTTCATACTTCTAGGTGTGTGTGTTCACTGTAAGTATATTAAATATTTATTGCAAGGTTTGTAGACAGACAGACAGACAGAACGACAAAAAAATAAGTTGAATATAAAAGATTTTAATGAAAAAAATTAACAAAGTTTATTTCTATTTCTGTGATGAGTTGATCAAAAGGATCATAAGTTTATCAAAAAAGATAAAACCCTAATTCAAAAGTCTTCCATGAAAGCCAAAAAACTTTGACATGACAGAGTCTCCGATAAGTCTCCAGAAGACCTGGTTTAACCTTGTTTTGAGGCTGTGGTTTCTTAAGGAAGATTCTGCTGTAGCTAAGACTTAGGAATTAAAAACTTGGAACGCTTATAATTGGTATAAATTGGGTATTGCAACATCGATTTGGGTTCCACCATGTGACTTCTAGTCCAAATATTTAGTGAAATATTCTGATTTTACCTTTAGAATTTAAATTCTTCCGATGACCGACTTCCTTTTTCTGAATAATTACTTTGTTGAATATTAAAAAAAAAATTAGTTCCAATAAAAAACATTTATACAAGGGAACATCTCTTTGAGACTCTTTGTGTACGTGAGTGACATTGCTACCAGTCTTTGAGTAACCAGCTGCTTGTTCTGAAGTTGAACCACCTCAGTGTTTGCAAATGTTGAATTGTCAATCTTTCATATAGCGAAGTAAACCTAGCTCTTGTAAACAGTCTTTGTTTGTTCAATATGAACATTCCATATACATCTACACTCATGGACAAAACTTAAGGAAGTTGTACCTTTTATCATGTATATCGGGACAATAACTCTGAAAGATATTACAGTGACCTTTATTGAAGACACACGAGATAACCAATATACACTCATGGACAAAACTTAAGGAAGTTGTACCTCTTACCATGTATATCGGGACAATAACTCTGAAAGATATTACAGTGACCTTTATTGAAGACACACGAGATAACCAAGTGTAAACAACCTGTTTCCTTAAAAAAAAAATTGGACGACCAGCGACATTAGATTTTACACTTCCTTAAGTTTCGTCCACGAGTATGGATTGCTTTCAAGATAACATGAACACACACAGCCGTCTAAAGCCAATTGACTCAATGACTATCAACAAATGACAGGCCAATTTGCAGCAGACCAGGTAATTCACACCACACTGTGGGTCCAGGGGCAAGGTGCCTGCGGCTGCTGAGCTGAGCTTCCTGGACCGAGTGAAATGGCTGGACATGTACGGAGTGGACCTCCACATGGTGCTGGTGAGTTCTGGGCTGGCCACAGCTAATATACATTTATACAGTTTGTGGGTGACCTGATAAGGTACAATTTGGATTATAGAGTATAAACACAAGGTAATAAGACCAAATCCAAATAAATTAATAGTATGTGAATTCTGGTAACAACGCTGTTAACGAAATATCACACACAATATATTTGGATTTGGTCTTATTACCTTGTGTTTGTGTGACTTCTTAGCATACTCACCTGACTCCAACAATTTAATTCATTTATCTTAATTCCTATAAGCCTATTTACTTTAATTTAGTTGACTATAATTCAATAGAAAATATGTAATCCCTTGGAGTGTTGAATTAAAGACTTTATATGTACCATGTGGTACCTCTCCCTTTAATGCCATTTATAGTACATGAATATCATTCTCCTTGCTACTTATACAGGTTAGGTTAAAAACAGTAGAACCTCCATGAGAGGACACCCGCGCTAGAGGAAACTCTCTATAAAGGACAGTTTTCATTTGCAAAATTACCATTTTTACTAAGTAGCAACTTCTCCGGTAAGAGGAGACCTCTCCCTAAAGGACACTTTGGCTCTGTAATTAGATGTTGTCCTTTACAGGGAGTACAAATAATATTCCAAAATATTGTGAAGACAGCCAGGCTAGACTTTCTATGCACTTCCATAGCGACTACAGGACCCACCATTAAGTTGACCCACCATCACATCCAGAAACAGCAGAACCTCTATGAGAGGACACCTTCACAAAGAACAGTTTTCATCGACAACATTACCTTTCTAACAATTTAGCCACTCTCCAGTAAGAGGACACTTTGGCTCTGTAACTTGGCTGCTGTATGGCCAAACAAGGGGAGGACAGTTTAGACCTGTGGACAGCTTGACTGGAACACTGGGGGCCTTGAGATGTGATGAGCAGCACCTCTCTCCACAATTGTGAGGTTTGAAACTCCTGGTGTCATCTATCTACTCCACAGCTATCACATGTTGATTGATTCTCTCTCGTCACATGACCAATCAGCATGCAGTTTCTGCTTAGCCCAGTGGTTACATGGAGGTTCTCTATATTTGCTATACAAACATGGATTTTAATCTTGAAATTTCCTTTTTTTATTTGTAGTTTAGGTACAATTTGGATTATAGATTAGAATCACAAAGTAATAAGACCAAATCCAAATACTAAATAGTCTTGTAACCCCAAGGAGAATCCTCTGTAAGACCTATGTGTCTTAATAAAGGCTTTTGTGTGTGTGTGTATGTGTAATACTAAATATTGTGTGATGTTTCGATTACAGGGTTGTTACCAAAAAGTCACACATTATTTATTTATTTATTTGTTCTTATTACCTTGTAGTTCTATAATCCAAATTGTATGCATTATCATAAATAAGAATACTAAAATATTAAAATATAATTTTTGTGTGCACTCTCTCGTTACAATTAACAAACACTAAAATAAAAACATACAAGATCTATCTTTGTGACAATGGATCCATTGTTGAGGATTCAGCTCTGTTTACTTTTGTAAAATAAGGGATCAACTTCTATTCCATAATTTTCTTCGTTTTTCTTATCTCCACTCAATCATATCAGGGTATCAAGCTTGTAGAACTTGTTGATGGTGTCTGCTGGGGATGAGTAGAGCTCATCAATGGATGAGCCAATACAGTCAATGATGTGGTTTGTAGGTTGACACTTAGTACATAGTGGGAAAATCTTGCAACCATTCTGGAAAGTTATCGTCTGTAGATGACCAGACTTAAGTCTGGAAATCAAGGACTGTTGTTCCCTTGGGAGGACAGAACTGTCCCTCCTGCTCTGTACCAGTCATGTGCAGCATTAGATTTCCATTAGTATAGTAATATGCCATTAGTAAACTGAGGAAGTAGCGAACCTTCCCTGCGATTTCTTCACTTCAATACTCTAGTTAGGTAAAACTTTGTACACAATTTGTATGTTCATTCTGCCTAGATACACACAGTTCAACTTATTCAATTCAAACCCCAAAGGATCAATATTTTCTGCTGAATTAAAGTGTCGGTTACATTGAAGTAAATGGGAGGATTGGGATTTGAAAATTTGGTTGAATTGAGTGTAAGTATTGAATTATAGTTGGTTCAAGTTTTCATTATTATTTTATCCCTAGTACACATGGCCATTATAATCATGGTGGGTAGAAGTTGGCTACCTCTTTTACTGTAAGTGCACCATATGTTGACTTTGCACTTACAAATGTGCCAGAACCCCGTTTGGTTACTTGAACTCGCTGGTGGGGTTGGACTTTTGCAAGAATCGGGGTCCATTGAAGCATTTTTTTTAAACATAAAAAAGTGCCCAATGCGGGAATCGAACCCGGGTCGTAGCGGTCGAAAACCAATGGTTTAGACCATCCTTCCACCGACCCCGCACAAAACTTATTGTTGACCATTGTGTTACATCAATGCTGTGGTTCCAGGGCCGGGACAACGTCGAGTACTACCTGGGCCTCACTCCCAGCGGCATCCTGGTCATCAGGAACCGCTCCAAGATCAGCGACTACTTCTGGTACCTACCTCTGGGTGCATTTAAATCCTTGACCTGGGGACATCGGAAAACTTTCCCTTATGACAAGGTACAAATTGGATTATAGATTATAAACACAAGGTAATAAGACCAAATCCAAATAAATAAATAGTGTGTGACATTTCGGTAACAGTGTTGTTACCGAAACGTCATACACTATTTATTTGGATTTGGTCTTATTACCTTGTGTTTATAATCTATAATCCAAATTGTACCTCATCATGACAATCATAAATCAATATTAGTGATACACCGTATAGTAAACATCACTATAGAATACAATTAGAGTTGGAAGTTGCACGAGTCACACAAAATTAGATTTCAATGAGCAGTATTTACATATTTACAATTTTAAAAAGGCTTTAGCTTGAAGTTGAAGATTCTTTATTTAGCAAGCTTGCCTTTAAAAACTGTAAACAATCGCAAGCCTAAATTTGACTCTGATAGTGAAATCCTATTGAGGTTTGCCAGTTTTACTGCAGGTGCTACTTTTTTTTCCATATCTCAAAGCAACTTTCTACTTTCCCTACTGAAGTAAGAAAATAATTGGGAGGGCCTGGCTCATCAGTGGAGAACCCTCCCAGCAGTTGAATCTACCATACAGATTGCTCTACTGTTATATTGGGATGTCAATCTGGGTTACATCAAGATGTTCTACTGGAAATTTGGAGACATTCTTGGTGAATGTTACGGTCACACTGCTGTCTCCTACCCCATGAATTCCTCATTGAACTTTACCAAGAATTCCTATAAAATTGTTGCATATATAAGCAATCTGGTAGATTAAACTGGCTGGGGGGAGGGTTCACCACTGATGAGCCAGGCCCCTTCCAATTATTGCAGTAAGGTTATTTGAAACAATAAATATATTGAAAGCATGTATAAGATTGTGCCCAACTGTGTCCCACAGGCCCAGAATCACCAAGATCACCTTCAAGGGGAAGTTCTTCATGCTCCGAGTGAGAGGAAGAAATGTAAGTCTCCCTGGTGGCTTCTTTATGGAATGTGAAGTTTATATCCACCTCTCTGTAGATACAACTGTCTAGTGTGGAGCTACTGTAGATAGTGGTTGCACACATTTTACTGGAAGTATACCACATGTCTACACATGTAGACTTTGTAATTAGAAGTGTGCCAGAGCCCTGTTTGGTTATTTATACTTATCAGTGGAGTTGAACTTATGCAAATCACTGCTATTAAAACTTAATTGTAGATTGATGAGGCACAATTTGGATTGTAGATTATAAACACAAGGTAATAAGACCAAATCCAAATAAATAAATAGTGTGTGACGTTTTCGGTAACAGCGTTGTTACCATCTTCAGACAAAAGTACTCAATGAGAGAATTTTACCACAGCATGCTTTTAATAGTTCCTGTTATCAAGTGTGTAAACAAGATAACAGATAAGAAGATATTTATCTGATAAACAGATGGGAAAAAACACCTGCTGATTAATATTCTTAGAATTAAAAGTTTTTTCAAATATAATTAAAAGCATATCTATCAATATCATTTATATTTCCTCTTTCTTCCATTCTGTTATTTGTAGCACATTTCTTTTGAATGAAAATGCTTCTTTAAATTGTCTCTTAAAATAATATTTCTCATAATCTAGTATCTTTGTTTCTTTTAGGTTAAAATTATTATGTCCTGTGATTTTTCTATGTTCTACAGTGAAGAATTCTCAATTTTATCCCATTTCAGAGCATATTCATGGTTTTTCATTCTTTCTTTTAAAGTTCTGGATGTTTGTCCTACATAACAAAAATATGAGAATAATACTTTAATTCAAAATCTAAAGTGCAAAAACAAAGAAGCCAAATTTATCACATTGCCATTTATAAACCAAAAGTTTGCAAGAAATTTGACTAATATATTCAAAAAGTATGAAAAAATAAACATTGCATGGAAACCATGTAACCCTATCTCTCAATATATCAACAACTATAAGAACACTCACATACCAAATAGAGCAGGTTTAATTTATGAAGTGAATGTGAAAAATGTGACCAATGTTATGTAGGACAAACATCCAGAACTTTGAAGAAAGAATGAAAAACCATGAATATGCTCTGAAATGGGATAAAATTGAGAATTCTGCACTTGTAGAACATAGAAAAATCACAGGACATAATAATTTTAACCTAAAAGAAACAAAAACTAGATCATGAGAAAAATTATTTTAAGAGACAATTTAAAGAAGCATTTTTCATTCAAAGAAATGTGCTACAATTAACAGAATGGAAGAAAGAGGAAATATAAATGATATTTATAAATATGCTTTTAATTATATTTGAAAAAACTTTTAATTCTAAGAATATTAATCAGCAGGTGTTTTTCCCATCTGTTTATCAGATAAATATCTTCTTATCTGTTATCTTGTTTACACACTTGATAACAGGAACTATTTAAAAGCATGCTGTGGTAAAATTCTCTCATTCAGTACTTTTGTCTGAAGATGGTAACAACGCTGTTACCGAAACGTCACACACTATTTATTTATTTGGATTTGGTCTTATTACCTTGTGTTTAATTGTAAGATTATTTCTATTCTTTAATAATAAAAAGTGCTCAATGTAGCACATTAGTATTGACTGTTGAAAAACCAAGAACTTACCACAAGCCCCACATTCACACTGGGAAAAGGAACAAGACATTGTGACTGTTGGTGTCACAGAACGAGGAGAACACATACGGCTTTGAGCTGCCCAGCAAACAAGCCTGCAAGCATCTGTGGAAGTGCAGCGTGGAGAACCATGCCTTCTTCAGGTAAACCATTCTTCTCTGACTGACTGTGATCTCTGCCATACATACTTATTTAATTAAAAATACATATATTGGATCAAAATATAATTTATTTACCAATATTTCAGTTGGCTGAATGCCAACCTTTTACAACATATTAATGTCAACAACAAACTCAACGCTATATGTTGTAAAAACCTTTAAAAAGGTTGGTGTTCAGCCAACTGAAATATTGGTATTTTGATCTAATATATGTATTTTTAATTAAAGATCTATTTATGGATCGCTCTATTTTCAAAATAAATACAGCGTATGTAAATGGGATGAGGTAAATGTGAGCAGACAAAGTTGCCTCTCTCTTTTAATAACAGAGAAGATTGAAGATTTTATAATGTATCAGTTTAAAGGGAGAGGTTGCCTGGATGGAGTGAGGTCATGGACACGCTGTGTCACGTGGGGTGTCCAGGCTCACCCAAATTCATGAGATTCCCAGGAACCATGGCAAGTTCTTCACCCTCGGCTCGAGGTTCCGCTACAGGTAAGGAGAGTTGTATTGTCAACACTGTTTGTAGACTTGCCATGACTGTTTACAGTAGAACTACCTCTCTGTTACTGACACCTCATTTCAGAACAAAAGTGTCCTTTATGGAAAGGTGTCCTCTTACTGGAGAGTTGCTAATTAGTAAAAATTGTAATTTTGGAGAAAACTGTCCTTTGTCGAGAAATGTCTTCTAGCAGGAGTGTCTTCTCATGGAGGTTCTACTATATTTGCAAATATTACCAAAACTGTTTTCTGATAAAAAAAAATCCAACAATGGGCAATCCAACTATTTATGATTCAACACTTCCAACATTACTATATGGAAATAAGATTGTTTAAGAGATTTTAGCTCTGAAGTTTGCCTTTTACATGTAAATACTCACTGTGTTTATTTTAAAGACTCTTAATAGATTCTGCCGCCACTCTAATCCTATATCATATAGGAATGGGGAGAGTTTTAACACAGGTTCTTTAGACTCAAAAACACCTTCTGGTCTCTCCTCATTAGAGGTTGGATCAGCCATTTTTGATGGTCACTCAAGGAGGGGAGTTGCTCATGGGATGCTTCAGTATTCACTGTATTCTACCACATGTAGTGTGCGGTGTACGACTAGATTGGAAGCATGTATCCCCATCCTAGCCTGGGGATTGGAGTGAGATTTACCACGGAGACTTCTACTGCAGCGCTATAGAGATTTGCACTATGTCCTACTGAGTTGAAGTCATGTATAATGGTTTTCTGGAAGTTTTTGTTGGCAGGAGAGGGGATCAGGGTTCCCCACAACAATAACTCTCTCTTATTTTCTCTATTTCAATTCTATGAAATAATTCTTTGGATTGTTGAGTAGAGGCCAAGTTTCCCACCTGATAATGGCAGGCAGTACAAAACTTATTTGAACATGAGATAAATCATTCATTAAAGATACAAGAGTACAATTTGAATTATAAATTAGGAGAGAGAAAGAAGAATAAATTCTCTCCACCAGATGGAGCTACATGTTGCTGATAACAACACTTCCCAATAATTTATATATTTGAAAGTTGTTACCTAAGCTATAATCCAAATTACCAAGAAAGAAGGAGATTCAGACCGGACTGTTTGCTCCAGTGGACGGACCCAGAAGCAGGTGGAGGCAGAGTTCCGGACTCCACCCCGCCCTCCTCCCTCTGTGGTCCGGGTCCCCAGCAGGCGATACCAGCGCAGGCAGCCAGATGGCGCTGATGGTAAGTCTAGTTGTTGATTGTTAGTTGGTTGTTGTTATCCCAAGGCTCGGGGAATCTAACTCAGTGAGGCAGCCAACAGGGCTCTTGTAGAGTCAAATTGCTTCTTGACAGCCTGGGACATTTATTGGAGCTGAGGTTGTGAAGACCAGATTGATGGTTCTCCACTTCTTCACATTGTCCTCACTGCCATAATTCTCCAGAACCATCCCAATTGTTGGACCTTCCCATCTCACAGCTCCAGTTGGTCAACTCATTCCAGCTATTGAGACATCTCTTAGATACTTTTCACAACATTTCCTTATTGTGGTTTCCCTATTGTGTGAAGTCAGGATAGAAGAAAGTGACTTCCCATCGAGGGTTCATGTTTGGTTAGTTGTCCTCTCTGGTGGCGGAGTGTCCAGGAAGTGGGCAGGATGGAGCAACCTTTGTTTTGTTAAAATCTCTCTTTATTACCTTCAAACCTGGTCTATATCTTATAGGAAGTGAATGGTCAACACATCATTACATGAACCCAATACAACACTAGGCGACTTTATACAATATCTGGTACATCCAATGAATATAAAATACACAAAGATGCTGGTGTCCAGCCGTGGTATTCCCACCGGAGGACGGAAACCTCTCCAAGAGCAGAGATCCATCCGAGTGGCAGTCCACCATCTCCATCCACAGCCGGTACAGCCGTGAGTACTCTACCTGCCTCATGTTTTCTCTCAGCCGTCCAACATTAGTCTCCTTCATGTGAACATTTAAAAAATCCCTAAAAAACCTACTGTAGTCTGTATAAACAAGACTGTTGCTGTACCAGGTCCATGCACAGGTCCAGCTCCGTGCCCATGGTGCTGCCTCTGTCCGACTCTCCCAAAAGCACAAGATCTGCTCCCTGGGAGAACCCGAAACAAAAGTAAGTTTGTTCACTGAATATATAATTATACAGTAGAACTACCTCTCTGTAAAGGACAACACCTTGTTGCAGGGCCAAAGTGTTCTTTATAGTGGTGTGTCCTCTTACTAGAGTGTTGTGTATTAGTAAAAAATGGTAATTTTGAAGATGAAAACTGTCCTTTGTAGAGAGGTGTACTTTAACAAGAGTGCCCTCTGTGGAGGTTCTAACTATATAAAAAAGGTTGCACCTAGAGAGAGATCTGTGGGATGAAAAAAACAAATAAAAAAATATTTTGAGGGGTTGTTCCCTTTTTATCAATTCACTAGCGGACGTACTCGGCTTCGCCCAGGTTTTACCCGAGTAAAGGTTTGTCTAACGAACATTTGTTAAAACAATTCTCTATAAACTTATAAAAAAATAATAGATATATTTTGATAATTTGAAACTCGTAAATTTGAATCTCTCGATAAAGTGAAAATTTTTTCCCGGTCCCTGTGTGCCGTGTCATCCTGAATTTTGTCTTTCCTAATTTTCTACATTACAAAATCATCGTTTTATCTAGTGAACATTTTTCCCCGGTCCCTTGAAAAATACTCGATAAGTTGAATAAAATCAATATTAATTGGTTCCCTCGGTAATTGGAAGTTAAAGGAATAGTACCTTTGCCTTGGAATTGTATCAACAACAACAAAAAAGCCTTTATTTAGGGTCACTGACCCTATACAGGATTCACCAGAGGTATGCATAAGAACAAAGCAGTGAGACAAAGGAAATAACGATATATGGAATTGTATCATTATTCTTGTCTCAAATAAATTGCTGTGTCATCCTGAATTTTGTCTTTCCTAATTTTCTACATTACAAAATCATCATTTTATCTAGTGAACATTTTTTCCCGGTCCCTTGAAAAATACTCGAAATGTTGAATAAAATCAATATTAATTGGTTCCCTCAGTAATTGGAAGTTAAAGGAATAGTACCTTTGCCTTGGAATTGTATCATTATTATTGTCTCAAATAAATTGCTGTGTCATCCTGAATTTTGTCTTTCCTAATTTTCTACATTACAAAATCACCGTTTTATCTAGTGAACATTTTTTCCCGGTCCTTTGAAAAATACTCGATAAGTTGAATAAAATCAATATTAATTGGTTCCCTCGGTAATTGGAAGTTAAAGGAATAGTATCTTTGCCTTGGAATTGTATCATTATTCTTGTCTCAAATAAATTGCCGTGTCATCCTGAGATAATTTTACTTTTGATAAATAATCTTTAAGATAATAAACTTAGAGTGATAATAAAACTTATAGATAAAAAAACTTGTTATCATCGTCGCAATGGGGGCGCTGCTTGCGAGTTAAATTTACAAATCTGCACATAACTCTGAGGATATTCAAGATATTCAAGAAATTATTTTTCAGAAACCTTCCCAGTACTATACTAAATAACTTCCCAAAGTTTCATGGCGTTCCAATGAGTGGTTTGGTCAGGCATAAAGGACACACACACACACACATACATTCATTTTTATATATATAGACTAGCGGATGTACCCGGCTTTGCCCGGGTTTTACCCGAGTAAAGGTGTGTCTAACGAACATTTGTTAAAACAATTCTCTATAAACTTATAAAAAAAAATAAAGATATATTTTGATGATTTGAAACTCGTAAATTTGAATCTGTTTTAATGTCCATCAATACAGAGAGCAAAACAACAACTGACTCACCCGTGCAGGCAAGGTCACGCTCCGCTGCGTCACGTGGGATAACATACGTAGATGTTCTCGTCCATGTTCTCAGCACAGAATCTCTCGATAAAGTGATCATTTTTTCCCGGTCCCTGTGTGCCGTGTCATCCTGAATTTTGTCTTTCCTAATTTTCTACATTACAAAATCATCGTTTTATCAAGTGATCATTTTTTCCCGGTCCCTGTGTGCCGCGTCATCCTGAATTTTGTCTTTCCTAATTTTCTACATTACAAAATCATCGTTTTATCTAGTGAAGATTTTTTCCCGGTCCCTTGAAAAATACTCGATAAGTTGAATAAAATCATGGTCGTTTATGGAAGATGGGCGAAGTCCCCGGAGGTCATCTTGGGCAAGCCCCCGCGAGGCATTTTTCTTGTCTACTTGGCACAGCTGTGTCACCAACTCTGCCCCAGCGCGCCATTGGACTGTCCATCCGGCCGGCGGCCGGACGATTACATTCTCTCGACAGGGGGTGGGGCAGACCTAAGCCTATCTCCGTCGCAAGGTGGCGCTGCTTGCGAGTTAAAGCTACAAATCTGCAAATAACTCTAAGGATATTCAAGATATTCAAGAAATTATTTTTCGAAAACCCTTTCCGGGAATATACCTAATAATAACCCAAAATTTCACGGCGATTGGATGTATGGTTTTTGAATCTATAAAGTACACACACACACAGACAGACATTCATTTTTATATATACAGTAAAACCCCGCTAAGACGAACCATGGATATAACGAACCCATCGAAAATCCCAATTCCATTCCATTAAAATTACCATCGTTATAACGAACTTTTCACTTTTCAAACTAGCGAACTATCGCTATAACGAACCCAATTTTGGTCCCAAATATTAAATTCTATCAAAAATACCATGCTTATAACGAACTTTTAATTTTAATTCTAAAATTCCAAATATATAATTTTTGAAACTAATTAAAATTTTGTGTGAGCTCTAGCTCACAGATCGCAATTCAAAACAAAGAATTTAGCGACATTGGGTGTTTTTATTCACGTTCTATTTTTATACTGCGCACTTTTATAAATTTTTCATGCCTTATTGAAAACTAAATTTCTTAACTCTACATTAGGAAAATTCCTTAAAACATGATTTAAATTATTAAAACCAGTTTTAAAAGATAATGGAAGTGCCAAAGAAAAAGTCGCTCGTACCAAGATATCACTTGAAAAGAAATTAACCATCATAAAAGCTATTGAGAGTGGTACATCGCAAGCGAACTTCGGAAGAAAATGAAAATGAGCAAAAGTAGCATTTCTACGATATGGGGAAAAAAAAGAAGACTATAAAAAAAATGCTACAAAGAGGAATCAATCCCAACTATTGCCGCTATCGTCAGTGTCATTATCCACTTTTAGAAGCCTTGTATACGTGGTTAGTACAAGCTAGGCTTCATTAAAAAAAAAGAAGATTTCTTTGCTTGATATGAAACCAAATTTTTGAGGAATATGTTAAAGCAGGAAAAAATAACAGACTTCTTCAAGTAAGCCTTTGTATCCTATATTGTAATATAATATTTATTTATATAAAATATATTTTTATACCTTTTAAAATATTATTAATAAAGTTTTTATTTAATTTTTATATATATAAGGTATACTTTTCTTGGATTTTTTTGACATATGGGGGGCAGGTTGCATTTATACTAATTAAAATTATCAGAGGAACTGATCAAAAAGGCAATATTTCACATGATTTTGTTTTTATTTTAATATACAGCTTTAATATATAGAAATAGGTTAATTTTTTAAAAGCAGCCAATATTAAGAGGTAGCCTTTTTTTTTTGCGCATGCCCTTTAATTATATCTAAAAAAAAAATTTAAATACCCAAACCGTGGCTATAGTGAACCAAAAGCCCGTCCCAATGGGGTTCACTATAGAGGGGTTTTACTGTATATAGATTAGCAGTAATTAAACGTAACAGTAAGAAATGTTGATTTTAATATATGTAAATAGAGTCTTCTAAGAACGTCCACCTAAAAACATGACTCAACTTGTTTCTCCTGTAGGTGGTCTTCATTGGAGATTCTAATTGATATTAAAGAATCTCTAATAGACCTTTAATAAGAGACTGCCTCTTGGAGAGATGGGTTAAGCTACGAAATGGATTGTACCCGGCTTCGCCCGGGTTTTACCCGAGTAAAGGTTTGTCTAACGAACATTTGTTAAAACAATTCTCTATAAACTTATAAAAAAAAAAGATATATTTTGATAATTTGAAATCGTAAATTTGAATCTCTCGATAAGTGATAATTTTTTCCCGGTCCCTGTGTGTCGTGTCATCTGAATTTTGTCTTTCCTAATTTTCTACATTACAAAATCATCGTTTTATCTAGTGAACATTTTTTCCGGTCCCTTGAAAAATACTCGATAAGTTGAATAAAATCAATATTAATTGGTTCCCTCGGTAATTGGAAGTTAAAGGAAGATATCTTTGCCTTGGAATTGTAATCATTATTCTTGTCTCAAATAAATTGCCTGTGTAATCCTGATGATAATCTTACTTTTGATAATAAATCTTTACAGATAATAAAACTTAGTGATAATAAAACTTATAGATAAAAAAACTTGTTATCATCGTCGCAATGGGCCCCCATGCTTGCGAGTTAAATATACAAATCTGAAATAACTCTAAGGATATTCAAGATATTCAAGAAATTATTTTTCAGAAACCTTCCCAGTACTATACTAAAGTAACTTCCCAAAGTTTCATGGCGTTCCAATGAGTGGTTTGGTTTGGCATAATAGGACACACACATTTCATTATTTTTATTATATATATAGACTAGCGGATGTACCCGGCTTCGCCTGCGTGTTTACCCGAGTAAAGGTTTGTCTAACGAATCTCTCGATAAGTGAACTTTTTTCCCGGTCCCTTGAAAAATACTCGATAAGTTGAATAAATCAATATTATCAGGTACCCGAGTTACATTTGTTCAAAAATTTCTCTATAAACTTAAAAAGAAATAGATATATTTTGATAATTTGAAACTGATAAAATGATCATTTTTTCCCGGTCCCTGTGTGCCGTGTCATTCTGAATTTTGTCTTTCCTAATTTTCTACATTACAAAATCATCGTTTTATCTAAGTGAACATTTTTTCCCGGTCCCTTGAAAATAACTCGATAAGGTTGAATAAACTTCATGGTCGTTTATGGAAGATGGACGAGTTCCCGGAGGTCATCTTGGGCAAGCTCCCGCGAGGCTTTTTTTCTTGTTACTTGGCATAGCTGTTGTCACCAAACTCTGCCCTGATTGGTCGGTGGGCGGCCGGCGGTCGGGGGAATCATTCTTCACGGGGTGGGGCAGACCCAAGGTCATCAGGAGCAGCAAACCTAAGCCTATCTCTGTCTTCAATGGCGGCGCTGCTTGCGAGTTAAGCTACAAATCTGCAAATAACTCTAAGGATATTGAAGATATTCAAGATATTATTTTTCGTAAACCTTTCCGGGGATACACTAATAATATCCCAAAATTTCACGGCGATTGGATGTTGGTTTTTGAATCCATAGAGGACACACACACAGACACACACACATACATTCAATTTTATATATATATATATAGATTACACAAAAATTCAAAGTAATTTAAAAACTCAATTTTGACCATCTTTTTCCACATGGCCTACAAGTGACCTTAAGATTTTTGTACAATAAAGTGATAAAGAGAGAGGCCAAGATCTCTAGAAAAATATTAGGAAAACAAAATTGAAAAATTATGTTTGGTGTCATTTGTTGTTGTTAGTGTCCATAAAGTCGACTTTTGGTGACTATATTGACAAATATTGATCTGTTAGTGACCATCACTCATCTAGTGACCCTCCAGTAGCTTGCTTCATCCCTTCTAGCCAGATCATTGGAGGTCTTTTCTATTTTCCTTCCTTCAATTTTTACCAACATCTTTTCTAATCCATCTTCTCTTCTTCTTTCTTATTTACATTTAATCATATTAGGATATTAAACTTGTAAAGCTTTAGACTTTTGATGGTGTCTACTGAGGATGAGTAGAACTTATCATTGGATGAGTCAATACAGTCAATGATGTGGTTTGGGGTTTCAGGTTGAGAATTGCATTTAGTACATAGTGGGAAAACCCTGCAACCATTCTGGAAAGTCATTGTCTGTAGATGACCAGACTTAAGTCTGGGAATCAAAGATTGTTGTTCCCTTGGGAGGACAGAATTGTCCCTCCTGCTCTGTACCAGTCGTGTGCGGCATTAGATTTCCATTCCTGCAGGCATTGGGTCTTGATGGTACGGAGAAAATCTCTTGCGTCTAGTTTATAATCCTTTATGTATCTGAAGTAGGACAGTCTTTGCATATTTGGGATTCTAGGGATCTACATTTGTCCAGTCCCATAGCACTCTGATGTTGTATCCAGGGGCCTCTACTCCCAGTCAGCTAATCCCTCCCCCCGCTCCATCCGGAGCTTTGGCTCCCAGCCACGGCACCGCAGGGCCTCCTCCAATGACAGTGACCATGGGTCGGAGTGCAGGAGAAGGAGGTAGGCCGACAGTGCTGCCGCTGTGTGCACTGACTCACCCTTCTGTTCCAGGAGACACAAGCACTGGAAGTCCTCGGACAATGAGAGCGAGACCTCGAGAGGTTCCCGAGCTTCAAGGCATGGGAGAAAGCACAGGTACTGGCAGCATCACTAGCAGCCATCGCACAACGTTGCCAACGGACAACCTTTTATACATTTGAAGTTAGGATCAGACATGACGTAGCCACGCAATAATATTTGAAATGAAGGCGATAAAACGTGATTTTTCTTTTAATGGTAAAAAACAAGCTTTCAGGCAAGAATGCCCTTCTTCAGGTTACAACTTGGCAATATTTTAAAACTATGGACATTAAGTAGGTAAATAGTTCATGGGGGGATTGGCGAGGTAAAACATGGAGTATTGGGGTGGGAGGTCGATTTTTCGGTTGAAACTGGGCGTGCAGTGCGAGACCCAAAGATTCAAAGACTTATACATTTATAATATAATAATATGCTATAATAAGGGAATGGTTATAACAATGGTAAATTATTATCCTAAATGATGTTGAAATAGTTAGGGTTAACTGTAGAAAGAATTGGTGGTTATAACAAAGTTTTGCTGCAACAACATTTGCTAATAGCTTCTTGTTTACCATGTCCTCTCATATTGTCAGTGTCCCAGTAGAACTGTGGGTGGTCAGGTGCAAACACCAGGACAGCGGGAGTGACTCAGACTTCCAGCACAAGCAGAAGAGGAGGAGCAGACGACTCAAGTAAGTGATGTGATGTGTGATGTGGTGATGTGACCACAACTGTGTTGTCAGCAGTCAGCCGTCCACCCAACCAGATGAGGAATGGCAGGAAGTCACCTACGTCAGCCAATCCAGGTAATTCCTGCCATGGCACATAGGAGGCTATTGTTCAGTCAAACAACCTTTCTCTCTCTCCTTATATATATAGCCACTACAATCAATGGAAGGGGCAGCGATTACAGACCAAAGGGATCATCCCTGATCCCAAGTAGAGAGAGAGTTTCCATGTAAAAGAGAATGTAAGCTGGGATATTACCTGGTAGTACAGTAGAACTACCTGGTAGTACAGTAGAACAACCTCTCTGTAAAGGACAGCACCTAGTTGCAAGTCCAAAGCGTCCTTCAGTGAGAGGTGTCCTCTTACCGGAGAGATACTAAAAGGTAATTTTGACAATGTTAAATGTCCTTTGTAGAGAGGTGTCCTCTAGAGAGAGTATCCTCTTGTGGAGGTTCTACTGTATTTGAGGCCAACTGAGAAACACAAGAATTACCGACTGTAAACATCCCACAGTCCACACCTAGGTTCAGGACACTTGCTGACCAGAGGACTTGAAGGCTGTCTCACACTGAGCAGCCTGTCTCTCAGCTTGTTTACAACATTCCTGCCTGGGCTGCTGTCCTCTCAAACATATTTTACTCTCGACAGCCATCATCATGTTGGGAGAACCTGGGCCTCATCAATTCTCTTGTTCTTTCTTATCCTCTTGTGTAAAGTATACATGAATTCCAGGAGTCCATGCTTCTCGAGCTGTTTGATGATAAGCAGCGGCCTCTACCAGCACCTGCCAGACTGCTGGAACTATTGTATTTGGCATATACTTAGAGTGGGCAAAGAATTATAAAGGAACTCTACCATTTCTCCATGATCTTGTATACATGGGATATAAAATAAGGGAATCCATGTTCCCCCACAGCCTATAAGCCAAATACATTAGTAGAGTGTTCTGGGGGGGGGTCGGTGGAAGGCTGGTTAAACCGTTTGGTTTTCGACCACTATGACCTGGGTTCGATTCCTGCATCGGACACTTTTTTCTGTAAAAAAAAAATGCTCCAATGACCCCCGATTCTTGCGAAAGTCCAACCCCACCAGGGAGTGCAAGTAACCAAACGGGGCTCTGGCACATTTGTAAGTGCAAAGTCGAACTGCTTTTCACATGTGTAGACATGTGGCGCGCTTACAGTAAAAGCAGTCACTAACAACTACCCACCATGATATAATGGCCTGTACCACGTGTACTAGGGATAAGCAAAAAAAAAAAAGAGTGTTCTGGAGCTCAAACTACTGGAGGGTTCACCACTGATGGCCCTCTGTTTCTCATTGAAGTCTGTGGAAATAAAATTTTATTATAATATATATTTGAAATATTAATAGAAAATCTGGGTATTAGCTGGGTAGATTCAAACCACAATGTTTATTTGAGATTTGTTATCCAACCACTAAGTGTTTCCCAACCCACCATTCCCAGCAGTCAGGGCTGCAGCAGGATGGAGTGAGTGACAGTGGGTGTGATTGTCCAGGGCGGCCAAAGCTGTGGTCAGAGACCTGAGCTCCCCACAAGAGCGGGTGAGTAGCCACCTGGGACCCCTGACATTTGAGAGGCTGTTCTAAACCACAGACTCAACACAGCCTAGAATGCAGCAGATCAAACAGAAAGGAGTTCTTCCTGATCTCTTAAGAGTTCTTGAGAAAATTAAATGTGTGCACAAAACTGCTCATTAGTCAGGACGGACTCACTAAGACAATAAACACTCTTCACAATACCTCGGTAGCCGCCCACATAACTGAATAGCTCCCTCTCTCTTTCTGACAAAAAAAAAAAAAATTGAAACCCATAGAATATATATTTTTATGATAAGGCACAATTTGGATTATAGATTATAACACAAGGTAATAAGACCACAAATCCAAATAAATAAATAGTGTGTAACGTTTTGGTAACAACGCTGTTAACAAAACGTGACACCCTATTTATTTATTTGGATTTGTGGTCTTATTACCTTGTGTTTATAATCTAAATTGTGCCTTATCAGTTCCCAAGTTGGTGACAACAATGGTATTTTCTCAATGGAAAGGAATGGGATGATTACAATAGTTATAAGGGAAGTTCCCTATATTGGTGTAGTGCTGAAGTCTGTCTCTATTTAAGGCTTGGAAAGTTTGGTTCTGGGACATATTCTACAGAGGTCCACCATTGGGATAGGTGTTCAAGTATTTGATAAGACACAATTTAGATTATAAAACACAAGGTTAATAAATCCAACTAAATAAATAGTATGAGGTGGTGGAAACAGTATAAGCAGGTGAGATATAACACTTAATTACCCACACTCTTTCCCCCACTTCATACCACCCCTAATACTAATCTCTTCCATTCAGTATTTTTGTCTGAAGGTGGTAATGACGCTGTTACCGAAACGTCACACACTATTTATTTATTTGGATTTGGTCTTATTACCTTGTGTTTGTTCAAGTATTTGATCAGGCTCACCAATCCAATATAATATAATGCTGCTTGTGATTGTAAAACAACATTTTCCGTTTATCATACTCTTCACAATTCACCCTTTTATACCTCATCCCAAAGGTTAGAAATAATCGTTATTTCTCCTTGGAATAAATTTTGATTTTTTTGTTGAAAAGAAACACATGCGGGATAGTTTTTAAATGTCGTTTTACAATCACCAAACCAATGTTGTTGTGAAAGTAGCTCCACATCTATAACTTCCAATCCTACCTAGGTATAGGCTATATTGTGTCGAGGCAGGCTAGCTCCATGTTGTCTGTTGTGTCAGGTATGTCAACTCCGGGGTTGACACGGAGTCTGAGGCCGTCCACCTCCAGGCCAGGAAGCACAGAAGGTACCTGGCATCTCTCTATCCTCAGTGTTGTAATGTGTCAACGGAGGCCTTCAGATAGATTTATTCCCAGTATGTGTGACGATATTTTTACTTGTACCTGGAGGGATTTTAAGGGAATGCAAAGGTATCTTATACATTGCCAGGCTTTTGCTGAGCTTGTCAAATAAAAGAAATAATATTTCTATTGAAGAGTCTGTGAGAGATGATGGCAAATTGATTCAATTTATAATCACAATCAGTGAGAGAAATGTCACCACCATGTCACACTATGATGTCACCACTGGTGGTGTGCCAGGAGAGCAGATCCCGCTCCAAGTCTCCAGAGTCCATGAAGATGATCCCAGAGGAGGTGAAGCGGCACATCATGTGAGTGATCTCCTTTGGTCCCTGTGTCTCTTCTTCTTCTTATCTCCACTCAATCATATTAGGGTGTTAAGTTATGACCCTTGATAGTGTCTGTTTGACAACCATCATGAATGATGTGAAGTAGAATGCCTTTGTCATTAAGACTGGGAGCACTACTCAGTAGCAGGCCGACTTAGCTCCAAAAGAAATGGCTGCCTCTGACATTAGGAACAGATGCCATGTGCAAGCCGCTCCTAACATGGAGTACGAACGCTGCTCATCCTGTATCCCTGGAGCCCTTACAGGGTACTATCAGCCGGGCCAGCTTGAACCCAGGTTTTTTTAGTAAGCTTGTTACTGCTTCCCCTCCTCCATTTTTCATCCGGGCTTGGGACTGGCAAAGGCGGAGTTGAGTGACTCCTTTGGGTCCATGTGTGTGGTGTGACAGCAGTGTGACAGCCATGTGATGTGACAGGTACAAGCTGGTGGACAGCACCACTCTGACGGAGGAAGAGAAGAAGAACATCCAGTACACCAAAGTGGAGTAAGTGAGTCAACGCATATATATGACAACCAACAAATAGAATGTACAGGGTTATGTATGATGTTTCACAGCATTGAATACTATAAAGTACTGAGTCTTTACTGAAGTAGCTGTAATTTACTGATCCATTCAGTAGTTTTCTCTGAATATGGTAACATGCTTTTACTGAAACATCATACATAATTTATTTATTTGGATGTGATATCTTTTAGTGTAACTAATCTATAATCCAAGTTGTACCGGGTGGTGGAACAAAACTTCTCCAGAGAGTGAAGCAGAAAGCCATCGGCAACTTCCAATTGTGTGGTCAGTGGATCTTTGTTCCTAACAGAACTCTGGACTTGTACCACGTTGATATGACACCAAAATGGAATTTGATTCACCTCACTCCTGGTTTGTAATTTCTCTCCTTGCCCAGTAAATACAAGGTATGTAAGTTCCCAGGGCAGTATAATATTTTCAGCAGTGTGTCTATGGTATCTCGCACCTTGGCTCATCAAATACTGACGTCACACCTTCTTTACATTTTTTAAACCTTTCAAAAGCCGTCGTTCTTTTAAAAGCCTCTTCTCTGAATGCTTCTTGAATCATTAGCAAACTTTCAGAAACCAATTCACCCAATTTGAAAAAAATTTCAAACACACCCGTGGTTTGATTCAAAATTCCATCGCAAAACTCGCTGAGTGGCTGAAGCTATGTTTGTTTTAGATAGAAATTTCTCGAACAATGAAAATAACATTTTTTTTTTCTCGGGTAGCTCAATCTTTCAATATAATATTGTTACGACTCTTCTCAGCCGTCGATGTTTGCGTTCAAGGTTTCTAAGAGAACAAATGTGGGTTCGTTTTGGATACAGCTTAGTACTATGGATTTATTACCAGATCTTTAAAAGGGATATTAATAACTATACATCGGAGATTGACTTGCCTTCAATGTCCGCCACTAGAGGGATCCTCCTCCGCTACCGTCTTCCCGGTCAGTCAATACGGCCACACGTCCGGAGCCCACCTGCTGCGTCTGTTGTCACCGCCGTTTTCCTCGCTGCAGGTCCCGTTGTCACCAGACAGACTTCTCTCCCCAGACTGCCAGGTCTTCTCGGTGCACAAACCCCCGGCAGGCCGGCCGCTAACCCGGCTGATCCCTTCACGACGACGGCGCCAGCTGCACTCCCTGACTGCCACCCCTTCCTCTGGAATTTGTCAATCAACACTTCCTGGAAGGGGCCTCTGCATACCTTCTTCTCTTGGCTTTCCCACTTCTTCCCTTCTACTTCTCTGCTGCATCGCTTCACTGCCCCCTTTTCTGCGGCTCTTTGATCTCCCTGACGTCTCTGGCCACATAAGGGTCGTCAGCCTCCCGGAAGCGTAACGGTAGGGTTAACACCAACCCTTGTTTGCAGAACCACATCTCAACTCAGGCTTTCTTTCCACTCTCAACCAGTGCCGACGCCATTGATTGGTCTCGCTGTCTAGCACAGGGCGT
>CP092872.1:379974-464238 GCA_030710605.1 Cordylochernes scorpioides
CCTATGCTTTTAAAATTTAGATAGCGTATAACCTAGTGGTTTTACTTAAAAATAGCGTATTACCCTATGATTTTTGTTGTAAGATTTAGGTACTTACAGCTTGTAGGAAGGCATGAGGACGTTGAGATTATATGATAATAATCTTTATTATCCATTAGCAAGAAGACAAAGTTATGGTAGCGAACAGTTATTGAAGTATAGAGAAGAAGGTAAACAAAACAGTTGTGATGATGATAGGTCCAGTGTGGCGCTAGCTTCGTAGCATTCAGTTATCCAACAAATCCCGGCATGAATGTGGAGACATCACGAGGTTGTAGCGTAACTTCTCAAATGTCGGCCTTGGTAGCGGCTTGGTCAGAATGTCCGCCTTCAAGTCGCCAGTTGGGCAGTAGACCATTTTTATCACTGTCTTCTTCTGAAGATCCTTCCAGTGATGAATCTTGGTTGCGATGTGCTTGGTTCTAGAAGACACTTTTTCGGATGAACATATCTTGAGACATGATTGATTGTCTTGGTGGAAGTAGATTGGAGCTTTTGTTCCAGTTCGAGATCCTTTAGCACTCGAGAAGCCATAACAGTTCTTGTGAGGCTTCAGCTGCGGAGATAAGTTCCGCTTCGGTGGATGAGAGAGATACGCAACCTTGTTTCCCAGTCATCCATGAGATGGGGTTTGATCCCATAGGAACAAGTTTCCGCTTAGTGATTTTCTGTCGGTGTTGTCGCTTGCCCATGTGGCATCACTGTATGCTTCCAGTGTGGGAGTTTTTGGTTAGATATGCGTAGCTCGAGTTCCTTAGTAGTTTTTAGATATCTTACGATTCTTTTTGCTGCATTCCAGTCACAATTTCTAGATTCTGGTTTCTGCTGCTGAGTATGCAGACTGGAGCTGCGATATCTGGTCTGGATACTACGCTTAGGTACAATAGTGAGCTATCAGTTGTTGGTATTGGACGTTGTTTGGTAGAAGTTTTTCATCAGATACCGGGTATCCGCTTTCCATGGAGTGAAAGTAGGTTTCGCTTCTTGGAGATTGTACCTTTCAACTAATTCTTGGATTTTATTCTTTTGGCTCAGAAGGAGTTCACCTTCTCTGTTCCTTGAGATTTCTATACCAATGAATTGAGTGGGTCTCCAAGGTTCTTTATTTCGAATTCTTTTTCGAGAGTTTTTACAGTGTTTTGGATGATTATTTTGGAATCGCTTGCGAGGAGCATGTCATCCACATATAGAATCAAGTAGATGGAATGGTTTTCTTCATTCTTGGTGAATAGGCATGGGTCTACAATGCTCTGTTTGAAGTTATTTTTAATTAGAGTGCTTGCAATTTTTGTGTTCCAAGATCTTCCAGCTTGTTTTAGACCGTAAATTGCCTTCTTTAGTTTGCAGACTTTGTTTGTTTGTTTTGTATGGAGTCCTTCTGGGAGTTCCATGTAGAGTTCTTTATCTAGGTCGCCGTGTAGGAACGCTGTCTTGACATCGAGGTGGTTCACTTGCATCCCTTTGTAGACTGATGCAGCTAGGAAGGCTCTAATTGTAGAATGCTTTCACAATTGGTGCAAAGGTTTCTTCGTAGTCTCGCCAAATTTCTGATTGAACCCTTTTGCTACGAGTCTGGCTTTGTACCGCTCTATTTCTCCTTTGGAATTGAGTTTTTGTTTATAGGTCCATTTACATCCTATGACCTTTTTGTCCTTAGGTAGAGGCGTTAGTTCCCATACATTGTTCTTCTCAAGAGAATTTAGTTCTTCATTCATTGTTTGTAGCCATTTATCTCTTTCTATTTTTGGTAATTGTAGGACTTCCGAGTAGTTGGTAGGTGTCTGAATGTCTTGAGCTTCAGTTTTGTACAGCATGTAGTCATTTCTTATGGGAGGTATTCCCTTTGTTGGTCTCGTGGATCTTCTTTGTGTGACCACTTGTGTTCCTGTGCTTGTACCGGGTTGAAAAGTAATCCTCGGTTTTCTGAGTCCTCAAGGTTTTCGGATTGTGTTCCTGGTTCCTGACTTTCCTCTGCATTACCAATATGATTGGAGGAAGTTAGATCTGTACTTAGTACTTGTGGTGAAGTTGTTTTTGTGGAAGCGTGGTGAAAACCATTTTCTTTTTCTATAAATTTTACGGATCTGCTGATTGTGATGTTGTCTGTATCGTGCAGGATTCTGTATCCTTTGCTTCGATCATCGTATCCAAGAAAGATCCCTTCGATAACTTTGCTATCCAACTTGTTTCTTTTTATCTTGGGAATATAGGCGAAGGCTTTACATCCGAATCTTTTTAGATGCTTCAGACTGGGCTTCCTGTTGGTCCATAGTTCAAAAGGAGTCTTGTCTGTAGCTTTCGAGGGTATTCGGTTGTGTAGGTAATTAGCTGTGGTAACCGCTTCCGCCATAGAGACTGTGGGAGTCCTGAGTCAAACAGCATGCATCTTGTCATCTCCATTAGTGATCGATTTTTCCTTTCTGCTACTCCGTTCTGGGCTGGTGAGTAGGGGGACTGTTAGCTGATGTTTGATTCCGCTTTGGTTCAGGAAATCTTCGACTTGTCGGTTTACGTACTCACGACCGTTGTCTGTCCGTATGGTTTGGATATTTTTTCCAAATTCCGTGTGTGCTGAGATGACGTAGTCTTTTATTTTTTCATAGGCTTCGTCTTTTCCTTTCAGGGAGGTAGGTCTTCGTGTATCTGCTGTAGTCATCAGTGAAGGTGATGAAGTATCTCTTACCGCTGAGAGAGTTAGTTGGTAATGGACCGCAGATATCACTGTGGACAAGTTGAAGCGTTTCAGTTGCTCTGTACTCTGTCTTCTTTGGAAATGGGGTTTCGGTGAGTTTTCCTTGAATGCACTGAACGCAGTCTGTGCTGTGCGAACAGTTATTTAGACTTAGTCCTCTTGCTAGGTTCTCATTTCGAATCTTCTTAATTGATTCTATATTTCTGTGTCCTAGTCTGTCGTGCCAGAGCATGAGGCAATTTTTGTTCTTGCAGTGGTTTTGTTTTGCAACATTTGCTTTGAATGTGCGAGTTTGGGGGTTGTCATCCAGGTGGAGTCGGTACATTCCATTGTCAAGTATACCGTTCGCGAGGGCTGTGTTGTCTCTTTCGATGGTACACCAATCTCTGTTGAACGTTACTTTACATCCGTTGGAGGTGGCCGCACTCACTGACAGAAGGTTGTCTGTTAGTTCCGGGATGTAGAGAACTTTTGTGAGAAGTAAGGTGTCAGTCTTTCCTTGGGGTGTGATGACTTTTATTTCTCCTTGTCCTATCCCTTTGACCTGCAGCTTATTGCATTAGCAACCACAACATTTTGTGTTTGTTCTCTGTTAAGTGCAGTGAAGAAGCTTTCGTCGTACGCCATATGAGATGTGGCTCCAGAGTCGACGAACCAGTTGTGTACACTTGCTTCTCGTTGAGTGCAATTTAGAGCTTTTGGGTTAGGTCCTTTTGTTGTTCTCTGATTTGTTGATTGTTCTTGGGTGACACTCGACTGATTTGTGTACTTTGGTACGTTTCCTCTTCTGAAGTTTTCATATTTGTACTCTTTGTTGCTGTTGTTTCGCTTTGATAGTGCCAACATTCTTCTTTGGAGTGGTTTGGTTTGTGGCAGAAAGAACAGAATTTCTTCTCTTTTTCTCTTCTTTGGCTTGAAGCTCCGTGGAGGCTTTTTAAGGCTTTTGATGCGGTGCTTTCGTCTTTCGAGCTTTCTACTCTGCGTGTGTGTTCATCAAGGAGTTTGTTCTTGGTAAATTCAAGCGTTAGCTCGTCATCAGGCCTTGATTCCAACATCGTGATGAGATTGGAGTAGCTCTTTGGAAGCGAGCAAAGCAGTATAGCCGTGATGTGAGAGTCCTTTAGTGTTTCGCCAATGGTTCGCAGTTTGTCAACTAGTTCCATCATGGTAGTGATGTGCTGCTGCATGTCTTTGTCTTCTTCGAGTTTTAAGCTGTATAGTTTCCTTAGCAAATAAATTTTTCCTGAGAGTGTTTTTCTTTCATAGATATTTTTAAGAGTGTCCAGGTAGCTTTGGCTGTTAGTAGGTTTTTGACATGCACTATTTGTGAGTCGGCGATGCTTAGATTAATGATAGCTCTAGCTTTTGAGTCTTTCTTTTTCCATTCGATTTTAGGTTCATCTGGAATATTTTCGGTGACAACTTCCCAAAGATCTTCCTTTTGCAAGAGCATTTCAATTTTGAAAGACCATAGTGAGTAGTTATAGCCGTCGAGCTTATTTAGGGTTACATCGTGGCTCGGGAGTGACGCCATTTTTGCTAAGCCTTTTTTCTTTGTCTTAACTCGTTAGTTGAATTTCATGCAATACTCAGTCTCATAATCTAATTGTTGTAAGATTTAGGTACTTACAGCTTGTAGGAAGGCATGAGGACGTTGAGGATTATATGATAATAATCTTTATTATCCATTTAGCAAGAAAGACAAAGTTATGGTAGCGAACAGTTATTGAAGTATAGAGAAGAAGGTAAACAAAACAGTTGTGATGATGATAGGTCCAGTGTGGCGCTAGCTGTCGTAGCATTCAGTTATCCAACAATTTTGTTCAAATTTTTTATTAAAAATTTATTATTTTCTTTCTTTGTAATAGTAAAAAAAAATGATAAAAATTGTACTGAAAAATTGCAAAAAATTTTCAAATTAACAATTCACACAAAATATTTCATTCATTTAGCAAAAATTTCTTGGGAAAAAAATATATCAACTATATTCAAATTAATAATCAAACAAGCCTCCTTTAACGGAAAACGAATATAACCGAACCTTTAATTTTTGAAAATGGTAATTTTGTTTAAAACCACAATGAAATGAAAACTTTAAACTTTCCTAATATTTAAAAGTTATTATGTTTGCTTAATAGAAAATATGTTAAAAAAATAAAGTTTAAATAAAAATAAAGTTATATTTTCTGATGTTAAAATCATTTACAAAAAAAAGTAAAAAACGACTTCTTCAAGATAGATGTTCTCTTATTACCAATTGCTGTATTTATCCAGCAGTGATGTAAACTAATACATAAACAATTTGGTTTTCGATTTAAAACGATTTTCTTCTAATTCTATACAATTGAAAATATATTTGAATTTTATCAAATACTCTTCTTTAACTAAAGTTGCTATGGTAACCATGCTAAACTACGTGGACGTTAATTTTGCATATTCTTTAGTTTATTTGAAGTTAGCAAAAGCTGTTGACAAAATAACATTGATTTTCAAAAAAATATAATTTTGAAAACTTCTTTAAGTAAGTTTATTTATACTGGCTTAAAAGCTTATTTAAATTGTTTTTAATTGTTGATGAAAAGTTGGTGTTTGTTTTTAAAAAAAAAAATAAATAAAATAAAGATTTTATTCAAAACAAATCGATTAAGTAAGTATCTAAATTTTGTTAATGTTAAAATAAGTGAAATTTAAATTTTCTGTACTTATACTAGCTTTCGAAAATAACTCTTCTGTTTAATTATGGACCGCTGGTTGAAGACAGGAAATTTATGTACTAAAAGAAGTTTGGAGGTAGAAGAAGATGCAGAAAAGAATGAACTAGAAGAAGCTGTTAAAAGAAATAAAAACACTGTTGGTACATCAAATGCAAGTACTATCTCAAAAAGAGCTGATATATTGATCAATAGTTCACCAGAGAAAATGAATGACCAGGATTCCAAATTTGAAGTTTGGAATGATTCCCAATATATTCAATTTAAGGAAAAATATCCATGGCTTTCAATTTCCAAAGGTAGACTCGGATGTAACATGTGCGCAAGTGTTAAAACTTTAGGGGCTGCAAAAAGTGAAAGAATTCATATTTCACCAGAATGGAGTAACTACCTAATAGAAGCAGCAGGAAAAGATCGGGCAAGCAAATTATCAAACATTCAAATGAAAATTAAAAAGCATTGTGAGTCTGAAGCTCATAAAATAGCTGAGAATATTAAGAAAGACAGAAAAAAAAATAAATTAGAGAATATGCAAACAATATGAACATTGAAGTAGAAATGAAAATATTAAGCTTTTTAGAACTGCTTATAATATCGCTAAAACAAATAGACCATATTCTGATTATGAAAATCATATCACGTTACAAACATTAAATGGCATTAAATTAGGATCGACTCTTCACTCCAGATATTCTGCTACACAATAATAAACCATATAGCCTGCGAAATGCGGAAAATGCTTGTTGCGAAGATTTTGTCAACAAATTCAAAAATTACTATACTAATTGATGAATCAACAACCTTAAGTAATAAATCAACTTTGGTCATTTTCTTGAAAGCATATTTAGGAGGAGAAAGTATTGATTATATTTTTCTTTGATTTGTGTGAATTACAATGCCAAGACTCAGAAAATATTGAAAAAGAGCTTTTGAATACTTTGTATAAACATGGGTTTGAACGAAGAATATTTAAAAGAAAATTGGATAGCAATTGCGACTGATGGGGCAAGTGTCATGGTAGGAAGACATTCGGGAGTCGTAACTCGACTTAAGCAAAAGTTTCCAAAACTTTTTGCATGGCACTGCCTCAACCATAGATTAGAGCTTTCTGTTGGCGATACTATCAAAGAAGTCCGCGGAATCAACCATTTTAAAGCTTTTATGGACAAACTGTATTCATTATATAGCCAATCTCCCAAAAAATTGTCGTGCTCTGGAGAAAGCTTGCCATGAATTAGGAACAAGATTTGCTAAAAGTGGGTCGAATTTTAGGAGTACGATGGATTTCAAGTAGTTTTAGAACAATAAAAACCGTCTGGGAGTCATACGAGTCATTGCACCATCATTTCAAATCATCGACATATCTCGATTCCACATATCAAGGGTTATTAAGAAGATTGGAGAGTCCAGAATTTATATTAGATTTAGGTTTAATGTACGACACACACGCTTCAGGAAATGTCAATGTTGTCTTTAGAGCTGCAGTCTAGAACAACTACTTTACAAAAGGCGGAACATATAATAAAGAGAACAATTAGAGTCATAGAAAGCTTCAAAACATCACCAGGAGAAAAAAGCTTGCTAGCTCTTGAAGCGGCAGAAAACTTAGTTTTTAGGAGCGTAACATTAGTTCCCAATGCCAAAATTATTCCGATTGATAGGAAAAATTTTCTTCTAAGTATAATAGAAAAGTTAAAATTAAGGTTGTGTACAGAATCAAATGAAGATAATGAGCAATTAATTAAGGATATTTCAGCTCTAGAACCAAACAATTTTGACGCAGAAAATGTTCGATATGGAGAGGTCGAAATCAGATGTATTTGTCGAAGGTTTAACTTAGATGAAATGAAATGCATTAACGGCTTGAGAGATTTTGTTGATGATAAAAACAATGTTCCCGAAACACTTCAACCATTTTTCAGGGCAATTTCAACATTGCCCTGTTCAACAGCTGAATGTGAGCGAGGTTTCAGCCTGATGAATGATATAATAACAAACTTGCGGACTTCTTTGCTAATATCAAATGTTTCGAACTTAATGTTCATAAATTCAAATGGACCACCAATCGAAATGTTTCAGCCGAAAAAATACGTTCAATCATGGCTTTTACATCATAGATCATCTACTGACACTAGATCAAGAGTTTGTGCCAGAAAAAATACAGATGCATCTCGGCAGTCATTATGGGACATTTTTATGTAAAAGTTGTATGTAATATTTTACGTCTTTTTTTCAAATAAAAATATAATTAAAAATAACCTTGTTTATTTTTACCAAAAATTTATATTCTCAAGCGTATACCCTATGCTAATTTTACGACTACAGCACTGGATATACATGCTAAAAGATACAACTTCCTTAAGTTTATTCCATGCGTGTAGTTAAATTCCTCTCTGAATACCTGCTAACAAAAAATGTCACAGTCCCCTACAACCATGAAACCTAAGACCGCTCGGAACCAGACCCGGAACTCAGCATTGGACCTGGCTCTAGTGGCCCACCCAGGCTAAATTACTCCTCAAAATAATAAATGGAATAAGCCTTGTCAGAAAATCAAATTATATAAAATGTCGTGTCACAGCAGCAACACAACCAGCCCGATGGGACCCAAGACCTACCTGTACCGAACCAGCATTGGACCGGGCCTTTTGGTTAACTAGTTTATTAAAACTACCAAGACAGACTCCGCAGGACAGCCCGGGTAGTTGGCGATCTATGAAGGTGCTCCAGCCTGGTTGTTACTTACTAGTCGTGCTGACGTCATCAATAAATACTTTTACATCTTATGAAATACTTGTTTTCTTCGCTACAACTGGTGATCAGATATCCCTTTAGAAAAAAAAGGAAAATTGATTCTGTTGAGCAACAAGAAACAAATATTAACATCCAGAAAGAAGCAACAACCCAGCTAGTTTTATTTTTTATACAACAACTACCTAGAAACCCCTCGATGTTCTCTGGTGAGGGCGTTGAAGATCCCCGTAACTGGTTGAAACAGTACGAACGTGTGGCGAAGCACAACCAATGGGATGAAACCCTTTGTCTCGCCAACGTTTACTTCTATCTGACTGGAACTGCTCTCAAATGGTTTGAGAACAATGATTAGAGCATCCTGACCTGGACGGAGTTCATGTCCCAGTTAGAATCAGTTTTCGTAAAAAAATAAAAGAAAAGAAAACTTGAGGCTACAAACTAATAAAATACTAAAACCTCGCGCTCAATTAAAAGGTAAAAGCACCGAATTTTACATCCAAGATGTCCTGCGGCTCTGCAAAGAGGTAGATCCTCATATGAACGAGGAAGTTAAAATATCCCATCTGATGAAAGAGATAGCCGAGGAGTTCTACCAGGCGCTTCTCCCAAAGGATGTACATAACACTGAGCGTCACCGCGACAGGGCAGATCTATCATCTATGATTAGGCAAATTGTCCGGGAGGAGGTACAGCGGGCATTAGCCTCTCCTCGGGAGGAACCAGAAATTGCTTCAACTGAGCATATTGTTCACCAGGAAATCGAAGAAAACCCTGGCACCGATATCAAAACCTACAAGACGCCCAAGCCGTTGTCCAATCCTAGGTACAGGGTCCAACCTCGATTTCCTTCTCCTAGAACTCAGTACCAGAATCAAGGAGGAAGGCGCGATACCAACGAATGGCGGACCTTTGAGGGAAAACCGATTTGTTTCCACTGTGGACGTCCTGGCCACGTCGTCTGCTACTGTCGTGATAGGCAAAACAAAATGAGGAAAGGAGAAATGGATATTTACGAAGAAAGCAAGACGCAATGGTATTCTACAACTCTCGAGCCGAATCTCGGGAGTCCAATCAAGGAAAAGTTCCCATCGCTACCGAAGCCCTACTCCGCACCCTAGTCAAGCAGACAACATTGGTCACTTGCTGGAAGACCTAGCTGGTCGCCCCGCCATGAAAACTAGGTGAGAGACCATATTGGAGGCAAAGTTAGAATATTGTCGACCACGGCAGAAATAGAGGAAAAACTACATTGACGTAAAAGTAGACGACCTATCAAGCATCAAAGACCTTCCAGCCGAGACCACCCCGAGCTCTCTAGACCAATCGACATAATTGTGTTTATTTGCTTCAGAAAATCCAAAGATAGAAATAGAGAAGGAAGTTAATCCCCCTGACTCAACTGTTTGGGGTGGAATTTGTTCGGAAGGAATAATCGGACCTTACATTTTCAATGAAAAAATAAATGGTGAGAATTATTTGAAAATGTTGGAGGAATTTATGCAGACAAAATTGGTTGGAAAAAACTTTTACTTCATGAAGGATGGTGCATTTGGTGAATTGTTTTTTTAATGGCGTAAATTGTATGAGACGTCAATTACATTTCCAATGTAAAACAAAATTATATTAAAAACAAATTAGACAAATCCTGACCACTAAAATGAGGGTTTTTTAGATGGCAGAGCTTTTATTATACAAGGATCACTCCAAGTGTTTTTGCAATCAATAGTAAATAATTGAAATATAAAAAAATTAATTATACCATTAAAATCTACATGCATTTTTATTTAACATAAACATTTTTATAAAATATTAACAACAATGACTCATAGAGGGCGCGACTTTGATTACAGCGGCAGCGGTAATTTCTAAACATTGCATCAGACACAATGGAGTTGATTAGACTAAGTTTACGCGCCAAGAACTTTTATGATTATAAAGGTAATTTAACTTCTAAAGAATCCCATGAAAGATTAATGAAAGCTTTAGGAGATAAAGCTTCTTCTATTAGAAAAGTTTTTAATTGGTTTAATGCATTTTTTTAAATTTGGAAAAACCAACCTTTAAGATGAACCTCGTTCAGGCCGACCACAAACAGCAGTGACCCAAGAAAAAATTAAACTGATAAAATTTTGATTTAGAGAAGATCGAAGAATTACGTATCAGCCGTTAGAGAAAAGTGCGGGCAAGGGATCGGCAGCAATCAACACCATCATTAATGATAATTTAAAATACAGAAAACTTGTTAGTAGATGGGTACCTCACAGTTTGACTGAAGACCAAAAATTTGGTCGCGTTAAATTGTGTAATTTCATGTTGAAAAAAATTATGAAGGCAAATTAAAGGCTGATTTTAATATTATTACAGGTAACGAAACTTGGATTTACAATTTTGATCCAGAAACAAAACGGCAATCTACTCTCTGGTGATCCTGAAAATCACCTACTCCTAAGAAAGTTCGCAGAGCTCGAAGTGTTAGAAAACAAATGGTCGCTCGTTTTTTTTTTTTTTTTTTTTGTTTTTCAGAAAAAGTGGTTTCATTGATATTGTGAAGTTAGAAGATCGAAAGACAGTTAATAGTGACTGGTATACAACAAAATGCCTTCCAGCAGTATTTGGAAAAATCAAGCAAAGCAGACCAAGAGCTCAACTTAAAGGAGTCCTTCTTCACCATGACAATACAAGACCGCACACCTCAGCCCAAACATTAGACTTTTTAGCCAACTCTGGTGTCCAATTAGTTACTCATCCACCATATTCACCAGATCTAGCACCTTGTGACCTTTTTTTAATTTCCAAAAGTTAAGTTATTGTTGAAAAGGATAAAAATTTGACACTGATGATGAAGCACTGCAAGTCGTAAATTCAATCCCCGGAGATGACTGGTGTAAGTGCTTCGATAATTGGTTTTTCACGGATGAAATCAGGCATAGGTGTTAAATATGCATGTATATTTTAATGGTATAATTTATTTTAAAATACTTTTTAATTATTTAATATTGATTGCAAAAACTTTTGGAGTGATGCATATTTAACACCTATGCCAGATTTCATCCGTGAAAACCAATTATCGAAGCACTTACACCAGTCATCTCCGTGGAGTCTTGCATCTTACCAGAGCGTGTTTCAACCATCCTACAAATTTATATAAGCGAATAATGAGATAACTCTACTTTAAATACATAAATATTGGATTATATGTTTCCTCCGTATATATATATACGAGTATATATATGTAGTAATCCCGAGGTGGAATGTGCTGGGCAGTCGTGGTAGTGGGTGCGTGATGGGATTCCCGCACTGGGACAGCAAGAGACAGAGGCAGGTCTAGATGGTAAACTCCAAGAAGTAGAGGTAGACCACGGACGAAGGTAGTCGGACCATGGACGTCACGGATGCCCTACATCGCGGATAGAAGGGGGGGTGAGAGATCTGACCGACCGTATGACAGCGTCGCTCTGAAACCACTGAAACAACTACTTCCTTTGTCCCAATCTTGGGGGGGCTTATATACTCGACTCTGGCTCTTGTTGACGAGTTCTGATTGGCTGTCCTAATCACGCCACCTGTCAAGCGCTGGTTATTAATGATGTCTGGCCACGTGTCGGCCACCTGCTGACGGGGGAATGAACTCATTAGCATAAACACCTGTTAGTCTGGGTTGTTTATCACGTCCTGGCCTTTGTCCTCTGTACTACCTTAAAATATACTACAGAATGTGTCCCCGGTGATGAAGGTTTGGTTGGGGGAATGACATGTAATGAGTGATAACCTAACAAACCTACTATAAAAAATAAAAGAAATAATTTGTATACAAATTAGTTAAAATTATTATGAAGTTACAAGTTAAAAAGAGAAAGATGTTGTAAGGGTGGTGTATCAATAAAAACGTACAAAATGAATGATAAAAGATTAAGAGAAGGTATATAATACAAAATGGTAACTATGGTAAAATGAATCGTACAAGGAAAATAATATCTTATGGTATTAAAGATGAGAGAAAAAATGAAGTTAGTTTATTGACTGAACTTATAATGTGACGCTAAGGTTGAAAAAGGGAAAGGGGGTAACTGAGAATGTTTCTGCAAAAGTAGTATCCCAAGCATCCTGCAATGCAATGCGAACTTGTTTAAGTGAGGCATTGTTTTCATTAACAGAAGGCCTAAGATATTCCGTCTGCATCATTAGCTCAGATAGTGAAAAGAGGTGGGAAGATTGATGGAGGTAAAGGGGGAGAGGTAGAGGTTAAGAGGGATCCCTGTTGTCCATAATGATTATGCCGGTTGAATGATGAAAAAAGTGAAAAGTTGAAAAATGATGAATTGATATGATGCGTCGGGCGATGAGAAAAAAAAATAAAAATATCGCGCTGGATATCCTGAACTCATTATTGGGAATGGTATAGTGAGGAAGGATTGTTCCAGTCGGATTAATCAATGGAAAAAAAACAAAAATGTTCGGCGAACTGGAATCCCTTGGAAGGTTGGAGGTTTGAAGGATGCGGAAAAGGAGAGGTGGGTGTAAGAGAATTATTGCTGTCAATTTTGATTGTGTCCGGCTTGTGTGAAAAAAAAGTTGAAAGATGAAAAAATGATGAGCCGGACGATTTGAGAAAAAAATAAAAAAAACTAACTGTGTCTCCTGAGCTCACTGTTGGGAAATGTACAGCGAGGAAGGGTCTTCTAGTTAGGTTAATCAATAAAAAAAAAAAGAAAATGGCTGACGAACAATAATCTCTTGATGGCTGTAATAAGTTGGGAGGAAAGGTTCATGGGATAGAGTTAAGAGGCTGTAAGGAAGCGTCAAAAATAACATATTGAAAATCTATTAAGAAAAATAAAATGGTAAATGTTTTATCTCTCTCTCTGTTCAAGAAATATTATAAATATTGTCTGGTGTAGGTTTTGTTAAAAATGGTGCCTAAAATAATTGAAGTTGTACAATGCTAAGTCTGAACATGATGAGAAAAAGAGAAAATAAAAATATTAAAGGTAATAATATATAAAGGGTTGATTGGTAATTGAAGGCATTAATGTTGATGGTTAATAAACAAAATGATATTATTGATGAATAGTGAAATGTTTTATCTACATTGGTAAGTTAAAAAACAAAGTGCAACACCACAAAACTAGTAAAAGTGTAAGTCTATTTACAAATAAATGAGAGAAAAGCTAGCAAACCTATTAAATGGGAAATAATTTGGGGCACAAATTAGTTACTAGAATAAAAATAAAGATAAAGAGGAGTAGTGGTGACACACTGATATAATATTATAAAACTACAAAAATATATATAAGAGGAATACATAGGAAGGATAAATTTAAAGTAAACACACACAATAGCGAAAGTAAATATTTGGGAAAGTTGGTATACTAGTTACAGTTTTTTGTTACTTAAGGTGCCTTGAATATTTACAACATAGTTTCAGGGATGTAATACAGGAAGGAGGAGAAGTAGAGATAATAAGTAAAATAAAATATAAAAGAAATTTGACTTAAGCAAAAGGTTGCGATAGGTAATGACGCAGTGAGAAATAAAGGAAGAAGGTCTGAATTGGTTTCTGCAAAGGACATCTCAGGAGTCCTGCCCTGCAATACGAGCTTAGAAGCGAAGTATTGTTTTCAAGGTTCAGCAATCTCAAGATGCTCTGTAAGTAGCATTAGATCAGATAGGCAAACGGCGTGAAGATCGAAGGAGAGGTAGTTAATGGGAGAATATGGGAAAGAAATTTTTTCTGAGAGAGGTTAAAAAGTGATGGTGTCTCAAGAGCTGCGCTGCTGCCGGTGATTGAGCTCGACCAGATGAAAAATAAAATTAAACGAAAAATGAGTGGGCGCATCGTGCTAATGATGGCCTGGGTCGAGCGTTAGAGAAAAAAAAATATCTCGCTGGTTACCCAAGCTTTCCGTGTGGAGTTAACATGGGGAGGTTAGAATGAAGGCATAGAAGGCCAATGGAAAATGATCAAGAGACGAGAGAAGTATGGAAGGCAGAGTTGACTAATGACTAATGGTCATTGGGCATTGGGACTAATGGGCATTGACTAAGGGTTTTAACTGTTTAGGGATGGGAGGAAAAGAAATAGCTTAGTGTAAAAGAAATATCCTAAAATACATGGATTGATTCTAAAATATAAAATGGCACACATCAAGGATCGTAAAAATATAAATGAATAAGATTTTAAAATATAGTAAGTATTTAGGTTAGTGTGTTCCCCGCGTGATGCAATGCTTATAAACGTAAATTAGACGATGTTTGGAAAAGTCAAAAGTGGTAAATAAATTGAAATGCCATTATGATTTGTTTTTTATTTTTTTTTAATTATAATTTCAGAGACGTCTCACATGGTGAGAGAGAGAAAAAGGAAAACGAACTTATCAAAAGTAGTAAAATATTACAAATAAACTTATAATGGATATCTGAAGGTTTAGAGTGACGCAGTGGTAAAAAGAGGGGAAGACTGAGTTGAATTTTGTAATGGCGTTCGGCCATGCAATACGTGCCTGTGTAAGTGAGGTATTGTTTCATTGACCGAACTGTTAAGACTTTTCATAAATAACATTAGATCAGACAGGGGAGGTAATGTGGCCCTATAATTGAATGATTGATAGGAAAGAATATATTTGCTAAAATGATGGATGCGCTAATGATGGATGGATAGAAAGGTTATTCCACCCCTTTAGAAGTAGGGATGGGAAAAGACGAGGTAGCAAAAAAAACAATTAGGGGGAGATCAGTGCGTCCTTGAAGTGTTTGTCGCTGGGATGAAGATTGGAATATTGTCGTGGCGATGGACGCCGTTTTGGGGATTTAATTGTCCATTTATCCAAGATGGCGTCTCACATGGTGTCATGTACAGGATCGATTTTAGAGATGATGGGGACCTCTTCATTATAATATTGTAATTTATAGTTGTATTTGTAATTGTGGGAAAAATGGGAGGCACATTATGAGATGAGATGATTTAAAATTGATATTTATAAAAATACAAATCTAGGACTAGTTTTAAATATTGAGAATTTATTTTAAATATTGAGAAAAATCAATTGAAATAGTAATAGGTCAAGTAAAATAAAGAGTGTAATAAATTTAATTATTAATACTATGGCCACAAATAAGGTATTTAAAAAAATAACACAAATGAGTTTAGAAAATATGATTCGAGTAATTAAAATATAATATGATTTTTTATGTGAAATTGAAAGTTGCATATTTGGATAATGCCATTTTAGGTGAATTTAAGAAAGGCATGTAAGATTAGTAAATTGTCAAAAATGCGTGATTGAATAATTTTAATAATAAACTTGAAAATGATGAATTAACATTTATAATTTGATTAAAATAAAGTAAAAATGATAAATGAGAGTGTGAAAGTTTTAAAAGTTGAATAAAAATGCTATAAAAAGGTTATAATTGATTTTAAAATGCTTAAAGTGAAAATATAAGTATAAAATTTATGGGGAAAATGGCAGAAACAAAGTTTAAAGTACCTTGAAATGGCTGATGCTGGCTGGAGTTGATCTCTGTAGATGGCTGTTTGGAAGAAGGCTGCTTGTTGCGTGTGATCCGTCGAAAGAGGAGATAATGGTCTCGTCCGCACTAGGCACGGCTTGTCCCCGCATGGCGTCTGCCAGGCGGCCTACTAGGTCGTCGCAGTGGGGTTGCATGTTGGTGAGGGCATCCGCGACGTGTTCGTCTTCGACCTCCGTCATCCTTTGCTTGTCCTCAGTCATCCTGTCGACTTTAACGGGTTCTGTAGTAATCCCGAGGTGGAATGTGCTGGGCAGTCGTGGTAGTGGGTGCGTGATGGGATTCCCGCACTGGGACAGCAAGAGACAGAGGCAGGTCTAGATGGTAAACTCCAAGAAGTAGAGGTAGACCACGGACGAAGGTAGTCGGACCATGGACGTCACGGATGCCCTACATCGCGGATAGAAGGGGGGGTGAGAGATCTGACCGACCGTATGACAGCGTCGCTCTGAAACCACTGAAACAACTACTTCCTTTGTCCCAATCTTGGGGGGCTTATATACTCGACTCTGGCTCTTGTTGACGAGTTCTGATTGGCTGTCCTAATCACGCCACCTGTCAAGCGCTGGTTATTAATGATGTCTGGCCACGTGTCGGCCACCTGCTGACGGGGGAATGAACTCATTAGCATAAACACCTGTTAGTCTGGGTTGTTTATCACGTCTGGCCTTTGTCCTCTGTACTACCTTAAAATATACTACATATATATAATCCAATATTTCTCTCTCTTGTTCATTTACATATACACTTCGTTCTCTTTTTATGCGGTTTTTTTTTATGCGGCTTTGGAGTTATGCGGTGCAAGAAAAAAAAATTATTCGAATTTCGAAAATTTTTTTTTGGTGATTCACTTTTTCTGAAAACGAATGAGAATAACAACTACAACTCTACTATTACGCAATCAATACAAAGAAAGAATTTTGTAACGTCCTGGTTGTATGAAACTAATTAAAAAAGCCTGCATATTGGAAAGCATTAGAAAATAAAACTTTGTGAAAGAAGGTTACTACCGAAAACCGGAAGATAAATTTACTCAAGTGAATTGTAAGTTTTTTTGAATAATTTTAGTGCGTAATTGTACATTAAGTTTTTTCTATAATTTTTAGTCCTCTTAAAGAAAATGTGTGACAATAATAAAAAACAAAAAAGAAGTGCAATTTCGCTAGAAACCAAAATTATAATTCACGATTGCTTGGCGAAAGGAGAAAGATCAACAGCAATAGGTAAACGTTATAATTTAGGCGAATCTACTATAAGAGCAATAAAAAAAATGAAGCGGCAATAAGAAGATCAGTCAGATCTGGTACAAATTTGAGTTCTAAAATTTCATCATATTCAAGAGGCACTTTAATAGAAAAAAAAACAGAAAAGGCTCTCGTAATTTGGATTGAATATTTAACTAAAAAAAAAAAATTCCGTTAGATGGACATTTAATCAAGATGAAAGCCCTTAAATTTTACAAGGAGTTAAAAGAATCAGAGCCATCTACATCTTCACGTGAAAGTAATCCACAATTCTCTGCCAGCACAGGGTGGTTAACTGGTTTTATAAAAAGACATTCTTTTCATAATCTAAAAATAAAAGGTGAGGTGGCTTCTGCAGATGAAGAAGCTGCTAGAAAATATCCTGAAAAGTTGGCTAAAATTATTAAAGATGGAGGATATTGTGCCCATCAAATCTTCAATGCTGATGAAACAGGATTGTTTTGGAAAAAAATGCCAACCCGTACTTACATTGCAAAGTCCGAAAAAAAATGCCAGTGGTTTTAAAGCTGCTAAAGATCGAGTTACTTTATTGCTGTGCAGCAATGCATCTGGCGATCGAATGTTAAAACCGCTGCTTGTAAATCGATCTTTAAAACCACGTGCATTAAAAGGAAAAGACTTACATACACTGCCCGTACATTGGATGGCAAACAAGAAGGCCTGGGTAACAACGGCTATTTTCACTGAATGGTTCAATAAATGCTTCGTACCCGAAGTAGAAAATTATATGAAAGAGATGGGACTCGAATTTAAGATCTTATTAATTCTTGACAATGCACCAGGTCATCCAAACTTAGAACATCCAAATATAAAGGTAGTTTTTTTCCCTCCAAACACAACGAGCCTAATTCAACCATTAGATCAGGGAATTATTTCAACATTTAAAAAATATTATGTAAAATTCACTTTCCAATTCATTTTCGATAAACTGGAATCCGATACAATAACAGTTACTGAAGTTTGGAAACAATTTAATATCTTGAACTGTGTAGATCATGTTGCGTTAGCAATTGCCGAGATAAAATCACAAACTTTAAATGCATGTTGGAAAGCTGCTTGGCCTGAATGCGTATCAAAGAGAAATGAATCAAATAGAACATCAATAGTAACATCAGATATTATTTCAATTGCTAAAGAAATAGGTGGGGAAGGTTTTGATGATTTTGGCGAGCATGATATAGAAGAATTGCTTGTGGACGAAGCCCTAAATGATGATGATATTTTGGAAAGTATGGTAGATACTACTAAAGATTTCGAAACAGTAGATAGCGAACTGGAAGATGTTACTCCACTGGACGAAAAATTACTTCGGGAAGGCCTTCAACTTTCCGGTAAATTGGAAATTTTTTTTATTCAAAATGATAATGATGTAGAACGCGCCTTAAAATTCCAACGTGATCTGAAATTTTGTATGTCTGGCTACAGAGAACTCTACAAAGAACTAGTCAAGCCATCACAGCGTTTGATTACTGACTACCTTGTCAAAGAAAAAAAAATCACTGAGTTCCTAAAGAAGCATTACCATGTAGATCTGATGACGTAATTTTATCTTCAAGTGATGAAAGTGATCTTGCACCAATCCACAAACGGGTTCGCACATTATCAGACAGCGAATAATGATGAAAACATTCTTAATATGATTTTAAATAAAGTTTTGTTTATGTTTTTTTTTTTTTTACATATCAAGTTTTGTCTTTGTTATTAACACACATATGTGCCATTTATTAAAATATGATGAGAAAAAAATTAAATCTTATTATTTATAATTTTTTTTATGCGATTTCTGGTGCATTTTAAAACATTATTTAGGTTTTATGCGATTTTTTTAATAAATGGAACGTATCCATCATTTTACATATAAATGTATGTCTTTTTTTGTGCGATTTTTTTTAATGCGGATTCCCCTGGAACGCATCTACCGCATAAAAAAAGAACCAAGTGTATATATATATATATATATTACACTTATTTATTTTGTAGTTAAACACTACAAAATTTCTTCATTCTCTTGCATATTGCTTTTCTGCTCAGCATTAAGCTAAGTTCTTGCAATATTTCTTTTCGCTGGTATATATACAGGGTGTACCAGGTAAATTGGGACTAACTTTGACAGTCCATAAAACAAAAACTACTTGAGATTAAAAACTTGTTTTTTTTTTTCATTACGTAGCCATATTCATGTAAAATGCAACAGTACATGTGTGCGCAGTGTAGTGATGAAGAGTAACCGAGAATTTGAAAATCGAGCTGCCATCATCGTTGCTCTGCGCGCCGGAAGGAGCCCCAAAGAGATAGTGGATTTTCTTAAGTTGCCCAAAACCACTATTTATCGTGTCAAGAAGCAGTTTGATGAGGCCGACAGTAACAAAGAGGGGATAGCTACAAGGCAAAAGCACTCGCGTCGATCGGACAGGGTAAGAGGCGAAGAATTTGTCAAAAATGTCAAGGAGAAGATTGATGGAAACCCTGGTAAGAGCATGAGGGCCATAGCCAAGGAAATGGACGTTGGCTCTATGACAATTGTCAGAACTATCCATGAGGACCTTGGTCTCAAGTCTTATGCCCTTCGGAAAGGTCAGTTGCTGACTGAGAATATGAAGAATAACAGAAAAGGAAAGGCTGCTGCCCTCCTCAACAACCTGAAACACGACTCTTTTGGCATGCTAAGGTTCTTCCCTGACGAAAAGAACTTTGACGTGGACCAAAAGGTAAATCCTAGGAATGATCGCTGGATCTGTAAAGACCCCTCAGAGATACCTGTCGTGATGCACACGAAATTTCCTGCCTCCGTAATGGTCCTTGGCGTTATCAGCAGTGAAGGTGATGTCATGCCTCCCCATTTCTTTGAGAAGGGCCTTAGGATGAACGCTGACACCTACATCAATGTTCTGGAGACCGTTGTGAAGCCTTGGATGGACATGGTGGCCGCAGGAAGGAAGTATGTCTTCCAACAGGACTCAGCTCCAGCCCATAAGGCAAAAAAGACACAATCGTGGCTGACACTTAACGTCCCTAGTCACTGGGGTCCTGATATTTGGCCCCCTAATTCTCCAGATTGCAATCCCCTCGACTACTATGTATGGGGCGTTGTTGAGAGAGATGTCAACAAAGCTCCTCATACCACCATCCAGTCTGTCAAGAAAGCAGTTCACACGGTGATGACCCAAATGGACAAGGTCATCGTCGCCAAGGCCTGTGCTTCATTCCGCACTCGCCTCGAGACTGTAGCTAATAATGGAAACTACATTGAATAAATAAAACCTATATCCTTTTATCTACTACTGTGTCAAATTTCATTCGGATATTTTAATTTTTACTTTCAAAAAATTTCAGTAAAAATACCATTGTTGAAATTCCCAATTTACCTGGTACACCCTGTATATTACTATTTGTTCACGTTTCGATAATTTGTATATATACTCGAGCACTGTTCAAATTTTTTATTTTTCGGAAATGGATGATTATACTTGTTTTCCTCCAAGTTTTTTCGAAACTGATTACGAATATTTTTCTGAAAATGAATCAATCACACATACAACACCGGAATCTAAACATGCATCTCATGTATCAAATTAAAAAAAAATTAACTGGATACAGCAGAAGATGAAAAATTAGCACATAAACAAATAAATGAAGATATAACAAATATTAATAAAATAGAGGTAAACCAGAGTAAATCAAATTCACAAAATTTTGACATTGTTTCTGTTCGAAAAAGTATTTCAATAAAAAATAGCAAAGATAATACAAGGAATCTTGCAAAGTTCAATGATGGTATATTATTAGTGGCAATGGTCAAAGCTGCGAGGGAGAAGGTAAAAACTTCCGCCAAATTTTACGGACTACCCTTGCACGTTAAAGAACTCTACAACAAATATTTAGGAATTAAGGAACTTTACGAATGGCAAGATAAATGTCTCAAACTTCCTGCTTTAAATCTAGGAGAAAACCTTATTTACACGCTTCCCACAAGTGGCGGAAAAACCCTGGTGGCAGAAATCTTGATAATGAAAGAACTTTTAGTGAAGAAGAAGAATGCTTTACTTATCTTACCCTTTGTGTCAATTGTACAAGAAAAAGTCAGATCCTTATCCCAATTTGCAGTTGATCTGAATTTCCATATTGAAGAATATGCAGGGTATAGAGGCGCAATGCCGCCACGCAAGCGCAGAGGTCAAAAAAGAAGTATATTCATAGCTACAATTGAAAAAGCTCACAGTCTTATTAATTCTCTGATTGAGACGCAACGGCTTTCTGAAATAGGACTTATTGTAATTGATGAGCTTCATATGTTGGGTGATAGGTCCCATCGAGGAGCGGCACTCGAGACACTCATCTGTAAAGTGAAACTGGTTGTCAGTACCATTCAGTTCATTGGTATGTCCGCAACCTTAGGTAAGATGGACATCCTACAGAAATTTCTCAACGATTCCATTTACGCTGCTGATTTCCGTCCAGTCAAGTTAGAAGAATATATAAAAATAGATAATATGATTCTACGATATGAAAATGGAGATTTAACCCCAGTTGAACAACTTAACTACAAACCTGATCCAGCCAGCCGAAGAGTAGACCCAGATAATATCTGTAATCTTGTGAAAGAAGTTATTCCAGAACATTCTTGTCTTATTTTCTGTCCGTCTAAGAAACATTGCGAGAATGTTGCTCAACTACTAGCTAAAAACCTTCCTAAGGATCTTGAAAAAGTTCATAAAGATGGTAAAAAAATTCTTCTTCAGAGACTTATTACAGAAGTTGGGTCAACTTGCGTTATACTGCAGCATGCAATTATCTACGGAGTGGCGTACCATCATAGCGGACTGGCCACTGAGGAACGTCGGTTACTAGAAGAAGCATATCTTGAAGGAATTCTCTGCGTACTCGCCTGTACCTCTACTCTAGCCGCAGGTGTCAATCTACCTGCACGTAGGGTCATCCTGCGCGCGCCATATATCGGTAGAGATTTCATCTCTCTCAGCACCTACAAACAGATGGTTGGGAGGGCAGGATGTGCCAGACAGTTTTAAATGTGTTCAATCTATTGAATTTTCCAAAGAAAAGCATTGCCTGTTAAGCAACAAACCAATCCCGAATAAGAGTCGAATATACAATCTATGTCCCTTTTTGGATTCAAGGGGAATCATTAGAGTTGGCGGACGATTAAAAAATGCAAATGTTTATGGTGATCGGATTAATCAAGTTTTACTTCCAAGATCACATCATCTTACCACTCTTACTGTAAACAATGTTCATGTCCATAATCTTCACTCATCAACTCAAGCTACGCTTGCAGCAATAAGAAATATATTCTGGATACCTTCTGGAAGAAATGTTGTACGGAAAATTTTAAGAACATGCATGAAATGCGCTAGATTCCGTAAAGAAGCTCCTTTTCAATTAATGGGAAATCTACCTTTTGCAAGGATCAACAGATCAAGGTCGTTTTTGGTAACTGGAATAGATTTTGCAGGACCTTTTCTGATTAAACGGAACATGGGACGTACAACTTCAACCATGAATGCTTACGTTGCCTTGTTCATATGTTTCAGCACTCGGGCCATTCATCTAGAATTTATCAGTAGTCTGACCACAGATGCTCTCATATCCACAATAAGAAGGTTCATTGCTCGAAGAGGTAAACCAGCAACAATTCATAGTGACAACGCCACTAATTTTGTTGGTACGCATACGATTTTTGGAAAACAATGTCACAATGCCAGTAAAGTTCTTACGAATTCAGAGGGAATTCAGTGGAAATTTATTCCACCATCAGCTCCACATTTTGGTGGACTTTGGGAAGCCGGAGTTAAGTCCATGAAATATCATCTTAGAAGAACAATGGGCAATGCTTTGCTAAATTTTGAAGAACTAACAACATTATCAGGTTCGCGGAAGACATCCTAGTGTTGTGCAACAAGGTTGACTCCGCAATGGAAGAAGAAACAAAAATAGAACATGTTATTGGAGGACTGAAAAAAAGAGTACTCATTCGCGCTCTACCTGAACCCTCCTAAAACTACCGATGAACTTCTCGTCGTGTGCAAGAAAATGGATTCTTTTGAAAAGAAGAGTATCGGGAACGTGTGGAGAATTCCAGAAACCTATATAACGGTCCACGCTATTCTAGACCCCAATAACAATCGAGGAACGTGCCGCCGACTGCCACGCGAAACTATCAGACCACTTCCAGGCCCCAAGCCCCTGTTTACCATAATTACAAGAATGACTCCCCTCCTACTCCCAGGCAGTATCGAAACAACTTTCCCCAGCCCTCTACCCCTAGACGTCCTTATAATCCAAACTTTGTGCCGAAACCAAACCTTCAGAGAAACACCTACAATAAAAGCCAAGAAGTGAACAAAAATAGGACGGAAGATGGAAGACCAATCTGCTTTAAGTGTAACAAGCCAGGGCACGTGGCCCGTTATTGTAGGGTTAAGTTTATAAGAATCCTAGAAGAGGATCCAACAGCTACCCAAGAGAAGGTCGAAGAGAAATGCCAAATGAATGGAATATCAGATAAATCGGGACCTCGGCTTTATGCTGATGTATGTCATAGCCCACAGACAAATATTCCTACCCAGAATAGATATTCCGTGTTGGAAGATTTAAACTAAGCGTCGCGCCTGAATCTGTCAATCAAAGCAAGTCGACCATAAATGGAATCAAGAAGTTGGACCCTAAATACAAATTAAAAATTCATGTGGACAAGATAGGGACTTTTGAAGCTTTGGTTGATACAGGCGCTGACCTCTCAGTGGTCGACCTCAGAACGGCCCTCGATACAGGCCATGGTATAAGTAATCTCGCAAAAACTTGTGCAGGACCCGATGGAAAAAAATTAGACATGGTAGGAAGTATATTTTAAAATATAAAAATTGATGACGAAACATTATCACACAAATTTGTGATATTGAAAACGCATTTACGGACATTAATTCTTGGAAGAGATTTCCTTAAGAAAATGAACGCGAAAATAGATTGTAAGCAAGAAACTATAAAATACGATTTGACGAATAATCATGACGAAAGCAATTTTGAAATGTTGAAAATAAAGAGTGCCAAGGATTCCATTGTACCGGAATGTTCTATTAAACTGATCAAGGCATTGGTAGAAACAGAGGATGGGGAATATATTATCGAGGAGAGCAGCAAAATGTTTCAAACAAATGGACTTCGTCTAGCAAGAAGCTTGATCAATGTTATAAATAGAGAAACACATGGAAAGATGCTACGAACCAGGAGAATTAGTAGCAGTTTGGACACCAATTAGGAAAATAGGAAAGTGTGAGAAACTTCTGAGAAAATATTTTGGTCCATATAGAATATTAAAGAAGATGTCTAGCGTCAATTATCTAATAGAACCGAAAAATAATCCGGGCCAAGACCGTCATTGCTTCCGACTGCCAGGCAGCTCTACATGCCATCTGTCACCCCGATATCCCAAGAACCCCACTTACTGCAGAGATAATCAGAAACCTCAATACTCTGGACAATGTTCAACTCTGCTGGGTCCAGGGTCATTGCGGCATCGCAGGAAATGAACTGGCTGATGAAGTCGCCAAAGCCGCAGCTCAATCCAAATTGCCTTTACACTTCGCAACCCTTCCTAGGAAATATGTCCGCTCTCAAAGCAAACAGTTCGCCCTCCAACTATGGACCGACCTCTACACCACAGACCACGCTACAAGAAACCTCAGAAGAGTAGCCGCATCCCCTAGTCTTCTAATCTCAATTCTCCCAAAACTAAAATATAGCGACATCACCACTACAATTCTGACAGGACATGGTTTCGTTCAAGCCGACATCGCCAGAACCTCCAAAAACAACGACCCCGTATGCCAACACTGTCACCAAGAAAATCAAACAGTCGACCACCTCCTATTCAGTTGCCCATCCTACCATCTTCAGAGATTCCAGACTGCAACTCTACCTAACACCAGCACATTCAACCAAGAAGCATTGAAGAACCTCCCCAAAAATAAAACAGCCTGGCGACATCTAATCAGTTGGATGTCAACTGCAACAAATAGACAATAAGTCAGAAGACAAACCCGGACAGTTGGCGACTTTCGTACGCTCCAGGAGTCCGGGTTATTTACAGAATAATTATGTACAGAATAATTTGAGCAAGAGAGGACCGAGAGGAAGACTGCGGATCGCAACCTACGAGGAAGACAAGAATAAATAAACACAATAACTTTAAAAGGTAATTTATTTTTATTTAATTTTATTTATTTACTTTTAATATGGAAACCCGCTCGGGAAACGTGTATAACACCAAGAAGGAAGAAACCAAGGTCGACGACCATGCAAAGCTTCAACTTGGTGCAACAATATATTTAATTAAGAAGGCAGATGTTGGATGAAGTTATTTACTGGCTGAACGCTATTGATATCCCTGATCCCCGCCAACTGACCACTACATTGAATGTACTCCTGGGCGAGCTATAGAATTGCCGCTAAGGACATGACGGAAAGTGTCAAGACCTGGCTGAACCTTCACAAATCATAGCGTCAACAGTTGGGAAATCCACTTTATTCAAGACTTTTGCCGGATGCGAACAAATAATAAATGTAAATGAAGCTAAACATGATTGGAATGGACCAGCGATCAAATTCGTAGAGGATATCCTTATATCAAGGTAGATTTGGAGGGTTAAAAAGAAATATTCGTTTGCGCTTTTTAAAACCCCCCAGAAAAAAATAAACGAACTTCGTAATTTTTTTTTTAATAAGAAAAAATTAAAATAGTTTTTGCATCTATAGCTCTACTTAGCAAACTTTTCGACAACCTAGAAGTCTGAAATTTGGTATACTTGCATTGTCATAGGAATCGAGCAAGTGTGGAAAATTTTCAGACTTCTAGGTGATCTGGATGCATGATAAAAAAATTGTTAACACGAAGACATACAGTGGTGGAAGCCTGTTAAAAAGAAGATTTTAAAAAAAACTTACATTTTGTGTTCCAAGTTGGTCGTTAAAGATGACATAACAGCCTGGGGTCCTGAAACGATCAATTCCAGTAGCTGGTTGTTAACCTGAAGTGTTAGCTTCAATGCATTCCGAGATAAGCCAGGTTCCTGGGGCGAAGAAGCATTTAACGAGAAAGAAAACTCGAAAGAAAAAAAAAACATTAACTTTCATAATCATTTCAACAGATTATTTTATTATGTCAATGAATTTTCAAAAATATTATTTTAATAAATTTTAATGCCATCTATTGCTAAAATATGTAACAATTTTTTAAATTAATATTATTTATAATATAAGTAGACGAATGACCCGGGCAACGCCCGGGTTTACACGATTAAATGTATTATTCAAACACATTAAACATAGCAAAATAAAACATAGCAAATATAGCAAGAGCGGTTATTTTAAACGGCGAATTATGTAAATATGTGAAATAGAAATATAAATTAGAAAACCTGTAAATATAGTTAAGGACTTGCATTGTAATTAAGAAAAAGCTTCTCGTTTAGAACGCTAAAGCGACCTGCCGGCAGGCAACGGGCGCGGCCGCCGGCAGATCGCCCGCGCTCTAGAGGGCGCTGCTCGTGAGCTAAGTAGAATAATTTGAATATATATAGTTTTAATAATTGATTTATATATTTTTTAAAATAGCCTATCGTCATCCCCGTTATTTTTTATCTATGTATGGAAATTTTGGTTTGAATTAGTGAACTACTGCGAATTTGTATACAGGTCATACAAACCAACAAAAAGACAAACAGACAAACATACAAACATTCATTTTTATATATATACTAGACGAATGACCCGGGCAACGCCCGGGTTTACACGATTAAATGTATTTTACATATGGAAGATGGACGTAGTTCCCGGAGGTCACCCGCGAGGCTTTTTTGGCACTTGGAACAGCTGTGTCACCAACTCTGCCCCCGCGCGCCAGGACAGCGCGCGGTGGGAACTTGAACTGGCCAACCGGCCGGCAGCCGGACGATCACATTTTATCGGCGGGGGGGGCAGGGGGCAGGGAAGTCACGTGCTCGCCGGCAGCCAACAGGCGCCCCCCGCCGTCAGATCGCCACGCGTTCTAGAGGGCGCTGCTCGTGAGCTAAGTAGAATAATTTGAATATATAGTTTTAATAATTGATTTAAATATATTTTTTTTTAATAGCCTATCGTCATCCCCGTTATTTTTTATCTATGTATGGAAATTTTGGTTTGAATTAGTGAACTACTGCGAATTTGTATACCGGACATACAGACCAACAGACAAACATACAAACATTCATTTTTATATATATAAGATAGAGATAGATATAGAAGAAGATATAACGGGGCTATGCTTATAGAACGACGTTTAACAAGTTTTACCACAAATGTTTCTTTTTACAGAACGGAAAATCGTAATTTTAATTATTTAAGGAAAATTAACGACTATTCCTATCCTTGGGGATGAAGTATGAAAGGATGAATTGTAATAAAATTGTATATAATATTATTTATTTTATGAAAAAAAAATGTAAAAGATTTAAAAGTATTCTCTCTCTTATAATCCGAATCATTAGAAAAAATTACAGACGTACCGTACACAAGAAACGGTCTCCAGATTGAAAACATCAATGACTACATATTAAAACAACCATTTTATGGAATTTGTGTAAACCATATTAAAATAACCGAATATTGTATCAACCATATAAAAAACATATTTCAGTCTGTTTAAGTGTTCCAAACTTTCGAAAAAATCCCTTTTTATGTCAAGAAATAAAAGAAATGTTAATACAAGATCTCTTTCGAACACTTAGCGACTTTGCAACATCATCCTAGAGCAAGGACCATGCTAATCTCTGCATCGCTCCTATTGTAGTAGTTGTACTCTTAAATCCTGGTCCGCGGTGAATGCATCCCTCGTTTCGTGGTGAATTCAATCTTCAACTCCAGCTGTGAAATTGTTCTTTATCCCTTGTTCCGCGGTGAGTCATTATTTTTCTTGTCACTTCGTCTCTTGATCCTCCATGTGAAGTACCACTCTTTTTCTACTAGGAAATCTCTCTTCACCTTTTGCTTCGTCAAAAAGTCGATATTGGTCGATCTTCATTCTCGTCATATCTTCATCCATCATGGTTGATCTTCCACCACGAAATGTTTCCTTTTTCCTCCAAAAAGGTCGCTTCCATCCGCGTCTTTTAGAGAAATCGCTAAATAAAGAATCCCTTGTCACTCAGTGAAGTCGTCTTGATCCCTTTTCCATCCTTAAAGTCTTCTGTTTCTACTGTAAAGTCGTTCATCACCCATAATATCAACCCAAATACACCGCAACTAAGAAATAGCTTCCTCTGACAAAGAGAATGTCAGTTTTGTACCAAATAAACAGCATTTGTGGGAAATTGCTTTTCTACTTAAAACTTTTTTTAAATGCATCTGAAGAACGTAATTAGCTTTAGGTCTACGGTGAACACGCGACCATACAAACTACCTGTGAAGACAACACAATGGACAAAGAAAAATTGAGGACGTCCATCTGCAGGACCATTGGATGATGTGATATGGAAAACCCAACAACGAAGATATGACTCGCCAAGGTATTGCCGAACGCTTCCATGCCATGGGGAAAAATCGAAAGGAAGGAAAATGGTTTGTTGATTGATGGAAAGTCGAAGAGCCATTTCTGAAATTTTGTTTCTGCGGTACATGGAAGTTTTCGCTATCGAATTGATACTGGCATTGAGGTGGGTATTTTACAGAATCCTAAACGCCAAAAATCTTGGCTTTATTAAACAGCATCATTGACTGGACGGCCAAATGGCTTCAGAAAGAAGATAATGCTCCATGTTTGGCGGCTTCAAAAAGGAATAACGTATTCTTAGCTGCTGGGCAAAACTGACAACAGCTTGGACCCTGCCTTGTTTGAATGGGAACAAGTGATGCTACATCACACTTCCATCTTCCAGGACACCGTCAGAACACTGGAATCTGCCACCAACCTGTCGTATCCACCAGGCCCTTCAGATTGCCACAGTTGATAGACGTGGCCAATTTCATGGAAGAACAAAATGGATGAATGGCTTCAGTCAAAAGACTTGTCGTTTTACCGCCGCAGTATTCATGTAAAGATGTGTCGTTTTATCGCCGCAGTATTCATGTAAAGATGTGTCGTTTTATCGCTGCAGTATTCATGTGAAGATGTGTCGTTTTACCGCCGCAGTATTCATGTAAAGATGTGTCGTTTTATCGCCGCAGTATTCATGTAAAGGTGTGTCGTTTTATCGCCGCAGTATTCATGTAAAGATGTGTCGTTTTATCGCCGCAGTATTCATGTAAAGATGTGTCGTTTTACCGCCGCAGTATTCATGTAAAGACGCCGCAGTATTCATGCAAAGATGTGTCGTTTTATCGCCGCAGTATTCATGTAAAGATGTGTCGTTTTACCGCCGCAGTATTCATGTAAAGATGTGTCGTTTTACCGCCGCAGTATTCATGTAAAGATGTGTCATTTTATCGCTGCAGTATTCATGTAAAGATGTATCGTTTTACCGCCGCAGTATTCATGTAAAGATGTGTCGTTTTACCGCCGCAGTATTCATGTAAAGATGTGTCGTTTTACCGCCGCAGTATTCATGTAAAGATGTGTCGTTTTATCGCCGCAGTATTCATGTAAAGATGTGTCTTTTTATCGCCGCAGTATTCATGTAAAGATGTGCAGCTAGCGAGGGACGATATTTTGAATGAACCATTCTGTGTTTCTCTCTTGAAAACTTCCAATTAAAATCTTTTAAAATAATTGAGTGTCTGTTAAAAGAGTTTGTAAAATGTAATGTGTAGTCCAATGTCACAACAGCGAGTCTGGAGACCAGTGTTTATTATAGCTGTACAGTTATATACACCACTCAGTCAGAGCTCCGTGCTCATCTCGTGGGCACTGCGGGACTTCTGCAGCAGAACGTCAGATGACACGGCTACCTGCACCCACCACCATCCATGTTGGCACACATTAACCCCACCATCCATGTTGGCACACACTAACCCCACCATCCATGTTGGCACACATTAATCCCACCATCCATGTTGGCACACATTAACCCCACCATCCATGTTGGCACACACTAACCCCACCATCCATGTTGGCACACATTAACCCCACCATCCATGTTGGCACACATTAACCCCACCATCCATGTTGGCACACATTAACCCCACCATCCATGTTGGCACACATTAACCCCACCATCCATGTTGGCACACATTAACCCCACCATCCATGTTGGCACACATTAACCCCACCATCCATGTTGGCACACACTAACCCCACCATCCATGTTGGCACACACTAACCCCACCATCCCTGTTCCTTCTGTATGTGCAAAAATGTGATGAACTTATGGTAAAAGCATCGTGATGGGCTGCACCATGTGAACCAGGGGTAATGATAAAAAAATAATTATATGAACAATTTAACGAAATCATTTTTTAACCCAGTAGATAGAACCTCCAATACTCCCACTAGCTGACACCTCTCTATTTTGTAGAGAACTGTCTTTTGGACAGCTTCCGTTGGCCAAATTGTCATTTTTACCAAATAGTTGCTCTGGTTTGAGGACACCTCTCCCATAAGGACAATTTGGCCTGCAACTAGGTGTTGTCCTTTAGAAAGATGTAGTCAAAAGTCCAACCCCACCAGCGAATGCAAGCAACCAAACGGGGCTCTGGCACATTTGTAAGTGTAAAAGTCGAACTGCTTTTCACATGTGTAGACATGTGGTGCACTTACAGTAAAAGCAGTTGCCAACTTCTACCCATGGCTTGTACCATGTGTACTAGGGATAATTAACGGACCAAGCTGTGTGGACAACTCACCCTGGCCAGCCTGGGACTTTGCTGGAAGGTGACTTTGGGAGTGTGGCAGGTCCGGGCCGTCCTGTCATGCAGTCGTTGTCAGAACGTACATTTGACAGCTCTCTTTCAGCATCAATGGCATTGAACCCATCAAATCTCATAGAACCAATGTCATCAGACAACATGGAAACAAAGATTGCACTGCATTCCATCAGATTCTGACCCAGATAGCTATTGCTTCCTGTTTGCCCTGCTCCAGAACATGGCACCTAGGAGTGCCCTACCTAGGGACTATGATGTGTAAACAATTGCAGAAGACTTAACATTTGAAGGAACCTTGAACATTAAAAAATTGCTAACTGCATCTGTAGCCTTGGATCTCATAAAAACATGTTGGTTCTTCTATGCATTGAATTATAAATTGATACATTTGCTCTATCACCAAATGTCCAGTTTCTCAACACAATTTCAACAAGAAATCACATCAAAATTCCGTCAATGTAGGTCAATGAAAGAGTAACTGCCTATAATAGGTCTGTGTGTTCTCATCAATTTTCTCTTCAACACTTTTGGTAATGAAAAGTGGAATTCATTCCCAAGTGAATTGCTTTCAATTTATAGAAGAAAACAATTGCAGGTTTGGTCTAATGCTCCCACATGACAAATGAAACATTTAAATAACTTTAGTTATCACATGGTGTGTGCTGTGAGGAATTCCCAACTATGATAACAGGACAAAAACCAATCCCAGTTATTTATTTATCTACAATAATGAATTCCTGGCCAGTTCCTATATCTCCCAGAGTTGGTGAGGCCATTTATATGACGGCTGAGAACTTACTGCTAGCATGTGGAAGTTAACTATTTGGGTGTTGTCACAAAACTCGGACTGGATACCTCCGACCTACAAGTGACCTTGGATCCCAGTGACCATCCCTGTCAGCCACTATGTGAACCAACTTTCAATCATTTTATCAATAAATCCATTTCTCCATTGAATTCTCAGGGCTTCCACAACAATGGGTTCCATGGACTCGTGGAATTTGTGTAATCATTGCACAAGGGGATAAGAAACAACAACAAGAAAGGCAGGTTGTGTGGTCCAACTTACCTGGTCTCCAGGGTGCTGCTGCCGTTCTGGTCCTGCACTCACACCACTCTCTCTTGTAAACTACAACACTATGTAGAGGCTACACCATTGTGTGTGTGTGACACTCGAGGCTACACCATTGTGTGTGTGTGACACTCGAGGCTACACCATTGTGTGTGTGTGACACTCGAGGCTACACCATTGTGTGTGTGTGACACTCGAGGCTACACCATTGTGTGTGTGTGACAATTGACAATTGAAAAGCATTTATTGACCTTAGTCAACTTTTACAGGATTAAAAAGGACATATATACAGATAAAAATATATACAATTCAGCCAGGGAGTCTTCCCCAGCGGGCGAGGGTCCTGTGCCAGGCGATGACGGGGTCCTCGGCGCTGCCAAGAAGGCCAACCTGGATGAAGTGCCGGTAGACTCGAGACTTGGCCGACGAGAGGATGGAGATGTCGTCTTGCTCGAGGCCGGTCCCGAATATCCACGCCTGGAGGTCAGGGGGTCTGCCTATGATGTTGAAGGCTTCTAGGATGAGGGGTCTGATGGTTCTGCACCCCCAGTATCGGTGGCCCAGGGAGCCATCGCTGGAGCCGCAGGCAGGGCATGAGGGACCGGCAGATGCTGGGTGGTCTGGATGAGGCAGGGCATGGAGGGCCAGCCGCAGGGCGACGTCGGCGTTGTGCCCCGAGAGGGCGCCGCGTTGGAGGGAGGTCCAATCCACCCTGGGAGGCACGTCAACGGTGGGCGTCCATCTTGCTAGGAGCCGGTGGATGGGCAGGGCCGCAAGGCGCGGGCGATCCAGGGCGCGACGGGCCGAGCGGGTGGTGATGTGGGCGAGAGGCTTTGTCGTTCCGCGCAGGACAACGGCCTCGGCCAGGCTGGGAACCCGGTAGCTCGCCTGGATGTTCTCCGCCACGATCCTCCGGCAGAAGGCGGCGAGGGCAGCAGCGTCGGCGAGGGCGGAGCGCGTTGGGTGGGGTATTACGATGGTATGGTGGTCGTCATCCCCCAGGTCCCGGACTCGTGCGCCGACCCAGCGCGAGGGAGCCAGGAGATTCGGTGGGCGGAGGAACCGGAAGCCGCCGATGATAGGGAGGTCCAGCAGCTGGGTCGTGGGTGCCGCCCGATGGTCGAGGGACAGGACGTCGGAGGTCTCCTCCCATAGTTTCAGCAGCCGGAAGCGCCGGGGCTGGAGTGTGGTGCCGTCCGGTGGAGGTCTGAGCCAGGCCTCGCTAGTCACCAGCCAGGAGAAGCCGTTTCTCCCCCCTCGAAGCGCGACCTGGACACCTTTTAGACAGGCGAGATGGAGTTGGGTGCCTATGTCTATTAGGCCGAGGCCCCCGGTGACAACGGGCCTCGCTAAGATGCCGGAGGCGAGCCACGTCGTGTGGTCGGGCCCCCAGATGAAACGGGCCACGCGGGCCTGCAGCTTGGAGATGATGGAGGCCTCCGGCAGGTAGGCGTGGAGGTGGTGCTGGATGGTGGAGAGGACCAGAGAGTTGGCTGCTCTGGCTCGCCCGACAAGGGAGAGGCCTCGGGTGAAGGGCGTCGTTCTTCTGCAGGCGGACTCCAGGAGGGCCAGAAGATGTTGCTCCCGCTGGACTACGGAGCTCCTGGTTGCTATTCTGGTCCCCAGGACCTGGATCGAGGAGTTCGACCAGGAGGCACCGCGGAGGGGGGAGTCGCCGCGATCGCGCCAGGCGCCGCACCAGAGGCCCGCGCTCTTCGAGTAGTTGACCGCGATCCCCGAGGCTCGATGGAATGATTCGAAGATGGCGGCAGCCCTCGCGAACTGCTCGTCGCGGTGTATCAGGAGCACGATGTCGTCGGCGTAGGCGATGACGTTGCCCACGCCGAGGATCGTCTCCAGGCGACGCAGCAGAGGTCCCGTCGCGATACTGAAGAGCGCAGCCCTGTCTCACGCTGTTGAGTAGTCTGAAGGCGACGGTCTGGAAGCCCCCGACCCTTATTGTGGCGTCCGCCCCGGCGTAGAGTAGAAGGATCCATCCCACGAAGGCCGGTGGGAGGCGCAGGTGGGACACCAGGAGGGATGTTAGATACCCGCGGTCCAGGGAGTCGAAGGCGGACTGCAGATCCACGGAGACCGCGGCCAGCGGCGTGCCTCGGGCAGTAGCCTCCTCGACGGCGTCTGTGACCCGCGCGATGTTCCAGGAGGGGGACCTTCCGGGGACGGCGTACGTCTGGCACTCCGGCACCAGAGTTGGCAGGTGGGGCCTGAGGCGGCCCAGCAGGATCGATCCGATTACCCTGTAGTCGGCCGAAGGCAGGGAGATCGGTCTGTAGCCGTCCAGACCGCGATCGCCGCCGCGGGCCTTGGGGACCAGGCAGATCTCGCTCCGGCGCATCGATGGAGGCAGGGCACCGCGGAGCTGAGACTCGGCGAGCACACGTCGCAGGGCGACCGCGAAGAATTCCTCGAAGGTGCTGAGGACCTCGCAGGGCAGACCGTCCCAGCCGGGGGCTCTTCCGCGAGGGAGGCGGCGGATGGCAGCGGCTACCTCAGCCCGGTGGAGTCGATTCTCTTCTCCTAGTTCGATAGGAGTGGTGGTCGTAGCTCCGATGAAGGCCGCGTACTCCGCCGGGTCGCAGCTCGGGCGGGCGAAGCGAGGCCGGAAGATGTCCAGGGCCTTTCGCCGCAAAACAGGGCCCTCGATGACCTCGCCGTTCTCGTCCCTGATGGTGGTGACAGCTGGGCGGCGGTGGCGCGTGAGGCGCGCGAGGTCCGAGAGAGATGGGTAATCCGCGTTCGTCGACGAGGCCTCAAGCTGTACCCTGATGTAGCGTTGGGCTCTGCCGATGTAGCTGTCGTCGCGATCGTGGTGGCGAGGATCGTGGAGCGAGCGGGCCTCCGCGAGGATGCCGGCCTTGATTAGTGTCCAGCGGTTCCACAGTTGAGGCGCATCGAGCATGGATATTTCCTCCGCGATGTCCACCAGGTAGTTGTTCATGTGCTCCTGGGCCAGCCCGGAGCGGAGCGTAGCAGCCACGCGAGGTTGGTAGGGGGCGGCTGGAGGGCCCACTCGGAGCAGCACCATGCGATGATCGGAGAGGTGGAAAGGAGCAATCGCATATGATGTCGAGACCTCCAGAAAGCGCGCCGGAGCGAGGATCCTGTCGAGGCGACTGCTCTCGATCAGGTCGCCATGTGCAGCGACTCTGGTGGGAAGGTGGGCGGCGTCAAACTCGGGGGCGGCATCCAGAAGCGCGGCGGACTCGCAAAGAGCTCCGAGGGCCGCCATGGAGATAGAGTCGCGGTTCCTGTCGTCCCTAATATTAAAGTCCCCGAGGACCCAGGCTTCCTCCTCTTCTTCAACGGCGGCTGCCTCGATGACTCGGAGTTGCTCGATGCGCTCGCGCTGGTCGTGCGAGAGGTGGACATTTATGACGGTCATCTCCTGGCCGTGGACATTGAGGGTGGCCAAGACGATGTGGCCCGGCCACAGGATGCGGTGTCGCGAGACGGTGATGCCCGGCGCGTAGATGCAGGCGAGGCCCGAACCCGAAATTGCGTCGGGTGGGGCAGTAATAGCATCGTAGCCGAGGCAGAGGTCTTGGGCGCCGTCGAGGTGGTGGGTGTTAGTTTCTTGCACAAGCGCAATGTCCACGCGGTGTTGTCTCAGGAGATGGCAAAGGCTTAGGCTCTTGTTCCTAATAGCGAGCCCGCGCGCGTTAATGGAGGCGATGGTGAAGCCTATGATGATGTCCCTTGATGGAGGAAGGGCAGGGCCTGGCGAAGGCGTTTGTAGATGGAGCCGCTGGAGTCGAGTCTCCTACGTAAGAGGGCCTCGACCAGCTCGTACAAAGCAGTCCTCTGGGCGGGTTTAAGGTTAGGGAGTTGCTTTTTGAGGAGCGGTGTGGAGACGAGGAGGCGACAAACCCTCTCCTTTTCGAGACCCTCTTGGTTGGTTTTGTCAAAGATTGTGGAGGGGGCCTGCTGCAGGCAGGCATCTAGCTCTTTCCTGATTTTGTTTCTTCCTTCCTGGGTGGAGCCCGTGCCCTCCTCCTCGATCCTTTCCACCTCCATTGGCTCGACGGGCGCCGGTGATGGCAGGGCTGGTGTGGTGGGCGGGTTGGAGGCCGAGCAGGTAGAACTCGGCGCCTCTCCAGGCGGCAGGAGAGGTCGCGCAGGATGGAGCGCTGGGGCACCTGGAGCAGCAGCAGCGGGCGTCACTGGGGCATTATTAGGTGCCTCCTCTGATGGAGCTGGAGGCGCCGGTGGAGAGGATACGGGTGTTGGTGGACCAGTTCGCTTAGGCACGGGGGGAGAAGGAGAAGCCTGAACCTGAGCAGGTTTGTCCACACGCTTTGGGGCGTCGAAGTTCCGCCTGGCGAGCGATGGGCAGCTAGCTCTGCGGTGGCCCTGCCTTCCGCATTTGGAACATTTGATTCCGAAGGAGAGGTAGGCAGATAGGGTGTCTCCCTTGGACTGTATGGTCAGTCGGGCGGGCAGGGTCTCCAGCCTGACTCCCTCGTGGAGCAGGATGAACGCCTCCCGGCGGCCGTCGTTGAAGGCAAACTCCCCCAGCTTGATCAGGATGGGGGCGATGGAGGTGACCCTCCCGTATTGGCCCAGGGCGTTCACGATGGTGAAGTCGTCCACGAAGCCTGGCAGGCCGGCGACGACGATCCGTTCAGCCCTTTTTCGGTAGGGGAAGACCCTAAGGGTCGTTCCCCCGATCTCGAAGTCGCTCTCCACCAGAAGGCGCGCAAGATCTTTGGTTGCCAAGCCCACGAGGAAATGGCCCTTCATTTTTCCGAAATGCGTGATTTTATCCGGCCCCCCGACCAGCCTGGACATTGCCTTTAGGTAGGTGTAGTCCGGGATCTCTGGGCACCGCTCCACGAAGATGTAGTGCTCGTGGTCGGTTGTGGCCTGCCTCTTCTTGGCATCAGCGATGTTGGCGCGTGTCGCCTTGATCTCCCTAGGCGGCACTGTTTTCGGCCCTGTCGGCCGCCTCAGCTGCTGGGAGCTGGGCTTTTCAGCAGGCCTGCTAGGCTGCTTGGCGGCGTGCTCCGGGGTTGTTGATGTGCGGCGCCGCTTCTTGTTCTTCACAACGGTGAAACCCCCGTTGTCGTCCACGTCAACCATCTCGCTGTCGGCCCAGTTGAGCGAGGCCGGGCTGGCTGTTGCAGCGCTGGAGGAGGCAGCAGTCGGCGGCGTCACACACGCACAATGGTGTAGCCTCGAGTGTCACACACACACAATGGTGTAGCCTCGAGTGTCACACACACAATGGTGTAGCCTCGAGTGTCACACACGCACAATGGTGTAGCCTCGAGTGTCACACACGCACAATGGTGTAGCCTCGAGTGTCACACACACACAATGGTGTAGCCTCGAGTGTCACACACACACAATGGTGTAGCCTCGAGTGTCACACACACACACACTCGAGCGTGCGGCCACGCTTTTGCGAGCTCCGCCGTTTTCGCCTCTGGAGTGACGTCACGCGCAGCGGCCGGATTTACATGCTTGTCGCCTGCCGGCTAATTTGCATCTTTTTGAGATTTGAGAAGAGAATTTTCTTTAGAGAAATTCATCTCAGATTCGTCTTTTGGTGCTAATTCATCACCTGGTTGAGATCCTGTGCTGGGCCTTTCAGGCGCTTGTACAGCGGATCGAGAGGTTTCTAATGGTACCAAATTCGTGCTGGTAATCGCCTTTTACACACTCCAGAGGCGAAAACGGCGGAGCTCGCAAAAGCGTGGCCGCACGCTCGAGTGTGTGTGTGTGTGACACTCGAGGCTACACCATTGTGTGTGTGTGACACTCGAGGCTACACCATTGTGTGTGTGTGACACTCGAGGCTACACCATTGTGCGTGTGTGACACTCGAGGCTACACCATTGTGCGTGTGTGACACTCGAGGCTACACCATTGTGTGTGTGACACTCGAGGCTACACCATTGTGTGTGTGACACTCGAGGCTACACCATTGTGTGTGTGTGACACTCGAGGCTACACCATTGTGCGTGTGTGACACTCGAGGCTACACCATTGTGTGTGTGTGACACTCGAGGCTACACCATTGTGTGTGTGTGACACTCGAGGCTACACCATTGTGTGTGTGTGTGACACTCGAGCCTACATCATTGTGTGTGTGTGACACTAGAGGCTACACCATTGTGTGTGTGTGACACTCGAGGCTACACCATTGTGTGTGTGTGACACTAGAGGCTACACCATTGTGTGTCTCTCCTCTCAGAGATTTTTATAATTAGCACTACAGAGAAAATCTCCTCTTTACTTACACAAAGATATAAGACCAAATAAATGGTGTGACTTTTTAGTAACATGATTGTTACCATCATTAGGTATAAGTACTGAATGGATGAAATTCTGATGATGGTAACAACGCTGCTACATCACACACCATTTATTTATTTGGTGTCTTATTGCCTTGTGTTTATAATAATTATTTTAAAGTAGGAAGACTTGTGTACAAGGTGGGAGGTTCCACTACAACAACTCCAAGGTTCGACACAGTTTGGATGACCCAGCTGTTACACAAGCCGCTGTAGTAAACTCAGGAACCAACAGGACTCACCGGCCTGGCTGAAGGGAAGTTCTCCGACGTCCTGCATCACACATCAGCCAGAGTTAACACAAGAAAACCAAACAATGATAGAAAATGAATGTGTGGAAAGTTTACTACTACAGGGGAAAATGTTTTCCAGTGGGGGTTTCTCAATCTGAACAAAACACAAGGAAAACAAGACTAACTCCATAAATTGACCGTGATATTTCAATGAGAACCAATGTTACCAAAATTTCACGATTAATCAATTGATTTGGATGTTTCTAATCAATAGTCCAATCTGAGCCAATCCCAACCAACACTCGGGGCGTTACCACACCATTCTTGGATGGTTGAAGATCTTTGTGCTAACATGTTGGGCAGGTATGGTACGCACAGTACATGGTTGGAATGTTCCTTATAAGAAGAGAGTCGTGTACTGTTCTTACGACATTTGCTGAGTGGGAAAATGTTCTTCGAGCCCATACTGCAATGTTCTTCCACAAACAATAAAGGCCAGTTAGACATGAATTAATTACAAGGTGATAGCGTGCCATCTACAATAGCAGTAAGGACAGTAGAAAGTTTGTCTTATTTGTAAAATGTTTTATTTCTCATATAGAGATGGTGTGCTATATCTTGCGGTTGTGTCCAATGAAGAGCCTCAGATGTCTCCGTACATCTCTATCACAGCAATGTTCTCTATCTTGGGTGTAAAAAGCTGCTGCTCTGGGTCCATGGTGTGCTATGTCCAACAAGTGCTGCAGCCAAGTTTCCATGTTTGTACTCACGGAACTTCAGAGGTGGCAGCCACCAGCCTGGGCAGTGTCACCTTGTTGGCTGTCCTGGAGGTCACCTCGTTCTCTCTGCTCCAACATCAACTGGGACTTAACAACTGGTGTTACACGGAGGTTCCACTGTAAGTTCCTCCACATGGGTACCTCACTTCCATTAGATTAAATTGGGTGTTAAAGTATTTTATACAAACTTACAATACAAAATTAACAATTGGTTAATTTAAGTAAATAAAATCTAGCTTTTGGGCAAGTCTGCTATCTAGACTTCTGATGGAGATAGGACGGGAGAAACTATCTACAAAAGATAAGGTACAATTTGGATTATAAACACAAGGTAATAAGACCTAATCCAAATAAATAAATAGTGTGTGAGGTTTCGGTAACAACATACCAAAACGTCACACGCTAATTATTTATTTGGATTTTGTCCTTTTATCTTGTGTTTATCTAGAAAAGAAATATCGGCGTGTGCATGCGCAGCATGCATTAGGGTGAGTGATCATTACTTTTCAATATTTGTAGTTTTAAATTAATCAGATACAACACCCGGTATTTCTTTTGTAAATAGTTTCTCACTTCCATTACATAAGTAAGCCCACCCTGGAGTACACAGCTTGTGACGGACTTACTTGGGAGGGATCTTGCTGACCTTGTAGCGGGGCCGGCCTGTGGACGGACTGTACCGGATCTTGAACAGCCGATTGTCAGCTCTGCACACACTCAGGTCAACAAGGAATGTTTGGTTTTAAAGATATAATGGTATGGAAGTAGCTCACTCCTAAAAATATACAATAGAACAAGCTCGAGGAGCATCAACTCATGGAATTCGTGTAATCTTTACACAAGGGGATAAGAAACAACAACAACACAGTAGAACAAACTTCCTGTAAAGTACAACACCCAATTGTAGAGCCAAAGTGTACTTTAGGGAGGGTGTCCTCTTACCAGAGAGTTGCTAAATTGTAAAAATGATAATTTTGAAAATGAAAACTGTCCTTTGTGGAGAGGTGTCCACTAGCGGGGTGTCCGCTAAAGGGAGGTTCTAGTGTAATTCCATTTTCTCTGATAACTTTCCACAATTAGATAAAGAACAATTTAGATTCTAAGTATGTAATGGAGTTGTCACAACGGCAGTTGAAGCTGCTGAGGGTGGTTGGACAGACATGGGAATATAGGTACGTAGTTCCTAATGTGGCATTCATAATTCCATCTTGGATTTGCGCTTTTCTCACACTTCAGTACAACTTTGCACATTGTGTCTTTTGAAAAGGTATCATGAAGAGAAATGTTTTTTTTCTTTAACATTTCATGAAATTTGAGTTTTTGAGACAAAACTTTTGACTTTTACTAAAGTTGCATTTTAATGTCCAATAATCAATAATTTTGTTCAATTAGGGGTTTTATACAAGGTAGGATCATTAAGTTCCCGGACCGGCTTATTAAAAAAAATGAAAGATTTTAAATAAAATTGACTGTTTTTATATAATATTGAAGCGATGCAGCAGAGAAGTAGAAGGGAAGAAGTGGGAAAGCCAAGAGAAGAAGGTATGCAGAGGCCCCTTCCAGGAAGTGTTGATTGACAAATTCCAGAGGAGGGGGTGGCAGTCAGGGAGTCCAGCTGGCGCCGACGTCGTGAAGGGATCAGCCGGGATAGCGGCCAGCCTGCCGGGGGTTTGTGCACCGAGAAGACCGGGCAGTCTGGGGAGAGAAGTCTGTCTGGTGACAACGGGACCTGCAGCGAGGAAAACGGCTGTGACAACAGACGCAGCAGGTGGGCTCCGGACGTGTGGCCGTATGGACTGACCGGGAAGACTGTAGCGGAGGAGGATCCCTCTAGTGGCGGACATTGAAGGCAAGTCAATCTCCTGTGTATAGTTATTAATATCCCTTTTAAAGATCTGGTAATAAATCCATAGTACTAAGCTGTATCCAAAACGAACCCACAGTCTTCTCAGAAACCTTGCACGCAAACATCGACGGCTGAGAAGAGTCGTAACATTTGGTGTCAGAAGTGGGATACAGCTTAGTTAATTTTAATTGAAGATTTTATTTTGCGCTAATTTAAAAAGAAAAATGGAAAAACTAACCGACCTCGAAATTGAAAAATTCACAAAATTGTTCAGTCTGATAAGCCAGAAAGTAGATGAGCTCGGAGAAAACTTGGATTCTCGATTGAGCGGACTCGAGCATATTCGGAATGTCAAACGTTCTGCCACACCCATGTCTTGCGAAGTTAAGTTTAATGTACTACCGCCAGAAAATCCAGATGGCTTTTCAAAAACAATCACAGCAACCAATAGCCCACTTATTCAATGTCTGAGGGGACAAAAGACGATCCCGGGTGATGATCCCGACAAGACCATCACAACAAAGATCATCACGTCAGGAGACGTTATAAGTGAACTGCCAGAATCTACGCTAGAAGATTCTCCCATGATCCAGAAGTCCGAAGAGTGTCGACAGCAGGAAATGATCCAGACTGGTTGTGTAGCGGAGGAGGGTGAGCTGATCGCCTCTGAAAACGGCTGTGGCACGAGTGCTTTGTATAAAATCAAGCGGAAGAAGGAGAATGCCCTCAAGGTGATATACAGAGCGAAAATTCAACCCCCGGGATTATTTCTAAAATACTCCACGGAAACAACAACGATCTTGGCGAGCTGCAATGTGACGGCGTGGCTGACTTCTGCGACAGTGTTAGACTGTCAGGGACTACCGCGGCGATCCAACTGGACGGGACAGAGCTGGGTGCTCCGTGGAAGTGCGACAAGGCTAGATGGTCGAAGCACCCCGAAGTTGGAGCCGGCAACCCGACTGAACGGGATAGAGCATTGGACGCTCTGTGGAAGTCCGACGACAATGTCTGTGACGCGGAAGTCGCGCGCAATGTGTCAGCGCCGTCGTCTGCAACGCAAGTTGAAAAGATGTGCCAAGAATGTGTACCATTCATCTTCGTTCCTTCGCCCGACAAGGTGCAGATCAAGCAGCCACCGCCTAGGAAAAGTTCTACTGACCTTGAGACTACCACGGGATCGGACACCTCCAGAAGGTTTAAGAAATTCACAGCACTGTGCGTGGTCGGCACTAAGGAGCCCAGGTTTGAAGGGTTAGGAAAGAGAGAGCCTCTAGAGCAAGAGAATGGGAAACCTAAAGAAGAAAAGGGAGGCCACGATATGGACAGCATGGATCAGGTGGACGAATCCACTGTAATGATCGGCGACCTACAGCTCCGTCGTGGAAGGAAGCGGCGAAAGCGCAACACAAATAATCACAACCCTTTGTACATTGCGGCTACAGAGTGTTCTCAAGGAGAATTCAAAATATCAGATGGAAGCATCGTAGGCAGTGAAATATGGCCGCCATCTTGTGGAGAACCACCGCCCTGTGCTAGACAGCGAGACCAATCAATGGCGTCGGCACTGGTTGAGAGTGGAAAGAAAGCCTGAGTTGAGATGTGGTTCTGCAAACAAGGGTTGGTGTTAACCCTACCGTTACGCTTCCGGGAGGCTGACGACCCTTATGTGGCCAGAGACGTCAGGGAGATCAAAGAGCCGCAGAAAAGGGGGCAGTGAAGCGATGCAGCAGAGAAGTAGAAGGGAAGAAGTGGGAAAGCCAAGAGAAGAAGGTATGCAGAGGCCCCTTCCAGGAAGTGTTGATTGACAAATTCCAGAGGAAGGGGTGGCAGTCAGGGAGTGCAGCTGGCGCCGTCGTCGTGAAGGGATCAGCCGGGTTAGCGGCCGGCCTGCCGGGGGTTTGTGCACCGAGAAGACCTGGCAGTCTGGGGAGAGAAGTCTGTCTGGTGACAACGGGACCTGCAGCGAGGAAAACGGCGGTGACAACAGACGCAGCAGGTGGGCTCCGGACGTGTGGCCGTATTGACTGACCGGGAAGACGGTAGCGGAGGAGGATCCCTCTAGTGGCGGACATTGAAGGCAAGTCAATCTCCGATGTATAGTTATTAATATCCCTTTTAAAGATCTGGTAATAAATCCATAGTACTAAGCTGTATCCAAAACGAACCCACATTTGTTCTCTTAGAAACCTTGAACGCAAACATCGACGGCTGAGAAGAGTCGTAACAATATTATATTGAAAGATTGAGCTACCCGAGAAAAAATAAAATGTTATTTTCATTGTTCGAGAAATTTCTATCTAAAACAAACATAGCTTCAGCCACTCAGCGAGTTTTGCGATGGAATTTTGAATCAAACCACGGGTGTGTTTGAAATTTTGTTTCAAATTGGGTGAATTGGTTTCTGAAAGTTTGCTAATGATTCAAGAAGCATTCAGAGAAGAGGCTTTTAAAAGAACGACGGCTTTTGAAAGGTTTAAAAAATGTAAAGAAGGTGTGACGTCAGTATTTGATGAGCCAAGGTGCGAGATACCATAGACACACTGCTGAAAATATTATACTGCCCTGGGAACTTACATACCTTGTATTTACTGGGCAAGGAGAGAAATTACAAACCAGGAGTGAGGTGAATCAAATTCCATTTTGGTGTCATATCAACGTGGTACAAGTCCAGAGTTCTGTTAGGAACAAAGATCCACTGACCACACAATTGGAAGTTGCCGATGGCTTTCTGCTTCACTCTCTGGAGAAGTTTTGTTCCACCACCCGGTACAACTTGGATTATAGATTAGTTACACTAAAAGATATCACATCCAAATAAATAAATTATGTATGATGTTTCAGTAAAAGCATTGTTACCATATTCAGAGAAAACTACTGAATGGATCAGTAAATTACAGCTACTTCAGTAAAGACTCAGTACTTTATAGTATTCAATGCTGTGAAACATCAGACATAACCCTGTACATTCTATTTGTTGGTTGTCATATACATGGCGTTGACTCACTCCACTTTGGTGTACTGGATGTTCTTCTTCTCTTCCTCCGTCAGAGTGGTGCTGTCCACCAGCTTGTACCTGTCACATCACATGGCTGTCACACTGCTGTCACACCACACACATGGACCAAAGGAGGTCACTCAACTCCGCCTTTGCCAGTCCCAAGCCCGGATGAAAAAGGAGGAGGGGAAGCAGTAACAAGCTTACTAAAAAACCTGGGTTCAGCTGGCCCGGCTGATAGTACCCTGTAAGGGCTCCAGGGATACAGGATGAGCAGCGTTCGTACTCCATGTTAGGAGCGGCTGCACATGGCATCTGTTCCTAATGTCAGAGGCAGCCATTTCTTTTGGAGCTAAGTCGGCCTGCTACTGAGTAGTGCTCCCAGTCTTAATGACAAAGGCATTCTACTTCACTCATTCATGATGGTTGTCAAACAGACACTATCAAGGGTCATAACTTAACACCCTAATATGATTGAGTGGAGATAAGAAAGAAGAAGAAGACACAGGGACCAAAGGAGATCACTCACATGATGTGCCGCTTCACCTCCTCTGGGATCATCTTCATGGACTCTGGAGACTTGGAGCGGGATCTGCTCCTCCTGGCACACCACCAGTGGTGACAACATAGTGTGACATGGTGGTGACATTTCTCTCACTGATTGTGATTATAAATTGAATCAATTTGCCATCATCTCTCACAGACTCTTCAATAGAAATATTATTTCTTTATTTGACAAGCTCAGCAAAGCCTGGCAATGTATAAGATACCTTTTCATTCCTTAAAATCCCTCCAGGTACAAGTAAAAATATCGTCACACATACTGGGAATAAATCTATCTGAAGGCCTCCGTTGACACATTACAACACTGAGGATAGAGAGATGCCAGGTACCTTCTGTGCTTCCTGGCCTGGAGGTGGACGGCCTCAGACTCCGTGTCAACCCCGGAGTTGACATACCTGACACAACAGACAACATGGAGCTAGCCTGCCTCGACACAATATAGCCTATACCTAGGTAGGATTGGAAGTTATAGATGTGGAGCTACTTTCACAACAACATTGGTTTGGTGATTGTAAAACGACATTTAAAAACTATCCCGCATGTGTTTCTTTTCAACAAAAAATCAAAATTTATTCCAAGGAGAAATAACGATTATTTCTAACCTTTGGGATGAGGTATAAAAGGGTGAATTGTGAAGAGTAATGATAAACGGAAAATGTTGTTTTACAATCACAAGCAGCATTATATTATATTGGATTGGTGAGCCTGATCAAATACTTGAACAAACACAAGGTAATAAGACCAAATCCAAATAAATAAATAGTGTGTGACGTTTCGGTAACAGCGTCATTACCACCTTCAGACAAAAATACTGAATGGAAGAGATAGTATTAGGGGTGGTATGAAGTGGGGGAAAGAGTGTGGGTAATTAGGTGTTATATCTCACCTGCTTATACTGTTTCCACACCTCATACTATTTATTTAGTTGGATTTATTAACCTTGTGTTTATAATCTAAATTGTGTCTTATCAAATACTTGAACACTCTATCCCAATGGTGGACCTCTGTAGAATATGTCCCAGAACCAACTTTCCAAGCCTTAAATAGAGACAGACTTCAGCACTACACCAATATAGGGAACTTCCCTTATAACTATTGTAATCATCCCCAATTCCTTTCCATTGAGAAAATACCATTGTTGTCACCAACTTGGGAACTGATAAGGCACAATTTAGATTATAAACACAAGGTAATAAGACCACAAATCCAAATAAATAAATAGGGTGGCACGTTTTGTTAACAGCGTTGTTACCAAAACGTTACACACTATTTATTTATTTGGATTTGTGGTCTTATTACCTTGTGTTTATAATCTATAATCCAAATTGTGCCTTATCATAAAAATATATATTCTATGGGTTTCAATTTTTTTTTTTTTTTGTCAGAAAGAGAGAGGGAGCTATTTCAGTTATGTGGGCGGCTACCGAGGTATTGTGAAGAGTGTTTATTGTCTTAGTGAGTCCGTCCTGACTAATGAGCAGTTTTGTGCACACATTTAATTTTCTCAAGAACTCTTAAGGGATCAGAAAGAACTCCTTTCTGTTTGATCTGCAGCATTCTAGGATGAGTTGAGTCTGTGGTTTAGAACAGCCTCTCAAATGTCAGGGGTCCCAGGTGGCTACTCACCCGCTCTTGTGGGAGCTCAGGTCTCTGACCACAGCTTTGGCTGCCCTGGACACCACACCCATTGTCACTCACTCCATCCTGCTGCACCCTGACTGCTGGGAATGGTGGGTTGGGAAACATTTAGTGGTTGAATAACAAATCTCAAATAAACATTGTGGTTTGAATCTACCCAGTTAATACCCTGATTTTCTATTAATATTTCAAATATATTCTATATACAGTATAACCTCGTTAATTCGACACACGTAAATTCGACACACTACCTTAATTCGACCATATTCTGATGTCCCGACCTCCGGCCTATCAAATAACAAACCGTAATTCGACAGTATCGATAATACGACAGTTCCGATAGTTCGACCATTTTAAAATTCAAATTTCGACAGTTGAGTGTTTTTTTACATACAACTTTACCACTAAACGGTATTGCGGCAAGCGGCGACGACGGCAGGCGCCGATAGGATCGCGCATGCGCACTTTTGGTTTCTGTTAGTTTAAGTTTCACTTTGCAGTGCCGTTGCGCAATGTCGCGAGTGTTTGTTTTTTATGCGGGAATTTAAGAATCGAGCGCTAATTAATAATATTATTTTCTTTTTAAATTTCAACATTGATATATTCAAGTTATTTTAAAATTTACAAATAATTTCCTTTAAAATAAATAAATCTCCATAAAATGTAGCCACAATGATTATGATAACATTTTATTTCAATATTCCATTTCCATATTATTATAAAAGATTTAAACACAAAATCAATAACACCTGCAGCAGCAGTGGATGTCTTTAATACAATAGTTATTTAAAACACATTCCAGAGGAAGAAAGACATGCATGTTTTTTTAAAATAGACCATCTGGAATACATCCTGAATAGGATTTCAGTGCAGAAACAGACATCTATAAAGGAATTTTTAAAAAGATCTTCATGATTATTTTTAAATATTATTTTTAAATTTTCTTTTCATTTTCCATATTTATTTCCTTTCAACTGCTATATTCTTCAATTAGAGTAAAATATTATTTATAATTATTTTCTGTTTCAAAAATATGTAGTATTGCCATTTTGTCCCTGATACTAAGGTTAATCATGAAAATAAAAAATAATACAAAAAAGGACACACATAATGGGTTCAATTAATATGATCAATTTATATTACAAAGCAATTTTAAAAAATATTATTTTAGCGAGTTAGATGATTAGCTAATCATCTAACCTTAATTCAACACTTCCTTTAATTCAACCGAAAGCTCTGATCCCTTGGGGTGTTGAATTAAAGAGGTTCGACTGTATATAAAAATGAATGTATGTGTGTGTGTGTGTCCTTTATGCCTGACCAAACCACTCATTGGAACGCCATGAAACTTTGGGAAGTTATTTAGTATAGTACTGGAAAGGCTTCTAGCAAATAAAATTTTTTAAATAACTTTTCGCCTAAAAATAATCAAGGTAAATATTCTAATTTATCTGTTATAATTCAACAATCTGCTCTAAATATTATCATGATGATACGATGATTTTGTAATGTAGAAAATTAGGAAAGACAAAATTCAGGATGACACGGCAATTTATTTGAGACAAGAATAATGATACAATTCCAAGGCAAGATACTATTCCTTTAACTTCCAATTACCGAGGGAACCAATTAATATTGATTTTATTCAACTTATCGAGTATTTTTCAAGGGACCGGGAAAAAATGTTCACTTTATCGAGAGATTCGTTAGACAAACCTTTACTCAGGTAAAACCCGGGCGAAGCCGGGTACATCCGCTAGTTTTATAATAAAATCTTATTTCCACAGACCTGGCTGCAATGAGAAACAGAGGGCCATCAGTGGTGAACCCTCCCAGCTCCAGAACACTCTACTAATGTTTTTAGGCTGTGGGAACATGGATTCCCTTATTTTATATCCCATGTATACAAGATCACATGGAGAAATTGATTAGGGTAGAGTTCCTTTATAATTCCTCCCCACTCTAAGTATATGCCAAATACAATAGTTCCAGCAGTCTAGTAGGTTACCTGCTGCTGGTAGAACCTATGGTAGAGACTGCTGCTTATCATCAAACAGCTCGAGAAGCATGGACTCCTGGAATTTGTGTAATCTTTACACAAGGGGATAAAAACAACAAGAGAATTGATGGTTCTCCCAACATGATGGCTGACGAGAGGAAAAGATGTTTGAGAGGACAGCAGCCCAGGCAGGAATGTTGTAAACAAGCTGTGAGACAGGCTGCTCAGTGTGAGACAGCCTTCAAGTCACTCTGGTCACCAAGTGTCCTGAGCCTAGGTGCGGACTGTACCCAGTGGGATGTTTACGGTCGGTAATTCTTGTGTTTCTCAGTTGGCCTCAAATACAGTAGAACCTCCACAAGAGGATACTCTCTCTAGAGGACACCTCTCTACAAAGGACATTTAACATTGTCAAAATTACCATTTAGTATCTCTCCGGTAAGAGGACACCTCTCACTGAAGGACGCTTTGGACTTGCAACTAGGTGCTGTCCTTTACAGAGAGATTGTTCTACTGTACTACCAGGTAGTTCTACTGTACTACCAGGTAGTTCTACTGTACTACCAGGTAGTTCTACTGTACTACCAGGTAGTTCTACTGTACTACCAGGTAATATCCCAGCTTACATTCTCTTTTACATGGAAACTCTCTCTCTCTACTTGTGATGAGGGATGATCACTTTGATGTGTAATGGCTGCCCCTTCCATCGATTGTAGTAGCTATATATATATAAGGAGAGAGATTGTTTGACTGAACTTCTTATGTGCCATGGCAGGAATTACCTGGATTGGCTGACGTAGGTGACTTCCTGCCATTCCTCGTCTGGTTGGGTGGACGGCTGACTGCTGACAACACAGTTGGGGTCACATCACCAGGTCACATCATCACATCACCAGGTCACATCACCACATCACCAGGGCAATCACCAGGTCACATCACCAGGGCAATCACCAGGTCACATCACTTACTTGAGTCGTCTGCTCCTCCTCTTCTGTTTGTGCTGGAAGTCAGAGTCACTCCCGCTGTCCTGGTGCTTGCACCTGACCACCCACACTTCTACTGGGACACTGACAGTATGAGAGGACATGGTAAACAAGCAGCTATTAGCAAATGTTGTTGAGGCAAAACTTTGTTATAACCACCAATTCTTTCTACAGTTAACCCTAACTATTTTAACATCATTTAGGATAAACTAGACGGGCGTTGTTCGTGAGCTAAGTAGAATAATTTGAATATAGAGTTTTAATAATTGATTTATATATTTTTTTAAAATAGCCTATCGTCTTCCCCGTATTTTTTTACCTATGTATGGAAATTTTGGTTTGAATTAGTGAATACTGCGAATTTGTATACCGGACATACAAACAAACGAACATACAAACATTGATTTTTATATATATAGACTAGACGAATGACCCGGGCAACGCCCGGGTTTACACGATTAAATATTTTATTCAAACACTATGCGTAACAATTATAAATTGGCGCCGTGGATGTCACTCTTGCGAAGCGTCCTATCCAAACTGTACATGTACATTAGGTCAGCTGATATTACCTCCCATCTTCACCGCTAGAGGCGCTGCTCGCGAGCAAAAGGGCAAACTCTTATGTACGCAAACCTATTTATGGAAATTTTGGTACTGTAAAAAAAAACTTTGCTTCAAAAATATTTTCAAAAAACACCCAGGCTAAGTTTCGAACCAAGGTTGTGGAAATACGAAGCCATACACCTAACCATTAAGCTACGCTCGGCATCTTAAATATTAGCATGTAAAGCTATTTCAGGCCTTACATATTTCTAACGACCTTTTTGAAATAGATTTTTGAAACATGGAAATTATAAAACTTCAAATAAATAGAAATAGAGTGAACACAAATAAAACATGCCAAATATTTTGAATTAGAGCAGTTATTCTAAACGGCGAATTAGATGAGTTAGATCTAAAAATGAAAATATATAAATAAATAAAACATAGCAAATATTGCAAGAGCAGTTATTTTAAACGGCGAATTAGATCAGTTATAGCAAAAAAATGAAAATATATATGTAAATATGTGAAATAGTTATAAATTAGAAAACCTGTAAATATAGTTAAGGACTTGCATTGTAATTAAGAAAAAGCTTCTCTCGTTGGCGGGCGGGTCGCGTGAAACTGCCCTCGCCGACAGCCATGCGCGCGCACAGGGAAGTCATGTGCTCGCCGGCAGCCAACGGGCGCGCGCCGCCGGCAAGTCGCCTGCTTTTTGTTCTAAAGCATTCTAGAGGGCGCTGTTCGTGAGCTAAGTAGAATAATCTGAATATATAGTTTTAATAATTGATTTATTTATTTTTTACCTATGTATGGAAATTTTGGTTTGAATTAGTGAACTACTGCGAATTTGTATACCGGACATACATACATTCATTTTTATATATATAGATATTGTTATAACCATGGCCTTATTATAGCATATTGTTATATTATAAATGTATAAAAGGTCAATTTGCAACATTGTTCGAAGGCTGCTAGTGAAGCTGCCAGTACCTGTGCTTTCTCCCATGCCTTGAAGCTCGGGAACCTCTCGAAGTCTCGCTCTCATTGTCTGAGGACTTCCAGTGCTTGTGTCTCCTGGAACAGAAGGGTGAGTCGGTGCACACAGCGGCAGCACAGCCGACCTACCTCCTTCTCCTGCACTCCGACCCATGGTCACTATCATTGGAGGAGGCCCTGCGGTGCCGTGGCTGGGAGCCAAAGCTCCGGATGGAGCGGGGGGAGGGATTAGCTGACTGGGAGTAGAGGCCCCTGGATACAACATCAGAGTGCCATAGGACTGGACAGATGTTTGGATCTTTAGTGAAATTATTCCTGGTAGATCCCTAGAATCCCAAATATGCAAAGACTGTCCTACTTCAGTACATAATGAATCATAATGAATTATAAACTAGACAAAAGAGACCTCCTCTGTACCATCAAGACCCAATGCCTGCAGGAATGGAAATCTGATGCTGCACATGACTGGTACAGAGCAGAAGGGACAATTCTGTCCTCCCAAGCGAACAGTCCTTGATTTCCAGACTTAAGTCTGGTCATCTACAGACAATGACTTTCCAGAATGGTTGCAAGGTTTTCCCACTATCTACTAAGTGTCAACCTGCAATCCCAAACCACATCATTGACTGTATTGACTCATCCATTGATGAGCTCTACTCATTTCCAGCAGACACCATCAACAAGCTCTACAGGCTTGATACCCTGATATGATTGAGTGAAGTTAAGAAAGAAGAAGAAGAGAAGATGGATTAGAAAAGATGTTGGTAAAAATTGAAGGAAGGAAAATAGAAAGACCTCCAATGATCTGGTTAGAAGGGATGAAGGAAGCTACTGGAGGGTCACTAGATGAGTGATGGTCACTAACAGATCGAATATTTGTCAATGTAGTCACCAAAAGTCGACTTTATGGACACTAACAACAACAAATGACACCAAACATAATTTTTCAATTTTGTTTTCCTAATATTTTTCTAGAGATCTTGGCCTCTCTCTTTATCAATTTATTGTACAAAAATCTTTAGGTCACTTGTAGGCCATGTGGAAAAAGATGGTCAAAATTGAGTTTTTAAATTACTTTGAATTTTTGTGTAATCTATATATATATAAAAATATGAATGTATGTGTGTGTCCTTTATGCCTGACCAAACCACTCATTGGAACGCCATGAAACTTTGGGAAGTTATTTAGTATAGTACTGGGAAGGTTTCTGAAAAATAATTTATTGAATATCTTGAATATCCTTAGAGTTATGTGCAGATTTGTAAATTTAACTCGCAAGCAGCGCCCCCATTGCGACGATGATAACAAGTTTTTTATCTATAAGTTTTATTATCACTAAGTTTATTATCTTAAAGATTATTTATAAAAGTAAGATTATCTCAGGATGACACGGCAATTTATTTGAGACAAGAATAATGATACAATTCCAAGGCGAAGGTACTATTCCTTTAACTTCCAATTACCGAGGGAACCAATTAATATTGATTTTATTCAACTTATCGAGTATTTTTCAAGGGACCGGAAAAAAATGTTCACTAGATAAAACGATGATTTTGTAATGTAGAAAATTAGGAAAGACAAAATTCAGGATGACACAGCACACAGGGACCGGAAAAAAATGTTCACTTTATCGAGAGATTTAAATTTACGAGTTTCAAATTATCAAAATATATCTATTATTTTTTTTATAAGTATATTAAGAATTGTTTTAACAAATGTTCGTTAGACAAACCTTTACTCGGGTAAAACCCGGGCGAAGCCGGGTACATCCATTTCGTAGCTTAACCCGTCTCTCCAAGAGGCAGTCTCTTATTAAAGGTCTATTAGAGATTCTTTAATATCAATTAGAATCTCCAATGAGAGACCACCTACAGTGTTGGGGCACGTTTTTGTAACCATACCCCAACAGAAGGCGTATGTATAATCAAATCAAATGGATACATGGCTTCCCTCCCACATAGACTTACAGACCATTTTTTTGCCCAGAAACTTAGACACTTGGTGACACCAGACTTCCATGCTGAAAGCTGATGCCTGGTAAAGAAGAAGACATCCAGAGACATCCGAGCTGGAAACTGTTGTTTCATATGTACATATATTCCCCTCACCAAAAATTTAGGTAAAGGTGACCAGAAAAAAAAAAAAAAAAGGAGAAAAATGGAGAAGGAAGATCTCTAAAGACTGAAACTTATAAAATATCCTTCCAGAGAAAGGAAAGCATCACATTACAGTCCAGGTAAAAAGGGCCTGGGTCAATTTTAGCCAAGACGGGGGGGCGATATATATACCATCCCGAGAAAAAGGGAGGGTTGTATTTCAACCCATGTGGAAAGACGGGAGGCTGGAGTCTGAAATCTTACACTACCGCAGGGGTTGTTTTTCTCTTTAGATTTTTTTGTTTTGGTAATACTATATGTTCTATTTTGAAGGGGAGAGGCCTGGGGCGTCTATGAAATTGATACTGGAGCCGTTGGCCATTTTGATTGGTGTTTCTTTCGGCGAATGAAAATGGAGAATGAGATGATATAAAAGAAGGTTCTTTGCCAAAAGGCGGGGATTCGATCGGAGTCGCTCAGTGAGAAGGACGATTTTTAGACGGGCCTGAGACGTAGAGGAGACCAGACCTTGCCGCCGCTTTCGAGAGAAGGTAAGCCCCTTGCCATTATGGCTTAGCCCCCCCTTTTATTTTTCGAACAGAAGCTAATCTATTTAGATTCTGAATGGGCCCTAAAGGGCTTTAAGTGACTTAAAAGGAGTGTTAGGGTTCGTATATTTTGTCCCGCTAGAATAGATGGAGATCTAGGTTCCCCCCCCCCTTTTTGTGTAGTAGCCAACCTAGATTTCGCATGGGCCCTAAAGGGCTATAAAGTAACTTCAGGTCACCTCTACCTAAATTTTACTATGTAAATAGCATATCTCGTCAGTTTAGACATGTTCCCAAATTTTAAGATATTTAAATAAATATCTAGAGAAATTTTCTTGTCTCCTCTGTTACCTATTTCATACATAACTTGCCTTATGGTGCTATTCCAATTGTTTAAATGAAATGTTGTATGTTTATCACCTATTTGAAGGGAATGTTACTAATAATCAAGTCTCCCATAAATTACCGGCCACATACATTGCCGCGAGTGTCTGTGTTTCAGTGTTTTATAGATTGCCCAATTTAATAACGATCTCGTGGGTTATCTGATGAAATTGTATAATAGTGTCGCAGCTGTTTCCATCTTTAGACCATTGTACTGACAATATTATATGCTCAATCCTTGCTTTAGCTCAACTCTTAATCAATTATAGAGTTTTTTCCCCCCTTTTCTTTTTTTATTTATTTTTATTTATCCTGTTTGCACAAATTGTATTACATGTGATGATGTAAAGACATATGCCGATAGTGCATCACTGACAACTGTGCTGCTATTATACAACATTAAGGTCTTGCTGCGGGTTATATACATGGGGTTGTTGGCCTAAATTGCTATATATATATATATATACTTAAGTAAGGAGACTTTAATAAGTCACATCGTGTACCATCAATGTCGCCCGCCGCGGGGCTCGAATTTAGTATATGTTTCATCCCCTATACTTTAGAAATATATACCTAATGAAAAGCCATACTATTTTTAAGTATTGGTGAAGTAGTCCACGCATCCTGAGATTAACAGTCTATTATAAATTCATATGTACATATATATATATACATTAGGAAGTTTTGCATATTATTTGTTTTCTTAAGACATATTTTTTTGATTAAGGTATTACACATATTCTACTATTGTTTGCTATATTCTATGAATTATCTTATAGGTTAGAAATTCTATTATTTAAGTAGTTTTATAATAGTTATTGGCTATTACATATAAGTTACTTATATTATTGTAGATATTATTAGCTGGTACTAGGATATATTGTGTTATATGTTTCGGGCAAATCTATTTCTATTAATGCTATCGTGTTTTCTGAATAATAGAGAATCAATTATAAGCCTTTGATATTTGCTGTTTATGTTATTGTAATGTATTCTAGGTTCTCCTAATGCGAAAGTGTGACCTGTTCCTTTGCAGTATTGGAAAATTAGAGACCTATTGTCTTGATTAATAACGTTGCGTCTATTGCAACCGACCTTTTTTTTTTTTTTTCATGATGCCGCCAACTGCATATGATCTTAAATATCCTGTATACACTCTGACAAGGGAAGGTTATCCTGAATTGACAAATGTACAATTTTTGTCTATAGTAGAGATTTCCAAGATTCTATTTCTGAAACATTTTTTTTTGGATGAAGACAAATAAAACCATCTTGATAGTATTGAATTTTACAGTAAATACATTTGCCAGCAGAAGGCATGATGAGATTACATGAAATTTAAACCAGTTATATGCTTAGTATGTTCCTTCAGTTGTAATTTGACACCGTCTTGAAATAAAGAAATTGGACGGTGCGCTATATCTTGATGCTGGATATTTCTGTGTCAGAAAGGTGTAGTTATTCTGTTTAATGAGAATTCCAATAATTATCGAAATTTAGCAGATTATCATTGGGGATTTGAACAACTGTCTTGAAAATTTTTGAACAGCCCGAGTAGATAGAAGAATCCTGGAGTTAGAGTGGAGAATTAGTAGTACAGACTGACCACTCGACGCAGATAACTCTAGAGAACAATTATTGTGTTAATCCGCCGTAGACAAGAAGAACATTGATCCTCAGGATATTCGATAGGCAGAATTTTGAGAATTGATAAGGTCATGGTTAAAGTTAACACAGGCATATGGGAGTAAAGACAGTGATTTAAACAAGATAAGAGGCAGCCTTGTGTCTTAAATACTTTCAGTGGAAGCAGATGCCACTGCAAATATTCAGGTCTAATAATTTCCAAATTTGAAGTCATGCATGACGGGTTAGCACGGGATTGACGCCTGGACGGGTTTCCACTGGGATTAATCGAGCTTGCGAAAGAACTAGAAGAAGTGTGACATGTCACGCCACTGTACTAAATTAATAATTGAGAAGATTTATGTTGAGCCAACTGAAATTAGTAAAGAATTAAGAGATTAAGGTCTTATTCTTTGAGTTTTACACTAATTTCAATTACGCGATATGGACGGCGTTATAAGTTGGGTGGAAATGATTCGGCCGCAATGGGATGGTCTCCTGGAGATGGTACGATCAAATAATACTTATTGAATGCCGGGCGGGATCGCATAAAGCATTAAACGATATCAAGAAATGCTTAAAGAAACACCCTAGAAGATTGGGGATCGACAAAATGACGACATGGAAAATGCTCAACATTGTACATTGGCAGCAAAATGATATCTTGCTATTGTATGGACGACCACCCCTTCCTGAAATGTGCAGCGGATGTTAGTCCCAGAATTAGGTCCTTTGAGGCGACACTTTCCTTTGCAGATGACATAAAGACGCATGACAGAACAGCACACGAGCATTTAAACTAGCTTCAATTCCTGCCATTAATTAATTTAGTTGACCAATAGCTATAGAACCGCTGGAGACCTCCATACCCTGTGTGAATATTTTAGTGAGAAATGAGCGATTCAATTCCATGAGCCATGAGGTATCCTGTAAGATCAGAGATGTACCCCATTCAATTTTTTTTATAGTAGCCAGTGCGAGATATTTCCAGAATGTTTGTTTCTTTTTTTTCTAACTGTCATATAATTCGGAAACTAGAAAACTACACTATTTTGATACAGTTTACATCTAGCATCCATGAGAACTCAATATGACTATTGAACGTAGATTGAAGATTAATGAGCGAGCCAACCTAGAGAGAACGACTTTAATAGGCTTACAATCAATAGTTGAAGCAAACTATTCGCACAAATTTGTTATGTTCTCTCTCTAAATGATCTATGACATTATAGGTTTTCTTAACAAGGTAACTACCCCGCCGAGTGTATATGGAGTTATAAAGCTTAAAGGTCATAGGCTGTTGGAATAATATTACACTAGTAATAATTAATAGTTCAAAATTAAGAGTGATAATAGATCGGGATCCAGATCCCGATGACGGGTTTCGAGGAAACACCAGAGGGATGAAAAGACAGTGGAATGTGTTTAAAACAATGAAAGAGGTGTTGAAAGCGATAAAAAGAGTGAGAAAGCGTTGAATGTTGATGAGAAAGAGATAGAAAAATGTAGAAAGATGTTGAAGGAGAAAGAATTGAAAAAAATTGGATAAAGAGTTTTGTAAATAGTAGATAAAGGTTGATAGAAGAAAGTACACTTAATGTGTAAAGCGTAGCTGTCGGCCGCAATATCGCCTCGATAGAAATATTTCTTTTAAAATAATACATATATGCACTGGGGGTTTGTGTAAGCTGATTTACATAAGTTTCAGCGATTGTATACACTATTTAATATAGATAGGTCTTTATTAATTACAATATTAGGTTATATATTAAATAGCAAATAGGTCTTAGTGTTATGGTGAACTTTAAACAGTTTGCAGTCTTTTTTTTTTTTTAAACATGTGTTCTAGTGCTAAGTGTTGAAAGGAGCTTTAACACCATGTTTCAGGGTTTGTGTGTTATTTGTCTCAACCTTGTCTTTGTGCAGAATACCGTCTCACAACCTTACTGTAGTGTTTGTTGCCACCTTTAAAGATCTTCACAATTTGTTTTAATATTAGTGTGTCATTTAGAGAAAATTGTCACAACCTTATCCTTGTATAGAACACCATTTTACACCGTTTTATTTAATAAGTTATATGAGAGATTTTAGATATAGTATAAGAGTTACTATTTACATGAGCCAAATCGACCCAACAGTTAGAGCAAGAGGGGGGAACTCAGATATTTCCTCCTTTCACGTGACGCGACTGTTCACCCCGACCGGTCGTGCCAGATAAGAGGGAATACCAGGAAACTCTGTCCTCCTTGCACTTCGGGTTTTGTGATAGGGCTCCATGCTCGCTACAAGGACTACATCTTGGGTTTTCGTGTTCTCCTAGTGTAGAATTGGCTCAGCCTCATTTTTAGTATAGTATATAATTAAGAGTAGTCTCACAACCTTGTTTTAATATGACACACCGTTTTGAAGAGCTTGTACAACCTGTCAGGATATGATTTAGGAAATTTTTAGTTTCTTTTTATTGTTATGTTACAATTTTATCCAACAAGGGGTGACAACCAGAGCGGACTCAGAAGTAATGAGACGAGGGGAAATTGACAGAGTTAGTGTGAACAGTTTAACTTTACGCAGGTCTACAAGGGTGAAAAGGCCCACACAGTGTAAATTCTGCTTAGACTGTCGCCTCTAACTAGGATTTTGGAGTGTGTACGGAGAATCAGCTCGATAGAATGAGAAGTTTAGAGATTCCAACCTTTTTTTTTTAAACCTTTTTTTTTTAAAGTAGAACTTCATTAGGATTTTTTTTTTTTTAATACAAACTATTTCTTGTTAAAACCCGAGTTTCAAAGACCAATGAGAATAATGTATACCATTGTGAATTAACTATTTAGTGTAAATCTGAAATTTTAGTTATTATCGGGAGTAATAGGTGAAGGAAGGTGTAGGAAATCACAACTTAGAGGGGGGCTATGTCTAAAACAACAAACCTAATAGGCATCCTATGGCTTGTGTTGGGTAATCCAGAAACCCTATAATCCCTGGCCTTCAGGTAGTAGCTTTGAAATAGGTTTCTAATGAGGACATGAAAGGTCAATCTTTCAGAGTAAAGTTGTGAAGTGTAGGGACCCTAAGCCAGGGGTAGAAGTTAAGTAGGCCCAGATCGTAGTCGATCCTCGGAAAGCACTTGAGAATGTTAGTGTTGGGTAGTGAATCGTAAACCCTATAAATCCATCTTTCAATAGAGTGTTGAGGTCGGACTACTGCAAAGGGGACAGACGCAAGGTGAAGTAGGAAGAAAGTGACTTCACCCACGGTGGCTAGGGGAGTGACTCAATCCCGCTTTTATGAGGTGTCACGTTTAATGGTCCTTTATTCGCCATTATAATTTGTGTATGTCTTTATAGAATTGTCGTGAAAAATCGCTTAGTGTCAAGGCAAGGGCAGTTTTTGAAGTTACACTGATTTTTTTTTAGGTAGGTTAGCTTCCAGATTATTTAGAATTGTTAACAATTATTGTTAACAATCATTTATCGAGTATAAAGTATTAGTATATATAGAGCTTGTACAGAGGCATTTCTTTTGAGTAACATAGGGCTTTAGTTCCCAATTTGTTTTAGTTTTATTATTTATTTGATTTCACATTGTGTCCTGAAATATGTTATTATTTGTTAGGATCTATTGATATTGATAAACGAGTATTTTGGCCTTTGTAGCAGCTTTTAACTTTAGTATGAGTGCATTCCGCGAATGATAGGGGGGAGGGTGTATGAAAGAATTGGAATAATGAATGTGTAGAAGGTTAAAAACTATTATACTGTGAGCCCAAAATACATTAGATTAGGATTAAGGACTTTAATAGGATCGATTTTATTTTATTTTATTTTTTATTTCGAATTTTGTTAGGACCGAGAAGCCTCAAACAGGACAACTACAACTCTATCTAGTTAGAAAATATTCGCTCCCTTTTGTTAGGTCCCTCGTTAGGGGGTATAATTTTCCTTTGATTTTCTTTTATCTTAGTTTAGCTTGAATTCTAAGGATTGTGGATAAATGATCCCTATCCCGACCCTCAGACTTGGAGATAGTGGAAGGCAGGGATCAAGCCGAATTTCCCACTCAACTCCTCCTCGCAAGAGGAAACGAAGAGGTATAGATTGAATTTTATGCAGGATGGGGGATTTGTTTTAGCCATGCCGTATAGCCTGGGGTATAACGGCGCGACCTTGGGTGACCGATCTGACACCGTAGTTTCGACGCTTTTAGCGTGGCTGGAGCGAGGGTGTTGCAGACGGGAGGTCCTGTAAGATTGGCAAGTAGGCAGAGATTGCCCAGTTATTCTAGACGAAGTGTTTCCGTCTATTGAATTTTTTTTGGTACCAGTTTGATCCCCCATAGCTAGCGGAAGTTTCTTCTAATAAAGGATTCGCCCTGCCATACGTTTTGTTGGAATGAATTCGAGTATAAGACCGATTCGAGAGGCAAAATAAGTAATTATTAGGACCTTCAACGAGTTTAAACTCGTTTCATGATAGGATAAGATTTTGAAGTATTAGTTAAATATAGGGACCGCGAACGAGACGCCAGAACGAGCCAATGAGTCAAAGTTTTAGAAGTGTTGTATTGAGGACAGTAGAATTAAGAGCAGTTATACAGGGAGTAGAATTCTGAAGGAATTTGTAAAAGAACCAAAATTTCAGATTGATAAAATTCAAATTTATAAGATGTAGATTTGTAGGATTCAGGTCAATGAATAGAGGGTATATTAGTAGATGAAAGTAATATGAATTTCTTGGAAGGGGGAGGTAGCTGAACTGTACACACCCCAGAGGCAAGGTAAACGGAGCCACAAACAAAATAGTAGAAGTTGATTAGTTTCTCTGTCAAACAGAGAGCTTTCTTCATACGGTTGTCACCCTAGATTTAAATGGACTGTGTAGTTTAATAGAGGTCTGGGATATATTCCATTTAACCAAGATTCCAAATGACGTACCCATCTGAGTTGAGAGTTTGTAACAGAGGAATCTAACACATAAGAAAAAAACCACCCTCCAGTAGGATCGGGATAGACGAATATTACCCAGTGACCAACTCGTGATTCCAGACTGGATAAGATTGAAACTTAACTGAGATACTAAACCTTGAACCTTCAGCGCACAAATATATATTATGTTTACATTTCTTTTTCAATATGTTATTATTTTATATCATATATATTATATTATAGTCATATACTATTCATTTCAACAATTTTATTTTGACATTCATGATATTAATATTTATATTAAATATTTAATTATATATATTTTGTCACCATATATAATCTTGTAGTAGTTTTCTTTTGTCATCTATCATGGGATGATTTTTATCACTTATAACTTAACATATTTAATCACTATCTACATGATATGTTTTACTTCAATATATATAGTATACTCATCATATAACATGGAAGGATTCATTTTATCATTACATATTCGTGCCTTATTTAATAATTACTTTCACAATTTGTTTTCTGTAAACTTTTTTTTTATTTAGCAAAAGTCATCATGTCATAGGCTAATCATTATATACCAAGATATTTCTTTCAGCTAACTATAATTATCCTTTCCTTTGATTGTATATATATATAACTATACCACACGAATGTCTTGATTGGTACGAAAATAAAGATGCTGGCATGTTTTAGGAGTTGGACTAGTCAGTTATTTCTAAACGACTTCTTGGCGCCCAATTTTTTATATATAATATGTAATAGGGAAATGTCCTAACTGTATTGTTAGCAGAAAGAAGGTAGCAATGAATCCAGTACCCCAAGAGGCAAGGATGGGGTTGAGAGGACTTACCACTAGGAAGGCCTACTCCTCAAGACCAAAGAAGAAAGTGGAAGGGTGGTATATATACCCATGAATGGTAAGACAGATGACCTTGCTTACTTCCATACATATGATATGACTGTCCCCAATAACCTATTTTGATAACAGTGTTCTGACAGAATAATAGCACATAAAAAAAAAAAAAAAAAAAAAAACCCTTTGCCAGGATGCACAATGCCCACTAATGTTCGGAATAATAAACATCTAGAATAGCATACCATCATTTTGATTAGCCTTATCTTCCCTATAGGTTTCGGTACACCTGACTTCACCTAGTAATGGAAAATGCATTTTGCTAGAAATGGGCCTGCTTTCATAGTAACTGATGAAAGGCAGATGAATAATGAATAGCACAAACGCATTTGTCCATTACTTGGCAGGGGGAGGATTGTTGGGGCACGTTTTTGTAACCATACCCCAACAGAAGGCGTATGTATAATCAAATCAAATGGATACATGGCTTCCCTCCCACATAGACTTACAGACCATTTTTTTGCCCAGAAACTTAGACACTTGGTGACACCAGACTTCCATGCTGAAAGCTGATGCCTGGTAAAGAAGAAGACATCCAGAGACATCCGAGCTGGAAACTGTTGTTTCATATGTACATATATTCCCCTCACCAAAAATTTAGGTAAAGGTGACCAGAAAAAAAAAAAAAAAGGAGAAAAATGGAGAAGGAAGATCTCTAAAGACTGAAACTTATAAAATATCCTTCCAGAGAAAGGAAAGCATCACATTACAGTCCAGGTAAAAAGGGCCTGGGTCAATTTTAGCCAAGACGGGGGGGCGATATATATACCATCCCGAGAAAAAGGGAGGGTTGTATTTCAACCCATGTGGAAAGACGGGAGGCTGGAGTCTGAAATCTTACACTACCGCAGGGGTTGTTTTTCTCTTTAGATTTTTTTGTTTTGGTAATACTATATGTTCTATTTTGAAGGGGAGAGGCCTGGGGCGTCTATGAAATTGATACTGGAGCCGTTGGCCATTTTGATTGGTGTTTCTTTCGGCGAATGAAAATGGAGAATGAGATGATATAAAAGAAGGTTCTTTGCCAAAAGGCGGGGATTCGATCGGAGTCGCTCAGTGAGAAGGACGATTTTTAGACGGGCCTGAGACGTAGAGGAGACCAGACCTTGCCGCCGCTTTCGAGAGAAGGTAAGCCCCTTGCCATTATGGCTTAGCCCCCCCTTTTATTTTTCGAACAGAAGCTAATCTATTTAGATTCTGAATGGGCCCTAAAGGGCTTTAAGTGACTTAAAAGGAGTGTTAGGGTTCGTATATTTTGTCCCGCTAGAATAGATGGAGATCTAGGTTCCCCCCCCCCTTTTTGTGTAGTAGCCAACCTAGATTTCGCATGGGCCCTAAAGGGCTATAAAGTAACTTCAGGTCACCTCTACCTAAATTTTACTATGTAAATAGCATATCTCGTCAGTTTAGACATGTTCCCAAATTTTAAGATATTTAAATAAATATCTAGAGAAATTTTCTTGTCTCCTCTGTTACCTATTTCATACATAACTTGCCTTATGGTGCTATTCCAATTGTTTAAATGAAATGTTGTATGTTTATCACCTATTTGAAGGGAATGTTACTAATAATCAAGTCTCCCATAAATTACCGGCCACATACATTGCCGCGAGTGTCTGTGTTTCAGTGTTTTATAGATTGCCCAATTTAATAACGATCTCGTGGGTTATCTGATGAAATTGTATAATAGTGTCGCAGCTGTTTCCATCTTTAGACCATTGTACTGACAATATTATATGCTCAATCCTTGCTTTAGCTCAACTCTTAATCAATTATAGAGTTTTTTCCCCCCTTTTCTTTTTTTATTTATTTTTATTTATCCTGTTTGCACAAATTGTATTACATGTGATGATGTAAAGACATATGCCGATAGTGCATCACTGACAACTGTGCTGCTATTATACAACATTAAGGTCTTGCTGCGGGTTATATACATGGGGTTGTTGGCCTAAATTGCTATATATATATATATATACTTAAGTAAGGAGACTTTAATAAGTCACATCGTGTAACCTCCCTTTTCAACTATCCAAACCAGGGGAACCCATCAACAGGAGAAACAAGTTGAGTCATGTTTTTAGGTGGTCTTTCTTAAGAGACTCTATTTACATATATTAAAATCAACATTTTCTTACTGTTATGTTTAATTACTGCTAATCTATATATATAAAATTGAATGTCTGTCTGTTTGTCTGTACTCTATAGCTTCAAAAACCATACATCCAATCGCCATGAAATTTTGGGATATTATTAGGTATATCACCGGGAAGGTTTTTGAAAAATAATTTCATTAATATCTTGAATATCCTTAGAGTTATTTGCAGATTTGTAGATTTAACTCGCAAGCAGCGCCCCCATTGTGACGATGATAACAAGTTTTCTTATCACTAAGTTTGTTATAATAAATATTATTTATCAAAAGTAAGATTATCTCAGGATGACACGGCAATGTGACACGGGAAAAAATGTTCACTAGATAAAACGATGATTTTGTAATGTAGAAAATTAGGAAAGACAAAATTCAGGATGACACAGCACACAGGGACCGGGAAAAAATGTTCACTTTATCGAGAGATTCAAATTTACGAGTTTCAAATTATCAAAATATATCTATTATTTTTTTTTATAAGTTTATAGAGAATTGTTTTAACAAATGTTCGTTAGACAAACCTTTACTCGGGTAAAACACGGGTGAAGCTGGGTACGTCCGCTAGTGAATTGATAAAAAGGGAACAACCCTCAAAATATTTTTTGATTTATTTTTTCATCCCACAGATCTCTCTCTAGGTGCAACCTTTTTTATATAGTTAGAACAAGCTCCACAAGAGGGCACTCTTGTTAAAGTACACCTCTCTACAAAGGACAGTTTCAAAATTACCATTTTTTACTAATACACAACACTAGTAAGAGGACACACCACTATAAAGAACACTTTGGCCCTGCAACAAGATGTTGTCTACTACAGAGAGGTAGTTCTACTGTATAATTATATATTCAGTGAACAACTTACTTTTGTTTCGGGTTCTCCCAGGGAGCAGATCTTGTGCTTTTGGGAGAGTCGGACAGAGGCAGCACCATGGGCACGGAGCTGGACCTGTGCATGGACCTGGTACAGCAACAGTCTTGTTTATACAGACTACAGTAGGTTTTTTAGGGATTTTTTAAATGTTCACATGAAGGAGACTAATGTTGGACGGCTGAGAGAAAACATGAGGCAGGTAGAGTACTCACGGCTGTACCGGCTGTGGGATGGAGATGGTGGACTGCCACTCAGATGGATCTCTGCTCTTGGAGAGGTTTCCGTCCTCCGGTGGGAATACCACGGCTGGACACCAGCATCTTTGTGTGTTTTATATTCATTGGAAGAAACAGGTGTGGGAGATATTGTATAAAGCCGCCTAGTGTTATATTGGGTTCATGTAATGATGTGTTGACCATTCACTTCCTATAAGATATAGACCAGGTTTGAAGGTAATAAAGAGAGATTTTAACAAAACAAAGGTTGCTCCATCCTGCCCACTTCCTGGACACTCCGCCACCAGAGAGGACAACTAACCAAACATGAACCCTCGGTGGGAAGTCACTTTCTTCTATCCTGACTTCACACAATAGGGAAACCATAATAAGGAAATGTTGTGAAAGGTATCTAAGAGATGTCTCAACACCCGGAGCTGGAATGAGTTGACCAAGTGGAGCTGTGAGATGGGAAGGTCCAACAATTGGGATGGTTCTGGAGAATTATGGCAGTGAGGACAATGTGTGAAGAAGTGGAGAACCATCAATCTGGTCTCACTCAGCTCCCAATAAATGTCCCAGGCTGTCAAGAAGCAATTTGACTTTACAAGAGCCCTGTTGGCTGCCTCACTGAGTTAGATTCCCCGAGCCTTGGGATAACAACAACCAACTAACAATCAACAACTAGACTTACCATCAGCGCCATCTGGCTGCCTGCGCTGGTATCGCCTGCTGGGGACCCGGACCACAGAGGGAGGAGGGCGGGGTGGAGTCCGGAACTCTGCCTCCACCTGCTTCTGGGTCCGTCCACTGGAGCAAACAGTCTGATCTGAACTTTCTTGGTAATTTGGATTATAGAGGTAACAACTTTCAAATATATAAATTATTGGGAAGTGTTGCTATCAGCAACATGTAGCTCCATCCTGGTGGAGAGAATTTATTCTTCTCTCTCTCCTAATTTATAATTCAAATTGTACCTCTTGTATCTTTAATGAATGGATTTATCTCATGTTCAAATAAGTTTTGTACTGCCCGCCATTATCAGGTGGGAAACTTGGCCTCTACTCAACAATCCAAAGAATTATTTCATAGAATTGAAATAGAGAAAATATGAGAAAGTTTTATCTGTTGTGGGGGATCCCCTCTCCTGCCAACAAAACTTCCAGAAAACCATCACATGACTTCAACTCAGTAGGACATATTTAAATCTCTAGCTCTATAGCCCTGCAGTAGAAGTCTCCGTGGTGAATCTCACTCCAATCCCCCAGGCTAGGATGGGGATACATGTTCCAATCTAGTCGTACACCACACACTACATGTGGTAGAATACAGTGAATACTGAAGCATCCCATGAGCAACCCCCTCCTTGAGTGACCATCAAAAATGGCTGATCCAACCTCTATTGAGGAGAGACCAGAAGGTGTTTTATGAAGAACCTGTGTTAAAACTCTCCCCATTCCTATATGATATAGGATTAGAGCGGCAGAATCTATTAAGAGTCTTTAAAATAAACACAGTGAGTATTTACATGTGAAAGGCAAACTTTGGAGCTAAAATCTCTTCAACAATCTTATTTCCATATAGTAATGTTGGAAGTGTTGAATCATAGATAGTTGGATTGCTCATTGTTGGATTTTTTTTTTATCAGAAAACAGTTTTGGTTAATATTTGAAAATATAGTAGAACCTCCATGAGAAGACACTCCCGCTAGAAGACACTTCTCTACAAAGGACAGTTTTCTCCAAAATTACCATTTTTACTATTTAGCAACTCTCCGATAAGAGGACACCTTTCCATAAAGGACACTTTTGTTCTGAAATAAGGTGTCAGTAACAGAGAGGTAGTTCTACTGTAAACAGTCATGGCAAGTCTACAAACAGTGTTGACAATACCTGAACAACTCTCCTTACCTGTAGCGGAACCTCGAGCCGAGGGTGAAGAACTTGCCATGGTTCCTGGGAATCTCATGGACTTGAGTGAGCCTGGACACCACATGTGACACAGCGTGTCCATGATCTAACTCCATCCAGGCAACCTCTCCCTTTAAACTGATACATTATAAAATCTTCAATCTTCTCTGTTATTAAAAGAGAGAGGCAACTTTGTTCTGCTCACATTTACCTCATCCCATTTACATACGCTGTATTTATTTTGAAAATAGAGCAATCCATAAATAGATCTTCAATTAAAAAGACATATATTGGATCAAAATATCATTTATATGTACAAATATTTCAGTTGGCTGAACACCAACCTTTTAAAAGGTTTTTACAACATATAGCGCTGAGTTTGTTGTTGACATTAATATGTTGTAAAAGGTTGGCATTCAGCCAACTGGTAAATTATATTTTGATCCAATATATGTCTTTGTAATTAAACATGTCTGTATGGCAGAGAACACAGTCAGAGGGTTTACCTGAAGAAGGCATGGTGCTCCACGCTGCACTTCCACAGATGCTTGCAGGCTTGCTTGCTGGGCAGCTCAAAGCCGTATGTGTTCTCCTCGTTCTGTGACACCAACACAGTCACAATGTCTTGTTCCTTTTCCCAGTGTGAATGTGGGGCTTGTGGTTAAGTTCTTGGTTTTTCAACAGTCAATTGAGCACTTTTTATTATTAAAGAATATAAATAATATTACAATTTTAATTTTTAATAACCAAGACTTGCATAAGTCCAACTCCACTGATAAGTATAAATAACCAAACAGGGCTCTGGCACACTTCTAATTACAAAGTCTACATGTGTAGACATGTGGTATACTTCCAGTAAAATGTGTGGCAACCACTATCTACAGTAGCTCCACACTAGACAGTTGTGTCTACAGAGAGGTGCTGTAGTGGTGTAAGATATAATACATAAACTTGTGTGATTTCAAACAAGATATTCCAAAAAGAAGTCACCAGGGAGACTTACATTTCTTCCTCTCACTCGGAGCATGAAGAACTTCCCCTTGAAGGTGATCTTGGTGATTCGGGGCCTGGGACACAGTTGGCCACAATCTTATACATGCTTCAAACATTTTTCAAATAACTTTCTAATGAACTTACTGCAATAATTGTGAGAGGCCTGGCTCATCATTAATGAACCTTGGCAGCCAGTTTGATCTACCAGACCACTTATCTAGCCGACAATGTATAGAAATTCCTGGTAAAGTTCTGTGAGGAATCCATGGGATTGGAGACAGCAGTGTGACTGTAACATTCACCAAGAATGTCTCCAAATTTCCAGCAGAACATCTTGATGTAACCCAGATTGACATCCCAATATAATAGTAGAGCAATCGGTATGGTAGATTAAACTGCTGTGGGGGTTCTCCACTGATGAGCCAGGCCCTCCCAATTATTTACTTACTTCAGTAGGGAAAGTAGAAAGTTGCTTTGAGATGGAAAAAAAGTAGGACCTGCAGTAAAACTGGCAAACCTCAATAGGATTTCACTATCAGAGTCAAATATAGGCCTGGGATTGTTCACATTTTTTAAAGGCTAGCTTTCTAGATGAAGAATCTTCAACTGAACCTTCAGGCTAAAGGCTAGCTTTCTAGATAAAGAATCTTCAACTGAACCTTCAGGCTAAAGGCTAGCTTTCTAGATGAAGAATCTTCAACTGAACCTTCAGGCTAAAGTCTTTTTAAAATTGTAAATATGTAAATATTGTTTTGTTTTGACTCATGCAACTTCCAACTCTGTTTACTATATGGTGTATCAACTAATATTGATTTATGATTGTCATGATGAGGTACAATTTGGATTATCTATCTATATATATATAAATGAATGTATGTGTGTCTGTCCTTTATGCCTGACCAAACCACTCATTGGAACGCCATGAAACTTTGGGAAGTTATTTAGTATAGTACTGGGAAGGTTTCTAGCAAATAAAATTTTTGAAATAACTTTTCGCCTAAAAATAATCAAGATAAATATTCTAATTTATCTGTTATAATTCAACAACCTGCTCTAAATATTATCATGATGATACGATGATTTTGTAATGTAGAAAATTAGGAAAGACAAAATTCAGGATGACACGGCAATTTATTTGAGACAAGAATAATGATACAATTCAAAGGCAAGATACTATTCCTTTAACTTCCAATTACCGAGGGAACCAATTAATATTGATTTTATTCAACTTATCGAGTATTTTTAAAGGGACCGGGAAAAAAATGTTCACTTTATCGAGAGATTCGTTAGACAAACCTTTACTCGGGTAAAACCCGGGCAAAGCCGGGTACGTCCGCTAGTAGATTATAAATAATAGGTAACAAGACCAAATATCCAAATAAATAAATAGTGTGTGACATTTCGGTAACAGCACTGTTACCATCATCAGACAAAAGATGAAACATTCAGCCTTTTGTTTGATGATGTTAATGACGCTTTTATCAAAATGTCACACACTATTTATTTATTTGGTCTTGTTACCATTTAGTTATGATTGTCATAAGACCCCAGGTCTCACTTCAAGGATTTAAATGCAAGTTCCCAGAGGTAGGTACCAGAAGTAGTCGCTGATCTTGGAGCGGTTCCTGATGACCAGGATGCCGCTGGGAGTGAGGCCCAGGTAGTACTCGACGTTGTCCCGGCCCTGGAACCACAATGTAACACAATGTCCAACAACAAGTTTTGTGGCAACACCAGGAATAAACTGGATGTTGTCTTGGAGCCACCACGTCCCACAATGTTCTACAATTACAGAATCTTAGTTTTGTTCAAACACCCCAAGAATAAACTTCCAATTGTATGCTATAACCTCTTTAATTCAATCAACTTTGATTCAACCTATTTTCCCAATCCCAATCAGCCTATTTACTGTAATATCATCAGCTATATTTGAACATCGACTTTAATTCAGCAGAGAATTTGATTCCTTGGGCGTTGAATTGAAGAAATTAAACTGTATCTAGGCAAAATGAACATACAAATTGTGAACAAAGTTTAACCAATCTGGAGGATTGAAGTGAAGAAATCGCAGGGAAGGTTCGCTACTTCCTCAGTTTACTAATGGTATATTACTGTACTAATGGAAATCTAATGCTGCACATGACTGGTACAGAGCAGAAGGGACAGTTCTGTCCTCCCAAGGGAACAAGAGTCTTTAATTTACAAGTCTAAACACATCATTAACTGTATTGACTCATCTACTGATGAGCTCTACTCATCCCCAGCACACATCATTTGATACCCTGATATGATTGTTGACATAAGATAAGAAAAATGAAGAAGACTAATGGTAGAAATTGATCTTACAAAAGTAAACAGAGTGAATCCTCAACAATCTTCCATTGTGACAAAGATAGTTTTTTTTTTTTTTGCTTATCCCTAGTACACATGGTACAGGCCATGATAATCATGGTGGGTAGAGGTGAGCGGCTGCTTTTACTGTAAGTGCACCACATGTCTACACATGTGAAAAGCAGTTCGACTTTGCACTTACAAATGTACCAGAGCCCCGTTTGGTTACTTGCACTCGCTGGTGGGGTTGGACTTTTGCAAGAATCGGGGGCCATTGGAGCATTTTTTTATCAGAAAAAAGTGCCCAATACGGGAATCGAACCCGGGTCGTAGCGGTCGAAAACCAACGGTTTAGATTTCCATCCTTCCACCGACCCCCTACAAAGATGAGGTAGATCTTGTATGTTATTCTTTTAATGTCTGTTAATTGTAACAAGAGAGAGTGCACAAAATATCTTTTAATATTTTAGTAATCTTATTTACGATAAGATTTGGATTATAGAACTACAAGGTAATAAGAACAAATAAATAAATAGTGTGTGACGTTTTGGTAACAGCACTGTAATTGAAACATCACACACTATTTAGTTATTTGGTCTTATTACCTTGTGATTCTAATCTATAATCCAAATTTTACCTAATCAACAAACAACAACAACAAAAAAAAAGAAATTTCAGGATTCAAACTACGTATGTGTATTTCAAATATAGAGAACCTCCGTGTAACCACTGGGCTAAGCAGACACTGCATGCTGATTGGTCATGTAACGAGAGAGAATCAATCAACATGTGATAGCTGTGGAGTAGATAGATGACATCAGGAGTTTCAAACCTCACAATTGTGGTGCTGCTCATCAAGGCCCCCAGTGACTGCTGTCCCATCCACAGGTCCAAACTGTCCTCTCCTTGCTTACAGCAGCCAACTACCTCTCACCAAGTTACAGAGCCAAAGTGTCCTCTTACTGGAGAGTGGCTAAATAGTTAGAAAGGTATGTTGGCGATGAAAACTGTCCTTTGTAAAGGGGTCCTCTCATAGAGGTTCTACTGTATTTGGATGCGGTGGTGGGTCCTGTCAAAGAGGAGCTAGGTAAGAACATAGAAAGTCTAGCCTGGCTGTCTTCACAATCTTTTGGAATTTTATTTGACAATCAACCAAATACTTAAGTGGGGGCCTTCAAGTTTGAAAAGAAGACCTATACTCTAAGACACACACATATATTTAGTAAAACCTAACCTGTATAAGCTGCAGGAGAAGGATATTTATGTAACAAAAGTGCCATTAAAGGGAGAGGTGCAACATGGTACATATAAAGTCTTTAATTCAACATCCCAAGGGATATTTTCTATTGAATTAGAGCAGTGATTCTCAACCACTGTGCCGCGGTAATTTTGTGTGCCGCGAAATTCTAAAAATGTGCCGCCGAATTTTAGTCATATGATTATGTTCACGTTTGTATTGGTTTTTCATTTTTTCTTTTTCATTTTTTTACTTTTTAAAATAACGAAATTAGCAAATTGAATGTTAGAGATGTATATTACTTATATTTTGCATAGAAATATTGATACATAATTTGAATTTTCTTGCATTCAAGTTAGCAAAAGTGTGCCGCGAAATTCTAAAATTGTGCCGCCAAATTTTCAAATCTTTAAAATAGTGCCGCAACAAAAAAAAGGTTGAGAATCACTGAATTAGAGGAATTAAGAAAAATTAAAGTCAAGCGAGTTTGCTAAAGAGGTCACCCACAAACTGTATAATGTATATTAGCTGTGGCCAGCCTCACCAGCACCATGTGGAGATCCACTCCGTACATGTCCAGCCATTTCACTCGGTCCAGGAAGCTCAGCTCAGCAGCCGCAGGCACCTTGCCCCTGGACCCACAGTTACACAGTGTGAATTACCTGGTCTGCTGCAAATTGTCATTTGTTGATTGAGTCAATTGGCTTTAGAAGGCAATGGGTGTGTTCATGTTATCTTGAAGGCAATCCACAATTACACTCGTGGACAAAACTTAAGGAAGTGACTTAAGTGAACTTAATGTCTCTCTGGTCATCTATTTATTTGAAGGAAACAGAGACAATTTTGTTCACACTTGGTGATCTGGTGTGTCTTTATAAAGATCACTGTTTATCAAAAACAGTAGAACCTCCATGAGAGGACACTCATGCTAGAGGACACCTCTCTACAAAGGACAGTTTTCATTTGCAAAATTTTGACTATTATGCAACTCTCCGGTATGAGGATACCTCTGTCTAAAGAACACATTGGCTCTGCAATTAGGTGCCCTTTACGAGGAGGTTCTACTGTATCGTTCAGAGTTATTGTCTGAATCCCGATATACATGGTAAAAGGTACATCTTCCTTAAGTTTTGTCCATGAGTGTATATTGGTTATCTCATGTGTCTTCAATAAAGGTCACTGTAATATCTTTCAGAGTTATTGACTGAATCCAGATATACATGTTAAAAGGTACAACTTCCTTAAGTTTTGTCCACGAGTGTATGTTTGCAAAAATATATATATGGAGAAAGAGAATGTGTATATTGAACAAACAAATGCTGGTTACAAGAGCTAGGTTTACTTCGCTATATGAAAGATTGACAATTCAAGCAAAGTGTTTGCAAACAGTGAGGTGGTTCAACTTCAGAACAAGGAGCTGGCTACTCAAAGAATGGGAGCAATTTCCCTCATGTACACAAAGAGTCTCAAACAAAGACTGTCTATTATCCCCTTGTACAAAGATCACATGACTTTCCAGAATGGTTATAAGGTTTTCCCACATGTACTAAATGTCAACCTGTATTGAGTTATCTATTGATGAGCTCTACTCATCCTCAGCAGACATCATCAACAAGCTCTACAAGCTTGATACTCTATTTTGATTGAGTAGAGATAAGAAAGAAGAAGATTACACAAGGAGTCCAAGCTTCAAACAAAGACTGGCTGCAAGAGAGAGAGAGGTAGGCTTACACCAGGCCCTTGTGGATGTCAGCTGCCTTGCTGACCAGGTCGGCAGTCTGGTTGGGAACGAAGGAGAATTCATTGGGGTAGCCGGGCTGATGGCGTCTTGGATCATGGTCCCCCAGCTCCGCTGGACACAGCAGCCTTACTCTCACCTGGTACTTCTACCAACACTTTCCCTAGTACACTTGGTACAGGCCATGATAATCATGGTGATTAGAAGTTAGCAACTGCTTTACTGTAAATGCACCACATGTCTACACATGTGAAAAGTAGCTCAACTTTTGCACTTACAAATGTGCCAGAGCCCTGTTTGATTAATTACACTCGCTGGTGGTTGGACTTCGCAAGAATCGGGGGGCCATTGGAGCATTTTTTTTTTTTAATCAGAAAAAGTGCCCAAAGCGGGATTTGATCCCGGGTCGCAGCAGTCAAAGCCAACAGTTTAGACCACCCTTCCACCGACCCCCAACATTGAGAACTAGCCCAGCACAGTGTTTGATGGTCTGCTGGAATATGTGGACTGTGGGGGGTTGGTAAACTGAAGATCTTTGGGAAATGTCACACTGCAGGTATCACAGACTCTTATTGTTCAAACTTCATACAGTAGAACAAACTCCCTGTAAGGACAATGCCTTTTTGCAGAGCTAAAGTGTCCTTTAGGGAAAGGTGTCCTCTTACCGGAGAGTTACTAAATAGCAAAAATGGTATTTTTCAAATGAAAACTGTCCTTTGTAGAGAGGTGTCCGCTAAAGGGAGGTTCTACTGTATATGCTATAGCAATAGCATTTGTAATTTTAAAAAAAATTAATAAATTTATTTACAAGAACATTAGTTCATTGCACATATGCATAATGTAAAAAATATTTAAAGAATAAATTTACCCAAATATGTGTCAATGTAACAATCAAGCTGCACTGCATCAATTTACAGAATGAGGAGATCAAGCATCAGATCCCTAGAGTATATACAAATACAGTAGAACAACCTCTCTGTAAAGGACAACACCTAGTTACAGAGCTAATGTGTCCTTTAGGGAGAGGTGTCCTCTTACCGGAGAGTTGCTAAATAGTAAAAATGGTAATTTTGCAAATGAAAACCGTCCTTTGTAGAGAGGTGTCCTCTAACGCGAGTGTACTCTCATGGAAGTTCTACTGTATTAGAAATATCAAAATTATTTTCAAATATAAATTTGAATAAATTTTGTTTTAAAAAACACACATAATACAAAAACTAACTAAACATAACATGCAATATTCATTATCAATATATGATTCAGTACTTTTGTCTGAAGATGGTAACAACATTGTTACCGAAACGTCACACATAAGATGTAATATTAAAGTAAATTCTGTTATTTTCAAACCTATGTCCATTTATTTAATACTGAGCTAAGAAAATATTCTTGTTTACTACCTCAATGCTGATTGGCTGTTTACAGTCATGTGACAGTAGAGAACCAATCAGCAGGAATATACACACACCATATATACATATATATTTAAAACATATTCTGATGGTCACATGAACATTTTAGATGGCAGAGGCCATGGGAAAGATTATAATAAAGACATTTTTCACTATTTTTAATTCTATTATAATTTCCTTCTTCAAAGTGGAACTTTCTACATAAAAGACACTTCTCACTATCTTCAATTTTGTCAAAACTTCCACTGTACACAGCAGTCCTGTAACACTAGACACATGTTAAGTAATTAAGAGATTTATTAAAAGTGACCACACACAGCACAACAAATGTTAAACACAAGGTAATAAGACCAAATCCAAATAAATAAATAGTGTGTGATGTTTCAGTAACAGCGTTGTTACCGAAATGTCACACATTTACTTGGATTTGGTCTTATTACCTTATGTTTATAATCCAAATTGTGCCTTATCAAATGGTAAACAACTTACATTGAAGAGCGTGGGCGAACAGCTCGGCCGCCATGTCAAAGTTGAGGGACAGTCGGCCATGGAGAATGTCTTGTTTGACTTGGAGGAAGAACTGGTACCTGCACAGCCACTTTCTGTCTTCTTTTACCATAAGTGCACCACATGTCTACACATGTGAAAATCAGTTCGACTTTTGCACCTATAAATGTGCCAGAGCCCCGTTTGGTTACTTGCACTCACTGATGGGGTTGGACTTTTGCAAGAATAGAGGGCCATTGGGGCATTTTTTTTTTTATCAGAAAAAAAAATGCCCAATGCAGCCAATTCTGGAGTAGTTTTACAATACGCAGATGGGATTGACCAATCCATTCCTTTATTGAGACCTTGCGACCTGCATATATACCGATTACTTGGGGGTTGTGAGTTAAAGAAAGTGGCATGTTTGACTATATAAAGTTATATGTATAATTAGTGGGGCAATGTTAAAAAACATAATTGCTGTTATAAAAACAGATTATAATGAGGTGCCATTATATTTTAATAGCATAGTGACACTCATTATTGCTGTCTTTTCACCAATTGCATTGATACAATGCAATATAGCTCACTTATTGGGTATTGTATTACCATGGCTTACCATTTGGCTCATGTTTCTCACACAAGTAAACTTAGAGTTTTAAAATCTGAATCTATTTATCTTTCAATCACAATCCATGACCCTATTAGCAACAAGCTTCCTTCATACTTATGATGATTGGCTCCTTAATTTTTAACCTTGTATTGGTGTAAGCATCAAATTTTTACAAACTAATTTCCTTTGTAACTATTTACCTAGTTTTGCTTTAATTCAAAATACTTTAATGCATTACCTACTCAATTCTACTTGTATCTGCTCACTATTGAATGGGCCAACAGGAGTTGCGCAAATTTCTCATATTTACAAAAGTTTCGCTTTAAAAACACAAGGAAATAAATGGCACAAGAAACAAAAAATTAGGGAAAACAATGAAATTATGTCGTTTTTGGTGTTGACCCACTTATAAGTATCAATACAATATCTCCACCCCATTTTAATGTTTCTAAAGTTTTTATAATGTCAAATAAATACCTAGAAAGGGATTTTTAAAGTTTAACAATCGCTTGTGTTTATCTTAGGTCGGCAGCGGTTTAGTTTTGAAGTCTAGCGATAACGCCTCTATTAGTGGTCAAAACATTTTTTTTTTTAATTCTATAAATATTATTTTAAAAGAGCGTAAGAAGTTTTGATCGCAACCAACATTCCAGAAAAAAAAATAGAGATGAAGTTTAAAATAATAACACAAAACAAACATAACACACGATCAAATAAAAAATATTAACATTAAATTAAATATTTTTTGAAAACATAAGTATTCAATACCTAGTAATTTCTTCCAGAAGTTTGCATGGATCAGCTGCATAGAATTTCACTCCGAAATATAACGTGGAAGTGTTGGCAACTAGAACACAGCACAAAATAAGATTCAATAAAATAATCCCTTGTATCAATGTACAGTAAAAATATCAGGCCTCCAGGGAAAAGTATCTTTTAAAAAAACTTTTTTATTCTCTAGCTTTCGGGAACTAACGCCCCTCTACAGGAGAAAACAATTATACCATTTTTATCCTGTAAAGGGGCGTTCATGCCCGAGAGCTAAAGAGTAAAAACGTTTGAAAAGATATTTTTCCCTGGAGGCCTGATATTTTTACTCAACACAAAATTTGCAACTGGTAATAAATAAATAAATAAGATATTGGAGAAAAGTATACATGAACTGCATAATATTTTTACATAAATATTAATTTATCATATATAATTTTCACATTATTCATTATTAAATGTCGACATTTTTAAATGTTTTAAAAAAATAAATAATAATAACTAGATATTTTTAAGAGGCACTTTTCGGCCAGAAAAGATTTTATTTTCTCAGAAAATGTCTCTTATTCTTAAGAACTATGATACTATCCAGACAACCTTTATCCTCAATGTAGATATTTGTTCATAGTTTTTCTATTATGTATGAATATAATTCAAACACACACATATTGATTTTAAAGAACATAAATATGTTTATACCTTAGTACCAATCTCTTTAATGTAAAATTAATGAAAATGCACACATTACATAGCGATTAAAAATCAAATCTTAATTATAGATCTCGAATTGTGCTCCATCGCGCCATCAAATTTAAAGATCTTGAAAAGTACCCACATAGATTATTACTCTCAGCATGTGTGAAGTATGTGTGAACTTATAACGTTTATAAAATCACTAGTGAATTTTAAATATAACTTTTCATTTTATGATCAATATATTTTCTTGCGATATTTCTTTGAAATATGTATTTGAAACTTCCATTCTAAAAGAAAGAATAGCAAAAATCACATCTCTTAATCAATATGTCTTCCTCAAGGATCAAATAAGATTTGTTTTATATTTTAAAAATATATTTTATTATATTATAAAACTATTTTAGAGGCGTAATGTTCTTTTTAAAATAAAACAATTTCTACTGTCCTTACTGCGATGGAAAAATTAAAGGGAGGGCCTGGCTCATCAGTGGTGAACCCTCCCAGCGGTTTCGCCAGTTTAATCTACCATACCGCTGTTATATTGCATTTTTGGAACTTCCTTTTATAGGTGACTGTTGTAAGACTCTTGGAATGGGTATTTTAGAAGAACTATGGACATAAGCTTTTAGGACAGCAGAATTAAATATAATTATAAATATATAATTATAATATATAATATAGAACATTACGCCTCTAAAATAGTTTTATAATTTGATAACAGATGGCGCTCTAGTACATCGTAATATTTTATTATATTATATAATAACTAGCTTTTTATGTAACTGTATTGTATTATTCATTAAATTATATTTTATATTTTCCCTAAAGCTTTGATAAAGGGGTGTGTATATTACCATCCTCCCACACCTTTTCATTGTATTCTAGGCCAAGATTGGACCTACCACTTTACTAGCTAAAACATTGTTTTGGAAGGTTTGGCCAATTTCATAACTCCTCCCTTAGAATGTTAGAAAATGACGCCCCTATACAGAAAACGCCCAAAGTCTAAAACCATGTTAGGTAGGATTTTTATGAAAATTCCAAAGCTGGTGTTGGGGCCTATTCTCAGATCCTAATCTTTGCGTTCTTGGCAAAGATGATTAAAATATACATTGTTATGATATATTTTAGGCATTTAATGAAAATGGAGAGGTGTTTTTAGCACATAAATACCATTATCCCCCACTTTTACAATAGATATATTCAAAGGATTAGATCGTTCAAGTGAAAATCTAAACATAAACTCGCCCTGATGTATAAAGTGTGATCAATAATTTCTAGTAGTGCTGGATATAAAAAAAAAAACAATAAAATGTGATTTGAAAATCATCAAAATAATCACCCTCAAAATCTATTATATGTTCCATTTTTAAAATCAGATATCGAAATACCTCTGAAAATATTCTTTCAGGTTTTTCAAAAGATATTCGCATTCTACTTTATTTCGGTTATTGAATCAAATCAAAAATCTTTTAATACGTTTTTTAAATTCAGGGTAAAGGAATTATAAGTCGTTGTGAGCAAGATATGGAGAATAGGGTGTGTAGATATGGGTTTTAAAGCAATGCTGTGTTAAGCCAAATAGAATTGTGCAGAAAATATTCTGACTAACAGCCAGCCCTTTAAACGTCGCAATACATCAAGGTATTAATGTTGATTAATGGTCTGAGCCTCCGGCACGAGTTCATGGTGTCAAATCCCTTTACATCAGAGAAAGCGATAAGAAGGTACTTAAATTTCAATTTGATTATCCTCACTTTCTTGTATCCCAGTTCTCCAGGCTCGAGAAACTGGCTCGAATGCCTCTTAGCCTCGGAGTCATTTTTGTCATTCATGTTTCATCTCCTCTGATAAAGTTCCTTAATCAATAAGGATCTGAATTAATTTTTACCTCTTTCGGCTCATTCACTAAGAAATGGACAAATTTACCCGAGGATCGTTTAAGATGCGCATCACTCTTTATGATGGTTTTACATATTCTAAAAGAAATATTCAAGTATTTTAATAGTTTTTCTTTGATCTCTGGCATAATTTTGATTGCATTTCAGGGTTTCTTATTGATATATGTCTGCTAGAGCGTAGTTCATCCCTGACGCTTGCTTTTTAAATCGTGAAACTCATTCAAATGTCATTTATTATGATAAGGTATAGTCTTATTCTTCTTCTTTTTTTTTTTTTTTGAAAGCCTGATTCAAGTTCTGCAATGATTTGAAAGCTGTGTGAGTGTGTGTGTGTGCCTCGTGGCCCGAGTAAGCGCAGCGCCGCAGCGAGGCCCAGTCGATCCTGGATGGTGGATTGATGGTGGGTGTCCATCTCGCCAGGAATCTGGAGATGGGCGTGGCGGCGAGGCGCGGACGATCCAGGGCCCGTCGGGCCGAGCGGGTCGTGAGGCCGTTGAGGAACGGCGTAGCCGTCCCACGCAGCACCACGGCCGCAGCAAGGGAACTGGATGAAGGCGTGGACACCGCCCCGAAGCCCACGGCGTTCTCGGAGGTCAGCCTCCGACAGAAGGCGCCCAGGGCCGCGGCGTCAGCCAGGGCCGAGCGCGTAGGGCGGGCGATGAGGTGTTCCTCCTCGATGAGGTCCCGGACTCGGGCTCCGCTCCAGCGGGCGGGGGCCAGGAGGTCGGGAGGGCGGAGGAACCGGCAGCCGCCGATGATGGGGAGGTCCAGCAGCTGAGCCGTGGGGACCGCCCGGTGGTTGAGGCCCAGGATGTTGGAGGCCTCCTCCCATAGCTTCAGCAACCGGAGACGGCGGGGCTGGAGACGGGTGCCGTCCGGTGGAGGGTGGATCCAGGCTTCCCCGCTGTTGCCGCCGACCAGCCAGCTGAAGGCATTTCTGCCCCCGCGGAGCGCGACCTGCACCCCCTTGAGGCAGGCGAGCTGGAGCTGGGTCGCGAGGTCGAGGAGGCCGAGGCCTCCGATGGCAACTGGCCTCGCCATGACATCGGCGGGAAGCCACGCCGTGTGGTCCTGTCCCCAGACGAATCTCGCCAGTCGGGCCTGCAGCTTGGCGATGGTCGGGGGTGATGGTAGGTAGCCATGCAGGTGGTGCTGGATGACAGAGCCCACCAGCGTGTTCGCCGCTCTTGCTCGCCCGACGAGGGAGAGGCCGCGGGTGAAGGGCGTCCATCTGCGGCACGCAGTCTCCAGGAGGGCCAGGAGATGCTGCTCCCGGTGGGCGACGGTGCTCCTGGGGGCGATGTCGAGCCCGAGGACCCTGATGGAGGTGGTCGACCAGGAGGCGCCGAGAGGGGAGTCGCCGCGGTTGTGCCAGGCGCCGCACCAGAGGCCAGCGCTCTTCCGGAGGTTCACGCCAACTCCGGAGGCCTGCTTATACTCTTCGAAGACAGTCGCCACCCGCTCGAAGTCCTCGTCGCGATGGAACAAGAGGACGATGTCGTCAGCGTAGGCGGTGACATTGCCCACGCCGAGGGTCAACTCCAGGCGACGTAGTAGCGGCCCAGTGGCGATGCTGAAGAGTGCGGCACTCACGGCGCAACCCTGTCTTAGGCCGTTGAGGAGGGGGAAGGCGGTGGTGTAGAAGCCTCCGGCCCGGATGGTGGCGTCCGCCCCGGCGTAGAGGATGTTAATCCAGGCCCTGAAGGCCGGCGGGAGGCGGAGGGACGTTAGCAGGGACTCCAAGAAGCCGCGGTCTAGTGAGTCAAAGGCGGACTCCAGGTCTACGCCCATGACGGCCAGCGGCGAGCCCAGGGCGGTGGCCTCCTCGACGGCGTCCGTCACCATGGCGATGTTCCATGACGGGGACCTCCCGGGGACGGCGTAAGTCTGGCATTCCGGCACAAGGGTCCGCAGGTGGGGCTTGAGGCGCCGGTGAAGGATGGCGGCCAGGACCCTGTAGTCGGCCGAGGGCAGCGCGACGGGCCTGTAGCCGTCAAGGCCGCGACCTCCGCGGGCCTTGGGCACGAGGCAGATGGAGCTGCGCCGCGTCGACGGAGGCAGGGCACCGCGGAGCCGTGATGCCGCGAACACCCGGGCCAGAGCTTCCGCGAAGAAGTCCTCGCTGAAGGCGACGAGGAGCTCGCACGGCAAGCCGTCCCAGCCGGGGGCCTTTCCACGAGGGAGGTGCTCGATGGCGTTGGCGATCTCGCTGGGGCTGATGTCCGGCCGGTGGAGCGGGTCCTCCTCACTCAGCTCGCGGGTGGTGGTGGGCGCGCTGCTGGCGATGAAGGCAGCTCCCGCAGCTGGATCGCTGGTGGGACGGGCGAAGCGGGGCTGGAAGGTCGCGAACGCCCTCCGCCGAAGCTCGGGGCCCTCGATGATGTTATCCTGCTCGTCCCTGATGACGCTGACCGGGCGTCGGAGGCGGATGGCGCGTGCTAGGTCCGGCAGCGAAGGGTAGTCGGCCCGGATGGAGGAGGCCTCGAGCTGCGCCGCGATGTAACGTCTCGCCCTGTAGACGTAGCTGTCGCTGGCAGCGTGGCGCGGATCGTGCAGGGATCTGGCCTCCGCCAGCAGTCCCGCCTTGATGGTGGTCCACCTATCCCAGATGGTCCCGTCGTCGTCATCGTGCGCCGTGTCTTCCTCGAGCTCCCGGATGTAACCAGCCAGATGTTCGAGAACGAGGCCCGAGCGGAGCATCGCGGCCAAGCGAGGCTGGGTGGGGGAGGAGACGGCGGTGGTGGGCGGGCCCACCTGGAGCAGCACGAGGCGGTGGTCCGAGAGGTGGTAGTGGCTGGTCGCGTAGATGGACACGCGATCCAGGACTCCAGCAGGGACGAGGATCCGGTCCAGGCGGTTGGATTCGACTTGGTCGCCGTGCATGGCGACTCTGGTGGGCAGGTGGGCGGCGTCGAACTGGGTGGCCACGTCGACCAGCGCGGCCAGGTCCAGAAGAGCGGCGAGGGCATCCGATGATGATGATGATGAGGGGCCCCGATCCCTGATGTTAAAGTCGCCGATGATCCAGCAGGCCCCCTCCTCCTCCTGTGCCGCTGTCGCCGCCAGGAGCTCCAGTTGTCGGTTTCTCTCCCGGGGTTCATGCGCCAGATGAACGGCGATGGCCGTCATCTCCTCGCCGCGGACATTGATGGTTGCCAAGGCGATGTGGCCCGGCCACAGGATGCGTTGTTGTAGCACGGCTACGCCTGGTCCGAAGACGCAGGCGAGTCCGGATCCCGAGATGGCTACGGGATGGGCCAATACAACAGCACTGTAGCCGAGGCAGAGGTCTTGGCCGCTGCCCAGATGAAATGCGTTTGTCTCCTGGACAAACGCGATGTCCACGTGATGTTGCCTGAGGAGATGACAAAGGGCAAGGCTCCTCCCCCGAGTGGCGAGCCCTCGCGCGTTGATGCTGGCGAGACGGTAGCTCATTGTTGCCGTCCCTTATGCAGCACCCCCTTGGTCTTCTGGAGGGTCTTGCGGATGGTGTGGTTGGAGTCTGGGATCGAGGCCTTGATGGTTTCGGCCACCTGGTCGAGGGCGGCGACCTGTGCTTTTGACAGCGAGGCCACTCGCTTCTCCATTTTTCCTTTAGAGGTGAGTAGCCGCTGTGCGTCCTCGCGGTCTATACCGGGCAGCCCGTCCCAGTCGATGGAGAGGTTGGGGGACTGCTTGAGGTGCTCCTGCAGCTGGAAGAGTGCGGGTTTTCCCTTGGAAGGCGTGGAGGGAGTTGAGGTCCGCTCCTCCTCCGACATCTCGATGTCGAGCGGAAGGATCGCGGGCTCGAGGGGCCGCGGGGCAGCCACAGGAGCAGGGAGGGCAACAGGGGCGGGCTGGGCAATATCTTTTGGTTCGGCAGGATGGGGCGCCGAGGGGATCGCCGGAGCCTCTGTTGATGTCTTCGCCGGTTGGACAGGGGACGCCGGTGTTGCGGGCGCCGGTGCCGGCTTCCTTGGCTGCTGAGGAAGAAGAGGAGGAGGGAGGGGAGTCCTTGCGTCGGTGGTATACGCTGCTTGCCTGGGGCTGCCGTTCCCTTGCCTGGCGAGCGCTGGGCAGTTGGCTCTGCGGTGGCCTTGCTTGCCGCATTTGGAACGCTTGATTCCAAAAGAGAGGAAGGCCGATAGGGTGTCCCCCTTGGACTGGATGGTCAGTCGGGTGGGCAGCGTCTCCAGCCTTACGCCCTCGTGGAGCAGGATGAACGCCTCCCGGCGGCCGTCGCTGAAGGCGTACTCCCCCATTTTGATCATGATGGGGGCGATGGAGGTGATGTCTCCATATTTACGCAGGGCCTGCACGATGGTGGCGTCCTCTACGAAGCCGGGGAGATTGGCCACGATTATCCTCTCGGCCCTCTTGCGGAAGGGGAAGACCTTGAGGAGTGTTCCCTCGATGTTCAGGCCCTCCTCCACCAGACGGCTCGCAAGGTTCTTGCTCGCGAGGCCCACGATGTAGTGGCCGTTCATCCTGTTGAATTGTGTGATATTTTTGGGCCCTCCGACCAGGTCGCCCATTGCCCGGAGGTAGGAGTAGTCCGGGATGTCAGGGCACAGCTCCACGAAGATGTAGTTCTCGTGGTTGGTAGTGGCCTGCCTCGCCTTGGCGTCGGCGATGTTCGCGCGTGTTGCCTTGATCTCCTTAGGCGGCACTGTTCTCGGCCCTGTTGGCCGCTTCTGCTGCTGGGAGTTGGGCTTCTCAGCATGCCTGCTTGGCTGTTTAGCGGCGTGGTGAGGTGACGGTGAGATACGGCGCCTTTTCTTGCTCTTCACGACTGTGTAGTCGTCGCTGGCGTCCACCTCCGCCATCTCGCTATCGGCCCAGTTGAGCGAGGCCGGGCTGGCTGTTGTAGCGCTGGTCGTAGCAGCAGTCTTCGGCGCCGTGACGTCACCACGCGCGGCGGCCGGATTTACATGCATGTCGCCTGCCGGCGAATTTGCATATTTTTGATTTTCAGAAGAAATATCAATTGTTTTCTTCATATTTCCTTCTTTCGGCGATAATTCTTCGCCTGTTTGTAGCAGGATGCTGGGCCTTTCAGGCACTTTTTCAGCACATCCTGGGCTTTCCGCCAATACCACACTTGCCAGATTAAGCGCCTTTTACACGCACTCAAAAGGCGAAAACGGCGGAGCTCGCGAAAGCGTGGCCGCTCGCCCGAGTGTGTGTGTGTGTGTGTGTGTTGTGTGTGTGTGTTTTTTTCCCTTCATTTACACCGAAACTCGGCGTAGATTATCTGTTTCCCAATACGGTAGTTCAAATTGAAGTTAGGAAATAATTCGAATGTACGCCGGCTTATAACTGTGATAAAACGTATCTTTTGGATCAATTTTTTTTTTACATGTTGATGTACACCATAATGTACTAGACCATAATGTATGTTCCTATAAAATATTTCATAATTATAAAAAATTATGCGATCCTGTCTCGTTCCCGGAAATTATTAATCATACTTTTTATTATGATCCATAATCGAGATTTGATATTTATAATCTTAATTCTCTTAAAGTGCGTGGGTGCCGCACTAATTGGAGTCTTAAAAACCTCTAAATTATTAGAAATTCATATAGTATAACCAATAAAAATGTATAAACGATGAAATTTGATACCCCTATGATAATATTATATAACAAAA
>CP092872.1:464338-670337 GCA_030710605.1 Cordylochernes scorpioides
AGGATGGTAATATACACTCCCCTTTATCAAAGCTTTAGGGAAAATATAAAATATAATTTAATGAATAATACAATACAGTTACATAAAAAAGCTAGTTATTATATAATATAATAAAATATATTTTTAAAATATAAAACAAATCTTATTTGATCCTTGAGGAAGACATATTGATTAAGAGATGTGATTTTTGCTATTCTTTCTTTTAGAATGGAAGTTTCAAATACATATTTCAAAGAAATATCGCAAGAAAATATATTGATCATAAAATGAAAAGTTATATTTAAAATTCACTAGTGATTTTATAAACGTTATAAGTTCACACATACTTCACACATGCTGAGAGTAATAATCTATGTGGGTACTTTTCAAGATCTTTAAATTTGATGGCGCGATGGAGCACAATTCGAGATCTATAATTAAGATTTGATTTTTAATCGCTATGTAATGTGTGCATTTTCATTAATTTTACATTAAAGAGATTGGTACTAAGGTATAAACATATTTATGTTCTTTAAAATCAATATGTGTGTGTTTGAATTATATTCATACATAATAGAAAAACTATGAACAAATATCTACATTGAGGATAAAGGTTGTCTGGATAGTATCATAGTTCTTAAGAATAAGAGACATTTTCTGAGAAAATAAAATCTTTTCTGGCCGAAAAGTGCCTCTTAAAAATATCTAGTTATTATTATTTATTTTTTTAAAACATTTAAAAATGTCGACATTTAATAATGAATAATGTGAAAATTATATATGATAAATTAATATTTATGTAAAAATATTATGCAGTTCATGTATACTTTTCTCCAATATCTTATTTATTTATTTATTACCAGTTGCAAATTTTGTGTTGAGTAAAAATATCAGGCCTCCAGGGAAAAATATCTTTTCAAACGTTTTTACTCTTTAGCTCTCGGGCATGAACGCCCCTTTACAGGATAAAAATGGTATAATTGTTTTCTCCTGTAGAGGGGCGTTAGTTCCCGAAAGCTAGAGAATAAAAAAGTTTTTTTAAAAGATACTTTTCCCTGGAGGCCTGATATTTTTACTGTACATTGATACAAGGGATTATTTTATTGAATCTTATTTTGTGCTGTGTTCTAGTTGCCAACACTTCCACGTTATATTTCGGAGTGAAATTCTATGCAGCTGATCCATGCAAACTTCTGGAAGAAATTACTAGGTATTGAATACTTATGTTTTCAAAAAATATTTAATTTAATGTTAATATTTTTTATTTGATTGTGTGTTATGTTTGTTTTGTGTTATTATTTTAAACTTCATCTCTATTTTTTTCTGGAATGTTGGTTGCGATCAAAACTTCTTACGCTCTTTTAAAATAATATTTATAGAATTAAAAAAAAAAAATGTTTTGACCACTAATAGAGGCGTTACCGCTAGACTTCAAAACTAAACCGCTGCCGACCTAAGATAAACACAAGCGATTGTTAAACTTTAAAAATCCCTTTCTAGGTATTTATTTGACATTATAAAAACTTTAGGAACATTAAAATGGGGTGGAGATATTGTATTGATACTTATAAGTGGGTCAACACCAAAAACGACATAATTTCATTGTTTCCCTAATTTTTTGTTTCTTGTGCCATTTATTTCCTTGTGTTTTTAAAGCGAAACTTTTGTAAATATGAAAAATTTGCGCCACTCCTGTTGGCCCATTCAATAGTGAGCAGATACAAGTAGAATTGAGTAGGTAATGCATTAAAGTATTTTGAATTAAAGCAAAACTAGGTAAATAGTTACAAAGGAAATTAGTTTGTAAAAATTTGATGCTTACACCAATACAAGGTTAAAAATTAAGGAGCCAAACATCATAAGTATGAAGGAAGCTTGTTGCTAATAGGGTCATGGATTGTGATTGAAGATAAATAGGTCCAGATTTTAAAACTCTAAGTTTACTTGTGTGAGAAACATGAGCCAAATGGTAAGCCATGGTAATACAAGACCCAATAAGTGAGCTATATTGCATTGTATCAATGCAATTGGTGAAAAGACAGCAATAATGAGTGTCACTATGCTATTAAAATATAATGGCACCTCATTATAATCTGTTTTTATAACAGCAATTATGTTTTTTAACATTGCCCCACTAATTATACATATAACTTTATATAGTCAAACATATCCCTCTTTAACTCACAACCCCCAAGTAATCGGTATATATGTAAGGTCTCAATGAAGGTATGGATTGGTCAATCCCATCTGCTGTGTTGTAAAGCTACTCCAGAATTGCCTGCATTGGGCATGTTTTTCTGATAAAAAAAAAAAAAAAACCCAATGGCCCTCTATTCTTGCAAAAGTCCAACCCCATCAGCGAGTGCAAGTAACCAAACAGGGCTCTGGCACATTTATAAGTGCAAAAGTCGAACTGATTTTCACATGTGTAGACATGTGGTGCACTTATGGTAAAAGAAGACAGAAAGTGGCTGTGCAGGTACCAGTTCTTCCTCCAAGTCAAACAAGACATTCTCCATGGCCGACTGTCCCTCAACTTTGACATGGCGGCCGAGCTGTTCGCCCACGCTCTTCAATGTAAGTTGTTTACCATTTGATAAGGCACAATTTGGATTATAAACATAAGGCAATAAGACCAAATCCAAGTAAATGTGTGACATTTCGGTAACAACGCTGTTACTGAAACATCACACACTATTTATTTATTTGGATTTGGTCTTATTACCTTGTGTTTAACATTTGTTGTGCTGTGTGTGGTCACTTTTAATAAATCTCTTAATTACTTAACATGTGTCTAGTGTTACAGGACTGCTGTGTACAGTGGAAGTTTTGACAAAATTGAAGATAGTGAGAAGTGTCTTTTATGTAGAAAGTTCCACTTTGAAGAAGGAAACTATAATAGAATTAAAAATAGTGAAAAATGTCTTTATTATAATCTTTCCCATGGCCTCTGCCATCTAAAATGTTCATGTGACCATCAGAATATGTTTTAAATATTTATATGGTGTTTATATTCCTGCTGATTGGTTCTCTACTGTCACATGACTGTAAACAGCCAATCAGTATTGAGATAGTGAAGAAGAATATTTTCTTAGCTCAGTTATTGCATAGAGATGTATTAAATAAATGGACATAGGTTTGAAAATAACATAATTTACTTAAATATTGCATGTTATGTTTAGTTAGTTTTTGTGTGTTTTTTAAAACAAAATTTATTCAAATTTGTATTTGAAAATAATTTTGATATTTCTAATACAGTAGAACTTCCATGAGAGGACACTCGCGCTAGAGGACACCTCTCTACAAAGGACAGTTTTCATTTGCAAAATTACCATTTTTACTATTTAGCAATTCTCCGGTAAGAGGACACCTCTCCCTAAAGGACACATTAGCTCTGTAATTAGATGTTGTCCTTTACAGAGAGGTTGTTCTACTGTATATACTCTAGGGATCTGATGCTTGATTTCCTCATTCTGTAAATTGATGCAGTGCAGCTTGATTTTTACATTGACACATATTTGGGTAAATTTACTCTTTAAATATTTTTTACATTATGCATATGTGCAATGAACTAATGTTCTTGTAAATAAATTTATCAATTTTTTTTCCAAAATCACAAATGCTATTGCTATAGCATATACAGTGGAACCTCCCTTTAGCGGACACCTCTCTACAAAGGACAGTTTTCATTTGAAAAATACCATTTTTGCTATTTAGTAACTCTCCGGTAAGAGGATACCTCTCCCTAAAGGACACTTTGGTTCTGCAAAAAGGCATTGTCCTTACAGGGAGGTTGTTCTACTGAATGAAGTTTGAACAATAAGAGTCTGTGATACCTGCAGTGTGACATTTCCCAAAGATCTTCAGTTTACCAACCCCCCACAGTCTACATATTCCAGCAGATCATCAAGCACTGTGCTGGGCTAGTTCTCAATGTTGGGGGTCGGTGGAAGGGTGGTCTAAACTGTTGGCTTCGACTGCTGTGACCCGGGATCAAATCCCGCTTTGGGCACTTTTTCTGATTAAAAAAAAATGCTCCAATGGCCCCCCGATTCTTGCAAAAGTCCAACCACCAGCGAATGTAATTAATCAAACAGGGCTCTGGCACATTTTTAAGTGCAAAAGTTGAGCTACTTTTCACATGTGGTGCATTTACAGTAAAGCAGTTGCTAACTTCTAATCACCATGATTATCATGGCCTGTACCAAGTGTACTAGGGAAAGTGTTGGTAGAAGTACCAGGTGAGAGTAAGGCTGCTGTGTCCAGCGGAGCTGGGGGACCATGATCCAAGACGCCATCAGCCCGGCTACCCCAATGAATTCTCCTTCGTTCCCAACCAGACTGCCGACCTGGTCAGCAAGGCAGCTGACATCCACAAGGGCCTGGTGTAAGCCTACCTCTCTCTCTCTTGCAGCCAGTCTTTGTTTGAAGCTTGGACTCCTTGTGTAATCTTCTTCTTTCTTATCTCTACTCAATCAAAATAGAGTATCAAGCTTGTAGAGCTTGTTGATGATGTCTGCTGAGGATGATTAGAGCTCATCAATAGATAACTCAATACAGGTTGACATTTAGTACATGTGGGAAAACCTTATAACCATTCTGGAAAGTCATGTGATCTTTGTACAAGGGGATAATAGACAGTCTTTGTTTGAGACTCTTTGTGTACATGAGGGAAATTGCTCCCATTCTTTGAGTAGCCAGCTCCTTGTTCTGAAGTTGAACCACCTCACTGTTTGCAAACACTTTGCTTGAATTGTCAATCTTTCATATAGCGAAGTAAACCTAGCTCTTGTAACCAGCATTTGTTTGTTCAATATACACATTCTCTTTCTCCATATATATATTTTTGCAAACATACACTCGTGGACAAAACTTAAGGAAGTTGTACCTTTTAACATGTATATCTGGATTCAGTCAATAACTCTGAAAGATATTACAGTGACCTTTATTGAAGACACATGAGATAACCAATATACACTCATGGACAAAACTTAAGGAAGATGTACCTTTTACCATGTATATCGGGACAATAACTCTGAACGATACAGTAGAACCTCCTCGTAAAGGGCACCTAATTGCAGAGCCAATGTGTTCTTTAGACAGAGGTATCCTCATACCGGAGAGTTGCATAATAGTCAAAATTTTGCAAATGAAAACTGTCCTTTGTAGAGAGGTGTCCTCTAGCATGAGTGTCCTCTCATGGAGGTTCTACTGTTTTTGATAAACAGTGATCTTTATAAAGACACACCAGATCACCAAGTGTGAACAAAATTGTCTCTGTTTCCTTCAAAAAAATAGATGACCAGAGAGACATTAAGTTCACTTAAGTCATTTCCTTAAGTTTTGTCCACGAATGTAATTGTGGATTGCTTTCAAGATAACATGAACACACCCATTGCCTTCTAGAGCCAATTGACTCAATCAACAAATGACAATTTGCAGCAGACCAGGTAATTCACACAAAGTCACTGTGGGTCCAGGGGCAAGGTGCCTGCGGCTGCTGAGCTGAGCTTCCTGGACCGAGTGAAATGGCTGGACATGTACGGAGTGGACCTCCACATGGTGCTGGTGAGTTCTGGGCTGGCCACAGCTAATATACATTATACAGTTTGTGGGTGGCCTCTTTAGCAAACTCGCTTGACTTTAATTTTTCTTAATTCCCCTCTAATTCAATAGAAAATATCCCTTGGGATGTTGAATTAAAGACTTTATATGTACCATGTTGCACCTCTCCCTTTAATGGCACTTTTGGTACATAAATATCCTTCTCCTGCAGCTTATACAGGTTAGGTTTTACTAAATATATGTGTGTGTCTTAGAGTATAGGTCTTGTTTTCAAACTTGAAGGCCCCCACTTAAGTATTTGGTTGATTGTCAAATAAAATTCCAAAAGATTGTGAAGACAGCCAGGCTAGACTTTCTATGTTCTTACCTAGCTCCTCTTTGACAGGACCCACCACCGCATCCAAATATAGTAGAACCTCTATGAGAGGACCCCTTTACAAAGGACAGTTTTCATCGCCAACATACCTTTCTAACTATTTAGCCACTCTCCAGTAAGAGGACACTTTGGCTCTGTAACTTGGTGAGAGGTAGTTGGCTGCTGTAAGCAAGGAGAGGACAGTTTGGACCTGTGGATGGGACAGCAGTCACTGGGGGCCTTGATGAGCAGCACCACAATTGTGAGGTTTGAAACTCCTGATGTCATCTATCTACTCCACAGCTATCACATGTTGATTGATTCTCTCTCGTCACATGACCAATCAGCATGCAGTGTCTGCTTAGCCCAGTGGTTACACGGAGGTTCTCTATATTTGAAATACACATACGTAGTTTGAATCCTGAAATTTCTTTTTTTTGTTGTTGTTGTTTGTTGATTAGGTAAAATTTGGATTATAGATTAGAATCACAAGGTAATAAGACCAAATAACTAAATAGTGTGTGATGTTTCAATTACAGTGCTGTTACCAAAACGTCACACACTATTTATTTATTTGTTCTTATTACCTTGTAGTTCTATAATCCAAATCTTATCGTAAATAAGAATACTAAAATATTAAAAGATATTTTGTGCACTCTCTCTTGTTACAATTAACAGACATTAAAAGAATAACATACAAGTTCTACCTCATCTTTGTAGGGGGTCGGTGGAAGGATGGAAATCTAAACCGTTGGTTTTCGACCGCTACGACCCGGGTTCGATTCCCGTATTGGGCACTTTTTTCTGATAAAAAAATGCTCCAATGGCCCCCGATTCTTGCAAAAGTCCAACCCCACCAGCGAGTGCAAGTAACCAAACGGGGCTCTGGTACATTTGTAAGTGCAAAGTCGAACTGCTTTTCACATGTGTAGACATGTGGTGCACTTACAGTAAAAGCAGCCGCTCACCTCTACCCACCATGATTATCATGGCCTGTACCATGTGTACTAGGGATAAGCAAAAAAAAAAAAAAAACTATCTTTGTCACAATGGAAGATTGTTGAGGATTCACTCTGTTTACTTTTGTAAGATCAATTTCTACCATTAGTCTTCTTCATTTTTCTTATCTTATGTCAACAATCATATCAGGGTATCAAATGATGTGTGCTGGGGATGAGTAGAGCTCATCAGTAGATGAGTCAATACAGTTAATGATGTGTTTAGACTTGTAAATTAAAGACTGTTGTTCCCTTGGGAGGACAGAACTGTCCCTCCTGCTCTGTACCAGTCATGTGCAGCAGTAGATTCCCATTAGTACAGTAATATACCATTAGTAAACTGAGGAAGTAGCGAACCTTCCCTGCGATTTCTTCACTTCAATCCTCCAGATTGGTTAAACTTTGTTCACAATTTGTATGTTCATTTTGCCTAGATACAGTTTAATTTCTTCAATTCAACGCCCAAGGAATCAAATTCTCTGCTGAATTAAAGTCGATGTTCAAATATAGCTGATGATATTACAGTAAATAGGCTGATTGGGATTGGGAAAATAGGTTGAATCAAAGTTGATTGAATTAAAGAGGTTATAGCGTACAATTGGAAGTTTATTCTTGGGGTGTTTGAACAAAACTAAGATTCTGTGATTGTAGAACATTGTGGGACGTGGTTTATTCCTGGTGTTGGTGTGTTGCCACAAAACTTGTTGTCGGACATTGTGTTACATTGTGGTTCCAGGGCCGGGACAACGTCGAGTACTACCTGGGCCTCACTCCCAGCGGCATCCTGGTCATCAGGAACCGCTCCAAGATCAGCGACTACTTCTGGTACCTACCTCTGGGGACTTGCATTTAAATCCTTGAAGTGAGACCTGGGGTCTTATGACAATCATAACTAAATGGTAACAAGACCAAATAAATAAATAGTGTGTGACATTTTGATAAAAGCGCCATTAACATCATCAAACAAAAGGCTGAATGTTTCATCTTTTGTCTGATGATGGTAACAGTGCTGTTACCGAAATGTCACACACTATTTATTTATTTGGATATTTGGTCTTGTTACCTATTATTTATAATCTACTAGCGGACGTACCCGGCTTCGCCCGGGTTTTTACCCGAGTAAAGGTTTGTCTAACGAATCTCTCGATAAAGTGAACATTTTTTCCCGGTTCCTTTAAAAATACTCGATAAGTTGAATAAAATCAATATTAATTGGTTCCCTCGGTAATTGGAAGTTAAAGGAATAGTATCTTGCTTTGGAATTGTATCATTATTCTTGTCTCAAATAAATTGCCGTGTCATCCTGAATTTTGTCTTTCCTAATTTTCTACATTACAAAATCATCGTATCATCATGATAATATTTAGAGCAGATTGTTGAATTATAACAGATAAATTAGAATATTTATCTTGATTATTTTTAGGCGAAAAGTTATTTCAAAAATTTTATTTGCTAGAAACCTTCCCAGTACTATACTAAATAACTTCCCAAAGTTTCATGGCGTTCCAATGAGTGGTTTGGTCAGGCATAAAGGACAGACAGACAGACACACATACATTCATTTTTATATATACAAGGTATGTCCCATAAGTTCCCGGACTGGGTCCATAAAAAAATAAATAAATGAAAAATGTAAATAAATTTGACATTTTATTATAGAAAAATATCTGGCAACACGGTGGTACCAATATCGAGGCGGTACGTGTACGCGCCCCAAAGTTATTCTAATTTATTTAAAGGTTACACATAGCGCTGCGGCGATTTTACGATGGAACAAAAATTGAAGCAGAGGATTTGCATAGAATTTTGTGTGAAACTTCAAATATCAGCAACCAAAACTTTTTAAATCTATATATATAAAAATGAATGTATGTGTGTGTGTCTGTTTGTTTGTTTGTCCTTTATGCCTGACCAAACCACTCATTGGATCGCCATGAAACTTTGGGAAGTTATTTAGTATAGTACTGGGAAGGTTTCTAGCAAATAAAATTTTTGAAATAACTTTTCGCCTAGAAATAATCAAGATAAATATTCTAATTTATCTGTTATAATTCAACAATCTGCTCTAAATATTATCATGATGATACGATGATTTTGTAATGTAGAAAATTAGGAAAGACAAAATTCAGGATGACACGGCAATTTATTTGAGACAAGAATAATGATACAATTCAAAGGCAAGATACTATTCCTTTAACTTCCAATTACCGAGGGAACCAATTAATATTGATTTTATCCAACTTATCGAGTATTTTTCAAGGGACCGGGAAAAAATGTTCACTTTATCGAGAGATTCGTTAAACAAACCTTTACTCGGGTAAAACCCGGGCGAAGCCGGGTACATCCATACAAGAATGATGATACAATTCCAAGACAAGAAACTATTCCTTTAACTTACAATTACCGAGGGAACCAATTAATATTGATTTTATTCAACTTATCGAGTATTTTTCAAGGGACCGGGAAAAAATGTTCACTTTATCGAGAGATTCGTTAAACAAACCTTTACTCGGGTAAAACCCGGGCGAAGCCGGGTACATCCATACAAGAATAATGATACAATTCCAAGGCAAGATACTATTCCTTCAACTTCCAATTACCGAGGGAACCAATTAATATTGATTATATTCAACTTATCGAGTATTTTTCAAGGGACCGGGAAAAAAATGTTCACTTTATCGAGAGATTCGTTAGACAAACTTTTACTCGGGTAAAACCCGGGCGAAGCCGGGTACGTCCGCTAGTGCTTAATAAAGCATTCCCCAAAGAGAACAATTGTTTTTGAATGGCATTCTAGATTTAAAGCTGGCAGAATTTCCATTGAAGATGATCCTCGTCAAGGACGCCCAACATTTCAAAGGACTGATGAAAATGTGCAAAAAATCACCGATTTGATAAAAGAAAATCCTCGAACCACTTTGCTGGAGCTAGAGCAAGACACAGGCATATCTAAAGCAACGATTGGAAGGATCGTAACCGAAGATTTGAAGCTCAAAATGACTCCTGCAAAATTCATCCCAAGATTCCTCACTAATGAGCAAAACCTGTGTCGATTGCAACCTGTGAGGACATGTTGGAAATGACAAGAACGGATCCGGAATGGAAAGACAAGATAATCACTGGCGACGAGACATGGGTCTGTGGCTATGACCCTGAAACCAAGCGTCAATCTGCCGAGTGGAGAGGTCAGGGTGAGCCTAGACCCAAAAAATCCAGGATATTGAAATCCAGAAACAAGGTGTTACTGGTCGCTTTTTTGGATAACAAAGGCATTGTTCATCATGAGTATCTTCCTGCAGGTCAAACAGTTATTAAGGAAATGTATTTGGGCATTCTTCGCCATCTAAGGGAAGCGATTCGAAAAAAAGGCCAGAAAAATGGTCTAATGGTGACTGGATCCTACACCATAACAATGCCCGCCCTCACACAGCGCACTTGGTGACGAGTTTTTTTGGTTAAAAACGGGACAGAAATCCTACCTCAACCACCCTATTCCCCAGACATCGCACCAAATGACTTTTTCCTGTTCCCCAAACTTAAAGCAGTTCTAAAAGGAAGACATTTTGACATCAGGAATGACATAATAGAAAAATCGCTGTTGGCATTGAAGAGCATTCCAAAAGAGCCCTATAAAAACTGTTTCGACAATTTGGAGAAACGATGGCGCTGGTGCGTTGAAGCAAGGGGGGATTACTTTGAAAAGTTTTAATAAAAAAATTAAAAAAAAATCTTACCTTTTTTTTTTATGGACCCAGTCCGGGAACTTATGGGACATACCTTGTATATAGATAGATAATCCAAATTGTACCTCATCATGACAATCATATATCAATATTAGTTGATACACCAGTTAACATCAATATAAAACAGAGTTGGAAGTTGCATGAGTCAAAACAAAAGCAGTATTTACATATTTACAATTTTGAAAAGGCTTTTAGCCTGAAGGTTCAGTTGAAGATTCTTCATCTAGAAAGCTTGCCTTTAAAAAATGTAAACAATCGCAGGCCTATATTTGACTCTGATAGTGAAATCCTATTGAGGTTTGCTATAGCAGTTTTACTGCAGGTGCTATGTTTTTTTCCACACACACACACACACACATCAAAGCAACTTTCTACTTTCCCTACTGAGGTAAGTAAATAATTGGGAGGGCCTGGCTCATCAGTGGAGAACCCTCCCAGCAGTTGAATCTACCATACAGATTGCTCTACTGTTATATTGGGATGTCAATCTGGGATACATCAAGATGTTCTACTGGCAATATGGAGACATTCTTGGTGAATGTTACAGTCACACTGCTGTCTCCAACCCCATGAATTCCTCATAGAACTTTACCAAGAATTCCTATAAATTGTTGCATATATAAGCAATCTGGTAGATTAAACTGGCTGGGGGGAGGGTTCACCACTGATGAGCCAGGCCCCTCCCATTTATTGCAGTAAGGCTATTTGAAACAATATATATATTGAAAGCATGTATAAGATTGTGCCCAACTGTGTCCCAGGCCCAGAATCACCAAGATCACCTTCAAGGGGAAGTTCTTCATGCTCCGAGTGAGAGGAAGAAATGTAAGTCTCCCTGGTGGCTTCTTTTTGGAATATCTTGTTTGAAATCACACAAGTTTATATGTATTATATATCATGCACCAATACAGCACCTCTCTGTAGATACAACTGTCTAGTGTGGAGCTACTGTAGATAGTGGCTGGCACTGATCCACTGATACTTATAATGCTTTTACTGGAAGTATACCACATGCCTACACTTGTAGACTTTGCAATTAGAAGTGTGCCAGAGCCCTGTTTGGTTATTTATACTTATCAGTGTAGTTGAACTTATGCAAATCACTGCTATTAAAACTTATAATTGTAAGATTATTTATATTCTTTAATAATAAAAAGTGCTCAATGTAGCACATTAGTATTGACTGTTGAAAAACCAAGAACTTAACCACAAGCCCCACATTCACACTGGGAAAAGGAACAAGACATTGTGACTGTTGGTGTCACAGAACGAGGAGAACACATACGGCTTTGAGCTGCCCAGCAAGCAAGCCTGCAAGCATCTGTGGAAGTGCAGCGTGGAGCACCATGCCTTCTTCAGGTAAACCCTCTGACTGTGTTCTCTGCCATACAGACATATTTAATTAAAAAGAAATATATTGGATCAAAATATAATTTACCAGTTGGCTGGATGCCAACCTTTTACAACATATTAATGTGAACAACAAACTCAGCTCTATATGTTGTAAAAACCTTTTAAAAGGTTGGTGTTCAGCCAACTGAATATTTATTTTGATCCAATATATGTCTTTTTAATTAAAGATCTTAAAACAAGGTAATAAGACCAAATCCAAATAAATAAATAGTGTGTGACGTTTCGGTAACAGCGTGATTAGAGAAACGTCACACACTATTTATTTATTTAGATTTGGTCTTATTACCTTGTTTTATAATCTATAATCCAAATTGTGCCTTATTAATTAAACATGTCTTTATGGATTGCTCTATTTTCAAAATAAATACAGCGTGTGTAAATGGGATGAGGTAAATGTGAACAGAACAAAGTTGCCTCTCTCTTTTAATAACAGAGAAGATTGAAGATTTTATAATGTATCAGTTTAAAGGGAGAGGTTGCCTGGATGTAATGAGATCATGGACACGCTGTGTCACATGTGGTGTCCAGGCTCACCCAAGTCCATGAGATTCCCAGGAACCATGGGAAGTTCTTCACCCTCGGCTCGAGGTTCCGCTACAGGTAAGAAGAGTTGTATTGTCAACAATACTTGCCACGAGTGTTTACAGTAGAACTACCTCTCTGTTACTGACATCTAGCTACAGAGCTAGATTTTTAGTTTGTGGAGAGGTGTGCCGGAGAGTTGTTAATTAGTAAAAATGGTAATTTTGGAGATAAAAACTATTCTTTGTAGAGAAGTGTCTTCTCATGGAGGTTCTACTATATTTGCAAATATTAGCCAAAACTGTTTTCTGATAATAAAAAAATCCAACAATGGGCAATCCAACTATTTATGATTCAACACTTCCAACATTACTATATGGAAATAAGATTGTTGAAGAGATTTTAGCTCTGAAGTTTGCCTTTTACATGTAAATACTCACTGTGTTCATTTTAAAGACTCTTAATAGATTCATATCCTGCCACTCTAAGCCTATATCATTTAGGTGGGTCATCTTCTGGAAGGACTGGTGAGAGTTTTATCACAGGTTCTTTAGACTTCATAAAACACCTGAATCTTCTGGTCTCTCCTCATTAGAGGTTGGATCAGCCATTTTTGATGGTCACTCAAGGAGGGGGTTGCTCATGGGATGCTTCAGTATTCACTGAATTCTACCACATGTAGTGTGCGGTGTATGACTAGATTGGAGCATGTCCTAGCCCGGGGGATTGGAGTGAGATGGGGGGTTCACCATGGATATAGATCTCTATAGAGCTAGAGATTTGCACATGTCCTACTGAGTTGAAGTCATGTGATGGTTTTCTGGAAGTTTTTGTTGGCAGGAGAGGGGATCAGGTTCCTCCACAACAGATAAAACTCTCTCTTATTTTCTCTATTTCAATTCTATGAAATAATTCTTTGGATTGTTGAGTAGAGGCCAAGTTTCCCACCTGTTAATGGCAGGCAATACATAACTTATTTGAACATGAGATAAATTCATTCATTAAAGATACAATTTGAATTATAAATTAGGAGAGAGAGAAGAATAAATTCTCTCCACCAGGATGGAGCTACATGTTGCTGATAGCAACACTTCCCAATAATTTATATATTTGAAAGTTGTTACCTAAGCTATAATCCAAATTACCAAGAAAGAAGGAGGTTCAGACCGGACTGTTTGCTCCAGTGGACGGACCCAGAAGCAGGTGGAGGCAGAGTTCCGGACTCCACCCCGCCCTCCTCCCTCTGTGGTCCGGGTCCCCAGCAGGCGATACCAGCGCAGGCAGCCAGATGGCGCTGATGGTAAGTCTAGTTGTTGATTGTTAGTTGGTTGTTGTTATCCCAAGGCTCGGGGAATCTAACTCGGTGAGACAGCCAACAGGGCTCTTGTAAAGTCAAATTGCTTCTTGACATTTATTGGAAGCTGAGGGTTGTGAAGACCAGATTGATGGTTCTCCACTTCTTCACATTGTCCTCACTGCCATAATTCTCCAGAACCATCCCAATTGTTGGACCTTCCCATCTCACAGCTCCACTTGGTCAACTCATTCCAGCTCCGGGTGTTGAGACATCTCTTAGATACTTTTCACAACATTTCCTTATTGTGGTTTCCCTATTGTGTGAAGTCAGGATAGAAGAAAGTGACTTCCCATCGAGGGTTCATGTTTGGTTAGTTGTCCTCTCTGGTGGCGGAGTGTCCAGGAAGTGGGCAGGATGGAGCAACCTTTGTTTTGTTAAAATCTCTCTTTATTCCTTTCAAACCTGGTCTATATCTTATAGGAAGTGAATGGTCAACACATCATTACATGAACCCAATACAACATAGGGCGACTTTATACAAGATCTGGTACATCCACTGAAGATAAAATCCACAAAGATGCTGGTGTCCAGCCGTGGTATTCCCACCGGAGGACGGAAACCTCTCCAAGAGCAGAGATCCATCTGAGTGGCAGTCCACCATCTCCATCCCACAGCCGGTACAGCCGTGAGTACTCTACCTGCCTCATGTTTTCTCTCAGCCGTCCAACATTAGTCTCCTTCATGTGAACATTTAAAAAATCCCTAAAAAACCTACTGTAGTCTGTATAAACAAGACTGTTGCTGTACCAGGTCCATGCACAGGTCCAGCTCCGTGCCCATGGTGCTGCCTCTGTCCGACTCTCCCAAAAGCACAAGATCTGCTCCCTGGGAGAACCCGAAACAAAAGTAAGTTGTTCATTGAATAAATAATTATACAGTAGAACTTACCTCTCTGTAAAGGACAACACCTTGTTGCAGGGCCAAAGTGTTCTTTATAGTGGTGTGTCCTCACACCAGAGAGTTGTGTATTAGTAAAAAATGGTAATTTTGAAACTGTCCTTTGTAGAGAGGTGTACTTTAACAAGAGTGTCCTCTTGTAGAAGTTCTAACCTATATAAAAAAGGTTGCACCTAGAGAGAGATTTGTGGGATGAAAAAAAAAAATTGAAAAATTATGTTTGGTGACATTTGTTGTTGTTAGTTACATAAAGTCGACTTTTGGTGACTATATTGACAAATATTCGATCTGTTAGTGACCATCACTCATCTAGTGACCCTCCAGTAGCTTCCTTCATCCCTTCTAACCAGATCATTGGAGGTCTTTCTATTTTCCTTCCTTCAATTTTTACAAACATCTTTTCTAATCCATCTTCTCTTCTTCTTCTTTCTTAACTCCACTCAATCATATCAGGGTATCAAGCCTGTAGAGCTTGAGATGGTGTCTGCTGGAAATGAGTAGAGCTCATCAATGGATGAGTCAATACAGTCAATGATGTGGTTTGGGATTGCAGGTTGACACTTAGTAGATAGTGGGAAAACCTTGCAACCATTCTGGAAAGTCATTGTCTGTAGATGACCAGACTTAAGTCTGGAAATCAAGGACTGTTCGCTTGGGAGGACAGAATTGTCCCTTCTGCTCTGTACCAGTCCTGTGCAGCATCAGATTTCTATTCCTGCAGGCATTGGGTCTTGATGGTACGGAGGAGGTCTCTTTTGTCTAGTTTCTAATCCATTATGTATCTGAAGTAGGACAGTCTTTGCTTATTTGGGATTCTAGGGATCTACCAGGAATAATTTCAGTAAAGATCCAAACATTTGTCCAGTCCTTCCATGGCACTCAGATGTTGTATCCAGGGGCCTCTACTCCCAGTCAGCTAATCCCTCCCCCCGCTCTATCCGGAGCTTTGGCTCCCAGCCACGGCACCGCCGGGCCTCCTCCAACGACAGTGACCATGGGTCGGAGTGCAGGAGAAGGAGGTAGGCCGACAGTGCTGCCGCTGTGTGCACTGACTCACCCTTCTGTTCCAGGAGACACAAGCACTGGAAGTCCTCGGACAATGAGAGCGAGACCTCGAGAGGTTCCCGAGCTTCAAGGCATGGGAGAAAGCACAGGTACTGGCAGCATCACTAGCAGCCCATTGAACAACGTTGCCAACGGACAACCTTTTATACATTTAAAGTTAGGATCAGACATGACGTAGCCACGCAATAATATTTGAAATGAAGGCGATAAAAACGTGGTGATTTTCTTTTAATGGTAAAAAACAAGCTTTCAGGCAAGAATGCCCTTCTTCGGGTTACAACTTGGCAATATTTTAAAACTATGGACATTAAAGATAGCCAAATAAAGTAGGTAAATAGTTCAGCTGGGGGGATTGGCGAGGTAAAACACGGAGTATTGGGGTGGGAGGTCGATTTTTCGGTTGAAACTGGGCGTGCAGTGCGAGACCAAAGATTCAAGGACTTATACATTTATAATATAATAATATGCTATAATAAGGGCATGGTTATAACAATGGTAAATTATTATCCTAAATGATGTTAAAATAGTTAGGGTTAACTGTAGAAAGAATTGGTGGTTATAACAAAGTTTTGCTGCAACAACATTTACTGATAGCTGCTTGTTTATCCTGTCCTCTCATATTGTCAGTGTCCAAGTAGAACTGTGGGTGGTCAGGTGCAAACACCAGGACAGCGGGAGTGACTCTGACTTCCAGCACAAGCAGAAGAGGAGGAGCAGACGACTCAAGTAAGTGATGTGACCTGGTGATTGCCCTGGTGATGTGACCTGGTGATTGCCCTGGTGATGTGGTGATGTGACCTGGTGATTGCCCTGGTGATGTGGTGATGTGACCTGGTGATGTGACCTGGTGATTGCCCTGGTGATGTGACCTCGTGATGTGACCCCAACTGTGTTGTCAGCAGTCAGCCGTCCACCCAACCAGACGAGGAATGGCAGGAAGTCACCTACGTCAGCCAATCCAGGTAATTCCTGCCATGGCACATAGGAAGTTCAGTCAAACAACCTTTCTTTCTCTCCTTATATATATACTAGACGAATGGCCCAGGCAACGCCCGTGTTTTACCCGATTGAATGTTTTTATTCAAATACTATTTGTTACAATTATAAATTGGAGCCGTGGATGTCACTCTTGTGAAACGTCCCGCTCCAAACTTTACATGTACATTAGGTCAGCTGGTATTACCCCTCATTTTCACCGCTAGAGGCGTGAGCGATAATGATCATAATGATGATGCGCGCGCATCCGTGACATGAGGAATTGAGGAGGAAAGACGGTCGTGACTATATATGTTGATTGCCACTACAATCAGAAATTACACATCAAAGTGATCATCCCTGATCACAAGTAGAGAGAGAGCTTCCATGTAAAAGAGAATGTAAGACACCTACCTGGTAGTACAGTAGAACAACCTCTCTGTAAAGGACAGCACCTAGTTGCAAGTCCAAAGCGTCCTTCAGTGAAAGGTGTCCTCTTACCGGAGAGATACTAAAAGGTAATTTTGACAATGTTAAATGTCCTTTGTAGAGAGGTGTCCTCTAGAGGGAGTATCCTCTTGTGGAGGTTCTACTGTATTTGAGGCCAACTGAGAAACACAAGAATTACCAACCGTAAACATCCCACTGGGTACAGTCCACACCTAGGTTCAGGACACTTGCTGACCAGAGGGACTTGAAGGCTGTCTCACACTGAGGTTCACCACTGATGGCCCTCTGTTTCTCATTGCAGTCTGTGGAAATAAGATTTTATTATAAAATATACAGTTTAACCCCGCTAATACCTACCCTGGATATAACGAACCTTCCCTTATAACGAACCCACGCCGATTCCCAATTCCATTCCATTGAAAATACCATTGTTATAACAAACTTTACAATTTTTAGAATAACGAACTACCCCTATAACGAACCTATTTTCGGTCCCAAAATAATAAAATCTATTTAAAATACTATGCTTATAATGAACTTAGAATTGTAATTAAAAAAAATAAAATAAAACAACCAAATTTTGAGCATGTTTCTGCTCGCGGATCGCGATTTCAAAACAATAAATTTAGCGGCATTGTTTGTTTTGAATTTTGCACTTTATTTTTGCTGTATGTTGTATAAATTTTAACACATTATACTTTTTATTATATAGAATATATTTTCATCCATTAAATTTGAAATATAAAAAATGAAAATGGCTTCCAAAATGAAGAAAACAAAGGCATTTTAAAAACAAAAGCGTTATTTCTTTTAAAAAAAGGCCATTTTCAGAACTTTTCAAAGTGAAACAACACAGGCAAAATGTTAAGAACATATTAAAATAAGATAATATAACTTTTCTATCATAAAAGATAAAATATAAAGCTATTAAAAATTGTTACAAAGAGGAATCAACCTCAACTTTTGCCGCGATCGCGATCGTACGTTTTAGGGCTAAAAAAAACAAAAACAAATAAATGGTCCCGTGATCAAACAAAAACTATTTTTATGCCAATAACTATGGTGATTTTAAAGTCAGCAATGTTTTTTGCATGACAGGTTTAAAAAAAAAACGAAATCTAGACCTTTAAGAATATGTGGGAAAATGAAATGGAAGTAAAACACTAACTTTATTTGAATGGTGCAATGCTTGAAGAATTTTTTGAAGCAACAAGGTGTTAGAGCCATTTTTCCAAGTAAACAATGTATTATATAATGTGATAATGATGTTTTAAAATCATTTTATATCTTTGAATATATATTTAATAAAACTTTGCCTAGGATTTGTCTTGATTTTTAAATTAGACATAGAGGTACATGTATGTTAATGATAAGAACCTATCATCTAATGATTTCTATTATTATTCAGTATTAATGTAAGGAAATTGGTCAATTAAGGGAATTAAAACAAAGTGACCACTATTAAGAGGAAGCCTCTTCCAGTGTGTATGGCTGTCCTTTAATTATACGGTCAAAAAATTTTGAAAAGTAAAAAAAATGGCCAAACCGTGGCTTTAGTGAACCAAAAGCTCTGTCCCATTGGGATTCACTATAGAGGGGTTTTACTGTATTTGATATATTAATAGAAAATCAGGGTATTAACTGGGTAGATTCAAACCACAATGTTTATTTGAGATTTGTTATTCAACCACTAAATGTTTCCCAACCCACCATTCCCAGCAGTCAGGGTGCAGCAGGATGGAGTGAGTGACAATGGGTGTGGTGTCCAGGGCAGCCAAAGCTGTGGTCAGAGACCTGAGCTCCCACAAGAGCGGGTAAGTAGCCACCTGGGACCCCTGACATTTGAGAGGCTGTTCTAAACCACAGACTCAACACAGCCTAGAATGCAGCAGATCAAACAGAAAGGAGTTCTTCCTGATCCCTTAAGAGTTCTTGAGAAAATTAAATGTGTGCACAAAACTGCTCATTAGTCAGGACGGACTCACTAAGACAATAAACACTCTTCACAATACCTCGGTAGCCGCCCACATAACTGAAATAGCTCCCTCTCTCTTTCTGACAAAAAAAAAAAAAATTGAAACCCATAGAATATATATTTTTATGATAAGGCACAATTTGGATTATAGATTATAAACACAAGGTAATAAGACCACAAATCCAAATAAATAAATAGTGTGTAACATTTTGGTAACAACGCTGTTAACAAAACGTGACACCCTATTTATTTATTTGGATTTGTGGTCTTATTACCTTGTGTTTATAATCTAAATTGTGCCTTATCAGTTCCCAAGTTGGTGACAATAATGGTATTTTCTCAATGGAAAGGAATTGGGGATGATTACAATAGTTATAAGGGAAGTTCCCTATATTGGTGTAGTGCTGAAGTCTGTCTCTATTTAAGGCTTGGAAAGTTGGTTCTGGGACATATTCTACAGAGGTCCACCATTGGGATAGAGTGTTCAAGTATTTGATAAGACACAATTTAGATTATAAACACAAGGTTAATAAATCCAACTAAATAAATAGTAGGAGGTGTGGAAACAGTATAAGCAGGTGAGATATAACACCTAATTACCCACACTCTTTCCCCCACTTCATACCACCCCTAATACTATCTCTTCCATTCAGTATTTTTGTCTGAAGGTTGTAATAACGCTGTTACCGAAACGTCACACACTATTTATTTATTTGGATTTGGTCTTATTACCTTGTGTTTGTTCAAGTATTTGATCAGGCTCACCAATCCAATATAATATAATGCTGCTTGTGATTGTAAAACAACATTTTCCGTTTATCATTACTCTTCACAATTCACCCTTTTATACCTCATCCCAAAGGTTAGAAATAATCGTTATTTCTCCTTGGAATAAATTTTGATTTTTTGTTGAAAAGAAACACATGCGGGATAGTTTTTAAATGTCGTTTTACAATCACCAAACCAATGTTTTTGTGAAAGTAGCTCTACATCTATAACTTCCAATCCTACCTAGGTATAGGCTATATTGTGTCGAGGCAGGCTAGCTCCATGTTGTCTGTTGTGTCAGGTATGTCAACTCCGGGGTTGACACGGAGTCTGAGGCCGTCCACCTCCAGGCCAGGAAGCACAGAAGGTACCTGGCATCTCTCTATCCTCAGTGTTGTAATGTGTCAACGGAGGCCTTCAGATAGATTTATTCCCAGTATGTGTGACGATATTTTTACTTGTACCTGGAGGGATTTTAAGGAATGAAAAGGTATCTTATACATTGCCAGGCTTTGCTGAGCTTGTCAAATAAAGAAATAATATTTCTATTGAAGAGTCTGTGAGAGATGATGGCAAATTGATTCAATTTATAATCACAATCAGTGAGAGAAATGTCACCACCATGTCACACTATGTTGTCACCACTATGTTGTCACCAATGGTGGTGTGCCAGGAGGAGCAGATCCCGCTCCAAGTCTCCAGAGTCCATGAAGATGATCCCAGAGGAGGTGAAGCGGCACATCATGTGAGTGATCTCCTTTGGTCCCTGTGTCTTCTTCTTCTTTCTTATCTCCACTCAATCATATTAGGGTGTCAAGTTATGACCCTTGATAGTGTCTGTTTGACAACCATCATGAATGAGTGAAGTAGAATGCCTTTGTCATTAAGACTGGGAGCACTACTCAGTAGCAGGCCGACTTAGCTCCAAAAGAAATGGCTGCCTCTGACATTAGGAACAGATGCCATGTGCAGCCGCTCCTAACATGGAGTACGAACGCTGCTCATCCTGTATCCCTGGAGCCCTTACAGGGTACTATCAGCCGGGCCAGCTGAACCCAGGTTTTTTAGTAAGCTTGTTACTGCTTCCCCTCCTCCTTTTTCATCCGGGCTTGGGACTGGCAAAGGCGGAGTTGAGTGACCTCCTTTGGTCCATGTGTGTGGTGTGACAGCAGTGTGACAGCCATGTGATGTGACAGGTACAAGCTGGTGGACAGCACCACTCTGACGGAGGAAGAGAAGAAGAACATCCAGTACACCAAAGTGGAGTGAGTCAACGCCATGTATATGACAACCAACAAATAGAATGTACAGGGTTATGTCTGATGTTTCACAGCATTGAATACTATAAAGTACTGAGTCTTTACTGAAGTAGCTGTAATTTACTGATCCATTCAGTAGTTTTCTCTGAATATGGTAACAATGCTTTTACTGAAACATCATACATAATTTATTTATTTGGATGTGATATCTTTTAGTGTAACTAATCTATAATCCAAGTTGTACCGGGCGGTGGAACAAAACTTCTCCAGAGAGTTAAGCAGAAAGCCATCGGCAACTTCCAATTGTGTGGTCAGTGGATCTTTGTTCCTAACAGAACTCTGGACTTGTACCACGTTGATATGACACCAAAATGGAATTTGATTCACCTCACTCCTGGTTTGTAATTTCTCTCCTTGCCCAGTAAATACAAGGTATGTAAGTTCCCAGGGCAGTATAATATTTTCAGCAGTGTGTCTATGGTATCTCGCACCTTGGCTCATCAAATACTGACGTCACACCTTCTTTACATTTTTTAAACCTTTCAAAAGCCGTCGTTCTTTTAAAAGCCTCTTCTCTGAACGCTTCTTGAATCATTAGCAAACTTTCAGAAACCAATTCACCCAATTTGAAACAAAATTTCAAACACACCCGTGGTTTGATTCAAAAATTCCATCGCAAAACTCGCTGAGTGGCTGAAGCTATGTTTGTTTTAGATAGAAATTTCTCGAACAATGAAAATAACATTTTATTTTTTCTCGGGTAGCTCAATCTTTCAATATAATATTGTTACGACTCTTCTCAGCCGTCGATGTTTGCGTTCAAGGTTTCTAAGAGAACAAATGTGGGTTCGTTTTGGATACAGCTTAGTACTATGGATTTATTACCAGATCTTTAAAAGGGATATTAATAACTATACATCGGAGATTGACTTGCCTTCAATGTCCGCCACTAGAGGGATCCTCCTCCGCTACCGTCTTCCCGGTCAGTCAATACGGCCACACGTCCGGAGCCCACCTGCTGCGTCTGTTGTCACCGCCGTTTTCCTCGCTGCAGGTCCCGTTGTCACCAGACAGACTTCTCTCCCCAGACTGCCAGGTCTTCTCGGTGCACAAACCCCCGGCAGGCCGGCCGCTATCCCGGCTGTTCCCTTCACGACGACGGCGCCAGCTGCACTCCCTGACTGCCACCCCTTCCTCTGGAATTTGTCAATCAACACTTCCTGGAAGGGGCCTCTGCATACCTTCTTCTCTTGGCTTTCCCACTTCTTCCCTTCTACTTCTCTGCTGCATCGCTTCACTGCCCCCTTTTCTGCGGCTCTTTGATCTCCCTGACGTCTCTGGCCACATAAGGGTCGTCAGCCTCCCGGAAGCGTAACGGTAGGGTTAACACCAACCCTTGTTTGCAGAACCACATCTCAACTCAGGCTTTCTTTCCACTCTCAACCAGTGCCGACGCCATTGATTGGTCTCGCTGTCTAGCACAGGGCGGTGGTTCTCCACAAGATGGCGGCCATATTTCACTGCCTACCATGCTTCCATCTGATATTTTGAATTCTCCTTGAGAACACTCTGTAGCCGCAATGTACAAAGGGTTGTGATCATTTGTGTTGCGCTTTCGCCGCTTCCTTCCACGACGGGGCTGTAGGTCGCCGATCATTACAGTGGATTCGTCCACCTGATCCATGCTGTCCATATCGTGGCCTCCCTTTTCTTCTTTAGGTTTCCCATTCTCTTGCTCTAGAGGCTCTCTCTTTCCTAACCCTTCAAACCTGGGCTCCTTAGTGCCGACCACGCACAGTGCTGTGAATTTCTTAAACCTTCTGGAGGTGTCGGATCCCGTGGTAGTCTCAAGGTCAGTAGAACTTTTCCTAGGCGGTGGCTGCTTGATCTGCACCTTGTCGGGCGAAGGAACGAAGATGAATGGTACACATTCTTGGCACATCTTTTCAGCTTGCATTGCAGACGAAGGCGCTGACACATTGCGCGCGACTTCCGCGTCACAGACATTGTCGTCGGACTTCCATAGAGCGTCCAATGCTCTATCCCGTTAAGTCGGGTTGCCGGCTCCAACTTCGGGGTGCTTCGACCATCTAGCCTTGTCGCACTTCCACGGAGCACCCAGCTCTGTCCCGTCCAGTTGGATCGCCGCGGTAGTCCCTGACAGTCTAACACTGTCGCTGAAGTCAGCCACGCCGTCACATTGCAGCTCGCCAAGATCGTTGTTGTTTCCGTGGAGTAATTTAGAAATAATCCCGGGGGTTGAATTTTCGCTCTGTATATCACCTTGAGGGCATTCTCCTTCTTCCGCTTGATTTTATACAAAGCACTCGTGCCACAGCCGTTTTCAGAGGCGATCAGCTCACCCTCCTCCGCTACACAACCAGTCTGGATCATTTCCTGCTGTCGACACTCTTCGGACTTCTGGATCACGGGAGAATCTTCTAGCGTAGATTCTGGCAGTTCACTTATAACGTCTCCTGACGTGATGATCTTTGTTGTGATGGTCTTGTCGGGATCATCACCCGGGATCGTCTTTTGTCCCCTCAGACATTGAATAAGTGGGCTATTGGTTGCTGTGATTGTTTTTGAAAAGCCATCTGGATTTTCTGGCGGTAGTACATTAAACTTAACTTCGCAAGACATGGGTGTGGCAGAACGTTTGACATTCCGAATATGCTCGAGTCCGCTCAATCGAGAATCCAAGTTTTCTCCGAGCTCATCTACTTTCTGGCTTATCAGACTGAACAATTTTGTGAATTTTTCAATTTCGAGGTCGGTTAGTTTTTCCATTTTTCTTTTTAAATTTGGGCAAAATAAAATCTTCAATTAAAATTAACTAAGCTGTATCCCACTTCTGACACCAAATGTTACGACTCTTCTCAGCCGTCGATGTTTGCGTGCAAGGTTTCTGAGAAGACTGTGGGTTCGTTTTGGATACAGCTTAGTACTATGGATTTATTACCAGATCTTTAAAAGGGATATTAATAACTATACACAGGAGATTGACTTGCCTTCAATGTCCGCCACTAGAGGGATCCTCCTCCGCTACAGTCTTCCCGGTCAGTCCATACGGCCACACGTCCGGAGCCCACCTGCTGCGTCTGTTGTCACAGCCGTTTTCCTCGCTGCAGGTCCCGTTGTCACCAGACAGACTTCTCTCTCCAGACTGCCCGGTCTTCTCGGTGCACAAACCCCCGGCAGGCCGGCCGCTATCCCGGCTGATCCCTTCACGACGTCGGCGCCAGCTGGACTCCCTGACTGCCACCCCCTCCTCTGGAATTTGTCAATCAACACTTCCTGGAAGGGGCCTCTGCATACCTTCTTCTCTTGGCTTTCCCACTTCTTCCCTTCTACTTCTCTGCTGCATCGCTTCAATATTATATAAAAACAGTCAATTTTATTTAAAATCTTTCATTTTTTTTAATAAGCCGGTCCGGGAACTTAATGATCCTACCTTGTATAAAACCCCTAATTGAACAAAATTATTGATTATTGGACATTAAAATGCAACTTTAGTAAAAGTAAAAAGTTTTGTCTCAAAAACTCAAATTTCATGAAATGTTAAAGAAAAAAAAACATTTCTCTTCATGATACCTTTTCAAAAGACACAATGTGCGAAGTTGTACTGAAGTGTGAGAAAAGCGCAAATCCAAGATGGAATTATGAATGCCACATTAGGAACTACGTACCTATATTCCCATGTCTGTCCAACCACCCTCAGCAGCTTCAACTGCCGTTGTGACAACTCCATTACATACTTAGAATCTAAATTGTTCTTTATCTAATTGTGGAAAGTTATCAGAGAAAATGGAATTACACTAGAACCTCCCTTTAGCGGACACCCCGCTAGTGGACACCTCTCCACAAAGGACAGTTTTCATTTTCAAAATTACCATTTTTACAATTTAGCAACTCTCTGGTAAGAGGACACCCTCCCTAAAGTACACTTTGGCTCTACAATTGGGTGTTGTACTTTACAGGAAGTTTGTTCTACTGTGTTGTTGTTGTTTCTTATCCCCTTGTGTAAAGATTACACGAATTCCATGAGTTCATGCTCCTCGAGCTTGTTCTATTGTATATTTTTAGGAGTGAGATACTTCCATACCATTATATCTTTAAAACCAAACATTCCTTGTTGACCTGAGTGTGTGCAGAGCTGACAATCGGCTGTTCAAGATCCGGTACAGTCCGTCCACAGGCCGGCCCCGCTACAAGGTCAGCAAGATCCCTCCCAAGTAAGTCCGTCACAAGCTGTGTACTCCAGGGTGGGCTTACTTATGTAATGGAAGTGAGAAACTATTTACAAAAGAAATACCGGGTGTTGTATCTGATTAATTTAAAACTACAAATATTGAAAAGTAATGATCACTCACCCTAATGCATGCTGCGCATGCACACGCCGATATTTCTTTTCTAGATAAACACAAGATAATAGGACAAAATCCAAATAAATAATTAGTGTGTGACGTTTTGGTATGTTGTTACCGAAACCTCACACACTATTTATTTATTTGGATTAGGTCTTATTACCTTGTGTTTATAATCCAAATTGTACCTTATCTTTTGTAGATAGTTTCTCCCTTTCTATCTCCATCAGAAGTCTAGATAGCAGACTTGCCCAAAAGCTAGATTTTATTTACTTAAATTAACCAATTGTTAATTTTGTATTGTAAGTTTGTATAAAATACTTTAACACCCAATTTAATCTAATGGAAGTGAGGTACCCATGTGGAGGAACTTACAGTGGAACCTCCGTGTAACACCAGTTGTTAAGTCCCAGTTGATGTTGGAGCAGAGAGGACGAGGTGACCTCCAGGACAGCCAACAAGGTGACACTGCCCAGGCTGGTGGCTGCCACCTCTGAAGTTCCGTGAGTACAAACATGGAAACTTGGCTGCAGCACTTGTTGGACATAGCACACCATGGACCCAGAGCAGCAGCTTTTTACACCCAAGATAGAGAACATTGCTGTGATAGAGATGTACGGAGACATCTGAGGCTCTTCATTGGACACAACCGCAAGATATAGCACACCATCTCTATATGAGAAATAAAACATTTCACAAATAAGACAAACTTTCTACTGTCCTTACTGCTATTGTAGATGGCACGCTATCACCTTGTAATTAATTCATGTCTAACTGGCCTTTATTGTTTGTGGAAGAACATTGCAGTATGGGCTCGAAGAACATTTTCCCACTCAGCAAAGGTCGTAAGAACAGTACACGACTCTCTTCTTATAAGGAACATTCCAACCATGTACTGTGCGTACCATACCTGCCCAACATGTTAGCACAAAGATCTTCAACCATCCAAGAATGGTGTGGTAACGCCCCGAGTGTTGGTTGGGATTGGCTCAGATTGGACTATTGATTAGAAACATCCAAATCAATTGATTAATCGTGAAATTTTGGTAACATTGGTTCTCATTGAAATATCACGGTCAATTTATGGAGTTGGTCTTGTTTTCCTTGTGTTTTGTTCAGATTGAGAAACCCCCACTGGAAAACATTTTCCCCTGTAGTAGTAGACTTTCCACACATTTATCTTCTATCATTGTTTGGTTTTCTTGTGTTAACTCTGGCTGATGTGTGATGCAGGACGTCGGAGAACTTCCCTTCAGCCAGGCCGGTGAGTCCTGTTGGTTCCTGAGTTTACTACAGCGGCTTGTGTAACAGCTGGGTCATCCAAACTGTGTCGAACCTTGGAGTTGTTGTAGTGGAACCTCCCACCTTGTACACAAGTCTTCCTACTTTAAAATAATTATTATAAACACAAGGCAATAAGACACCAAATAAATAAATGGTGTGTGATGTAACAGCGTTGTTACCATCATCAGAATTTCATCCATTCAGTACTTCTACCTAATGATGGTAACAATCATGTTACTAAAAAGTCACACCATTTATTTGGTCTTATATCTTTGTGTAAGTAAAGAGGAGATTTTCTCTGTAGTGCTAATTATAAAAATCTCTGAGAGGAGAGACACACAATGGTGTAGCCTCTAGTGTCACACACACACAATGGTGTAGCCTCTAGTGTCACACACACACAATGGTGTAGCCTCGAGTGTCACACACACACACAATGGTGTAGCCTCGAGTGTCACACACACACAATGGTGTAGCCTCGAGTGTCACACACACAATGGTGTAGCCTCGAGTGTCACACACACACAATGGTGTAGCCTCGAGTGTCACACACGCACAATGGTGTAGCCTCGAGTGTCACACACACACAATGGTGTAGCCTCGAGTGTCACACACACACAATGGTGTAGCCTCGAGTGTCACACACGCACAATGGTGTAGCCTCGAGTGTCACACGCACAATGGTGTAGCCTCGAGTGTCACACACACACAATGGTGTAGCCTCGAGTGTCACACACACACAATGGTGTAGCCTCGAGTGTCACACACACACAATGGTGTAGCCTCGAGTGTCACACACACACAATGGTGTAGCCTCGAGTGTCACACACACACAATGGTGTAGCCTCGAGTGTCACACACACACGATGGTGTAGCCTCTACATAGTGTTGTAGTTTACAAGAGAGAGTGGTGTGAGTGCAGGACCAGAACGGCAGCAGCACCCTGGAGACCAGGTAAGTTGGACCACACAACCTGTCTTTCTTGTTGTTGTTTCTTATCCCCTTGTGCAAAGATTACACAAATTCCATGAGTCCATGGAACCCATTGTTGTGGAAGCCCTGAGAATTCAAAGGAGAAATGGATTCATTGATCAAATGATTGAAAGTTGGTTCTCACAGTGGCTGACAGGGATGGTCACTGGGATCCAAGGTCACTTGTAGTTCGGAGGTATCCAGTCCGAGTTTTGTGACAACACCTGAATGGTTAACTGCCACATGCTAGCAGTAAGTTCCCATATAAATGGCCTCACCAACTCTGGGAGATAGAGGAACTGGCCAGGGATTATATATTGATGATAAATAAATAACTGTGATTGGTTTTTGTCCTGGTATCATAGTTGGGAATTCCTCACAGCACACACCATGTGATAACCAAAGTTATTTAAATTGTCATGTGGGGGCATTAGACCAAACCTGCAATTGTTTTCTTCTATAAATTGAAAGCAATTCACTTGGGAATGAATTCCACTTTTCATTACCAAAAGTGTTGAAGAGAAAATTGATGAGAACACACAGACCTATTATAGGCAGTTACTCTTTCATTGACCTACATTGACGGAATTTTGATGTGATTTCTTGTTCAAGTTGTGTTGAGAAACTGGACATTTGGTGATAGAGCAAATGTATCAATTTATAATTCAATGCATAGAAGAACCAACATGTTTTTATGAGATCCAAGGCTACAGATGCACTTAGCAATTTTTCAATGTTCAAGGTTCCTTCAAATGTTAAGTCTTCTGCAATTGTTTACACATCATAGTCCCTAGGTAGGGCACTCCTAGGTGCCATGTTCTGGAGCAGGGCAAACATGAAGCAATAGCTATCTGGGTCAGAATCTGATGGAATGCAGTGCAATCTTTGTTTCCATGTTGTCTGATGACATTGGTTCTATGAGATTTGATGGGTTCAATGCCATTGATGCTGAAAGAGAGCTGTCAAATGTACGTTCTGACAACGACTGCATGACAGGACGGCCCGGACCTGCCACACTCCCAAAGTCACCTTCCAGCAAAGTCCCAGGCTGGCCAGGGTGAGTTGTCCACACAGCTTGGTCCGTTAATTATCCCTAGTACACATGGTACAAGCCATGGGTAGAAGTTGGCGACTGCTTTTACTGTAAGTGCACCACATGTCTACACATGTGAAAAGCAGTTCGACTTTTACACTTACAAATGTGCCAGAGCCCCGTTTGGTTGCTTGCATTCGCTGGTGGGGTTGGACTTTTGACTCATCTTTCTAAAGGACATCACCTAGTTGCAGGCCAAATTGTCCTTATGGGAGAGGTGTCCTCAAACCAGAGCAACTATTTGGTAAAAATGACAATTTGGCCAATGGAAGCTGTCCAAAAGACAGTTCTCTACAAAATAGAGAGGTGTCAGCTAGTGGGAGTATTGGAGGTTCTATATACTGGGTTAAAAAATGATTTCGTTAAATTGTTCATATAATTCTTTTTTTTTATCATTACCCCTGGTTCACCTGGTGCAGCCCATCACGATGCTTTTACCATAAGTTCATCACATGTTTGCACATACAGAAGGAACAGGGATGGTGGGGTTAGTGTGTGCCAACATGGATGGTGGGGTTAGTGTGTGCCAACATGGATGGTGGGGTTAGTGTGTGCCAACATGGATGGTGGGGTTAATGTGTGCCAACATGGATGGTGGGGTTAGTGTGTGCCAACATGGATGGTGGGGTTAGTGTGTGCCAACATGGATGGTGGGGTTAATGTGTGCCAACATGGATGGTGGGGTTAGTGTGTGCCAACATGGATGGTGGGATTAATGTGTGCCAACATGGATGGTGGGGTTAGTGTGTGCCAACATGGATGATGGGGTTAGTGTGTGCCAACATGGATGGTGGGGTTAGTGTGTGCCAACATGGATGGTGGGGTTAGTGTGTGCCAACATGGATGGTGGGGTTAGTGTGTGCCAACATGGATGATGGGGTTAGTGTGTGCCAACATGGATGGTGGGGTTAGTGTGTGCCAACATGGATGATGGGGTTAGTGTGTGCCAACATGGATGATGGTGGGTGCAGGTAGCTGTGTCATCTGACGTTCTGCTGCAGAAGTCCCGCAGTGCCCACGAGATGAGCACGGAGCTCTGACTGAGTGGTGTATATAACTGTACAGCTATAATAAACACTGGTCTCCAGACTCGCTGTTGTGACATTGGACTACACATTACATTTTACAAACTCTTTTAACACAGACACTCAATTATTTTAAAAGATTTTAATTGGAAAGTTTTCAAGAGAGAAACACAGAATGGTTCATTCAAAATATCGTCCCTCGCTAGCTGCACATCTTTACATGAATACTGCGGCGATAAAACGACACATCTTTACATGAATACTGCGGCGGTAAAATGACACATCTTTACATGAATACTGCGGCGATAAAACGACACATCTTTACATGAATACTGCGGCGATAAAATGACACATCTTTACATGAATACTGCGGCGGTAAAACGACACATCTTTACATGAATACTGCGGCGATTAAAACGACACATCTTTACATGAATACTGCGGCGATAAAACGACACATCTTTACATGAATACTGCGGCGATAAAACGACACATCTTTACATGAATACTGCGGCGGTAAAACGACACATCTTTACATGAATACTGCAGCGATAAAACAACACATCTTTACATGAATACTGCGGCGATAAAACGACACATCTTTACATGAATACTGCGGCGGTAAAACGACAAGTCTTTTGACTGAAGCCATTCATCCATTTTGTTGTTGTTGTTGTTGTTGTTTCTTATCCCCTTGTGTAAAGATTACACGAATTCCATGAGTTCATGCTCCTCGAGCTGTTTTATGATGAGCAGCGGCCTCTCCCAAAGGTCCTGTTTAGTGCATCTAATGCAAGCCAAAATGTGTTCTGGAGCTGCAGGTGCCAAGCTACATTTTGGGCAAGTGGGGTAGATTTTGTTATTATTTTCTATCTTCAATGGCTTGAGATGGCCTGTTCTAAATCTTGTTAGTGTTGTTTGATGCTGTATATTTCTGATGTTCAGAGCTCCTCCTGGGTTCACTCCACTGTACCAACTGTGCTTAGGTGGGATCCTCCAGTTCTTGTTTATTTTTGTTTTGGCTACTGTCTCTATTTCTTTAAAAGTAAGTTTATTTTTCTGTGGCAAGGGTTCTTTTGTGCCTTTTTTCGCTAGCACATCAGCAGCTTCATTGCCTTCAATTCCAACATGTGAGGGTATCCATTGAAGGTGAATTTTTGAGGTTTTTGAGAGTTTTTGGAGATAGCCAATTATGTTCCTGCTTACTTTGTCTCTGAGTTCCCCTGTGTGACTCAAGTGTTGTATGGCACTTCTACTATCAGTAAGAATCCAGATATCTTGATAATTAGTATTTCTGATGGATTTTAAGGCTTCATAGATGGCTATAAGTTCTGATCTAAAGACTGAGCAAAAATCTGGGTTTCTTCTGTTCATTTTCTCAATGCCATTGGTGGTTTTAATGAGACAGCCACTGCCAGTGTGTCCTAGCTCGTCTCTGCTACCATCGGTATAAATAGTTATTGCATTTTTAGGAATGTTATTAATTATTTCTAATGATAATTGTTTTAAGTATTCTGGATTTTGGCATTGTTTGTTGGTAGGTTCATTTAAAGAGGCATTAAAAATAACATTTTGTAGTGGTTCGCATGGAGAAATTTTTTCTGCTAAATAATTTTTTTCTACTTTATATTTTAAAAATCCATTTCTTTTGGCCAGGTGGAGAGGGCCTTCTTTTTTGAGTCTTAGATTGGATTCCCAATTAAGTATGTAATTGGAAGTTCTGTGTTTGTTTCCATTACTCTTGATTTTGTTTATATATTTTAGCAGATTGTAGCTTCTTCTATCCTTTAAGGGCATAATGTCTGCCTCGTAAAGTACAATATCATTAGGGCAGGTATTTCGAAGACCTGTAATAATTCTAGCTGCACTTAGTTGTATCCTTTCCAGTGATTTTAGATTTGTTTCAGATGCTGTACCATAGATTTGATATCCATATTCCAGGATAGGTCTAATTAGAGATGCGTAAGTTAATTTTAGTGTGGTTGCATCGGCTCCCCACTCTCTTCCTGAAATATATTTCAGGATTTTTAGTCGGTCTCTTCCTTTTCTAATAACTTCTTCAATATGTTTACTGGAGTTAATTTCAGGATCCAGGGTGTAGCCAAGATATTTAGGATGTTTATTATATTGTAATTGTTGTTCTTTCAGAATAATTTTTGGCCTTATTTTGTATAGTTTCTTATCGGTAGTAAAAAGACAGGTTTCAGATTTTTGGGGGTTAAATTCTAATTTATGTTTATTAGCAAATTTTTCTAGGTGGAGAAGAGTCTTGTTCAAATCCCTTTCAGCTTTTTTCCAGTTACTTCCTCGTAGGTTGCGATCCGCAGTCTTCATCTCGGTCCTCTCTTGCTCAAATTATTCTCTACATAATTATTCTGTACATAACCCAGACTCCTGGAGCGTACGAAAGTCGCCAACTGTCCGGGTTTGTCTTCTGACTTATTGTCTATTTGTTGCAGTTGACATCCAACTGATTAGATGTCGCCAGGCTGTTTTATTTTTGGGGAGGTTCTTCAATGCTTCTTGGTTGAATGTGCTGGTGTTAGGTAGAGTTGCAGTCTGGAATCTCTGAAGATGGTAGGATGGGCAACTGAATAGGAGGTGGTCGACTGTTTGATTTTCTTGGTGACAGTGTTGGCATACGGGGTCGTTGTTTTTGGAGGTTCTGGCGATGTCGGCTTGAACGAAACCATGTCCTGTCAGAATGGTAGTGGTGATGTCGCTATATTTTAGTTTTGGGAGAATTGAGATTAGAAGACTAGGGGATGCGGCTACTCTTCTGAGGTTTCTTGTAGCGTGGTCTGTGGTGTAGAGGTCGGTCCATAGTTGGAGGGCGAACTGTTTGCTTTGAGAGCGGACATATCTCCTAGGAAGGGTTGCGAAGTGTAAAGGCAATTTGGATTGAGCTGCGGCTTTGGCGACTTCATCAGCCAGTTCATTTCCTGCGATGCCGCAATGACCCCGGACCCAGCAGAGTTGAACATTGTCCAGAGTATTGAGGTTTCTGATTATCTCTGCAGTAAGTGGGGTTCTTGGGATATCGGGGTGACAGATGGCATGTAGAGCTGCCTGGCAGTCGGAAGCAATGACGGTCTTGGCCCGGATTATTTTTCGGTTCTATTAGATAATTGACGCTAGACATCTTTAATATTCTATATGGACCAAAATATTTTCTCAGAAGTTTCTCACACTTTCCTATTTTCCTAATTGGTGTCCAAACTGCTACTAATTCTCCTGGTTCGTAGCATCTTTCCATGTGTTTCTCTATTTATAACATTGATCAAGCTTCTTGCTAGACGAAGTCCATTTGTTTGAAACATTTTGCTGCTCTCCTCGATAATATATTCCCCATCCTCTGTTTCTACCAATGCCTTGATCAGTTTAATAGAACATTCCGGTACAATGGAATCCTTGGCACTCTTTATTTTCAACATTTCAAAATTGCTTTCGTCATGATTATTCGTCAAATCGTATTTTATAGTTTCTTGCTTACAATCTATTTTCGCGTTCATTTTCTTAAGGAAATCTCTTCCAAGAATTAATGTCCGTAAATGCGTTTTCAATATCACAAATTTGTGTGATAATGTTTCGTCATCAATTTTTATATTTTAAAATATACTTCCTACCATGTCTAATTTTTTTCCATTGGGTCCTGCACAAGTTTTTGCGAGATTACTTATACCATGGCCTGTATCGAGGGCCGTTCTGAGGTCGACCACTGAGAGGTCAGCGCCTGTATCAACCAAAGCTTCAAAAGTCCCTATCTTGTCCACATGAATTTTTAATTTGTATTTAGGGTCCAACTTCTTGATTCCATTTATGGTCGACTTGCTTTGATTGACAGATTCAGGCGCGACGCTTAGTTTAAATCTTCCAACACGGAATATCTATTCCGGGTAGGAATATTTGTCTGTGGGCTATGACATACATCAGCATAAAGCCGAGGTCCCGATTTATCTGATATTCCATTCATTTGGCATTTCTCTTCGACCTTCTCTTGGGTAGCTGTTGGATCCTCTTCTAGGATTCTTATAAACTTAACCCTACAATAACGGGCCACGTGCCCTGGCTTGTTACACTTAAAGCAGATTGGTCTTCCATCCTATTTTTGTTCACTTCTTGGCTTTTATTGTAGGTGTTTCTCTGAAGGTTTGGTTTCGGCACAAAGTTTGGATTATAAGGACGTCTAGGGGTAGAGGGCTGGGGAAAGTTGTTTCGATACTGCCTGGGAGTAGGAGGGGAGTCATTCTTGTAATTATTGTAAACAGGGGCTTGGGGCCTGGAAGTGGTCTGATAGTTTCGCGTGGCAGTCGGCGGCACGTTCCTCGATTGTTATTGGGGTCTAGAATAGCGTGGACCGTTATATAGGTTTCTGGATTTCTCCACACGTTCCCGATACTTCTTTTCAAAATAATCCATTTTCTTGCACACGACGAGAAGTTCATCGGTAGTTTTAGGAGGGTTCAGGTAGAGCGCGAATGAGTACTCTTTTTTTCAGTCCTCCAATAACATGTTCTATTTTTGTTTCTTCTTCCATTGCGGAGTCAACCTTGTTGCACAACACTAGGATGTCTTCCGCGAACCTGATTGTTGGTTCATTCCAGTGTTGCATTCTATTGAGCTTCCTTCTAAGTTCTTCTTTATTCGCGTCCAGAGAAAAATCCTGAATGAGGCGGATTTTAATATTTTCCCAACTCGTGAAACTAGCTTTGTGTAAATTCAACCAGGTTTTAGCACTTCCCGTCATGTTCATGGCGGCATAACGGGCAATTATGTAGTCTGCCCAATGGTAGAGGAAACCAATCTCTTCGAGGGATTCTATCCATGGGCGAGGGTCTTCTGTCCCATCATATTTCGGAATTTCTATATTGGGGTTTAAAGCAACTGGTTCGAAACCAGCATCTCTACCAATTGTTGCACCAAGTTGAAGCTTTGCAGGGTCGTCGACCTTGGTTTCTTCCTTCTTGGTGTTATACACGTTTCCCGAGCGGGTTTCCATATTAAAAGTAAATAAATAAAATTAAATAAAAATAAATTACCTTTTAAAGTTATTGTGTTTATTTATTCTTGTCTTCCTCGTAGGTTGCGATCCGCAGTCTTCCTCTCGGTCCTCTCTTGCTCAAATAACCAATCCAGATATATGTACAATAAATATTACAAAAGGAATGAAACTATAAAAAGGAATGATGATAATCTAAATATTCTGTTTTAAATAAATATTAAATATCATAGAATATTTTGAATAAATGTAAGGCGCATTAAAATTGATGTAACAATATATTTATATTGAGTTACACCAAGTAGCTGCCTAACAAGATCCTCACTCATGTCTTCACACCTCTTAATTAGCTTTCCCGAGCGAGAGTTTCATTGATTAAGTACAAGAAAGAAAAAAAAGGATAATAATAAAACAATTATCTTGCAAAAAAAAGTTATTGTATTTATTTTCTTGAAGGATACAATCTGGTGCCGAGGTCTTCCGTTCCTCCAGTTATCCTCTCCGGAAATATCTTTATTTACGGGGCTGCTAACCAAAATAGATGATTTTTGAGCCCCAATGGCCGCGTAAAGCGGAATATGTACAAAGCACTATGACCAGGCTAGGGACAGAATCTCCGTCAGGGAAGAGGCAGGTTAGGCCGGATTGGGTCCGCGGAGGTCAGGAGGCAGGAAGAAGGCGGGAGGACTAGAACTTTGCAGCTCTAGCTCTGGCAGTTGGGCAAGACATTGATATTGCCTCGTGGTCGGCAGAGAGGCCCTTGGCTGAGCAGTTGGCGCACTTGGCCGTGCGCGGGTTGGCGAGATTGGACAGCTTCGGCCTTGGTGGCCACCAGAAGCGCAGTGGAAGCAGGAGACTGTAGCCTTGGTGCACCTATCGGCGTTGTGGCCGTAGACACAGCAGCGGTAGCAGACGCGGACAGACTCCTCGTATTTCAGGATCACGTGGTCCACAATGATCCTGCCGCGTCTTCCAATGGCCTTGTAGGAAGCCAAGTCCAGCTCGATGAAGGCCGTGCAGGTGCCATTTATGGTCGGAGATCTGTGTGCCACTCGGACAGACTTGTCTCCAGGAAGCTGGCTGAGGGCATCGGTGGAAAGGAAGGCCTTGACAATGTCTTCATCCGCGGTTTCCGCCTCCACGTTGAAGAGGTAGATTCTTGGGAGGAATTGTCTCAGTTCCCGGAGTTTCCGCGCGCCAACCTTCAAATTATGGCGTGACAGGGTTGCCGAATATGTGAATAAAATAATAGTACACTCTATCAAAAAAAAAATATATATATATGGGATGGGATATAGGATGACATCCCAGTCTATTGGCTCGACGCCCAAATACATTGCCAGCATGTTAGCTAATGTTTTGTTGAGTCTTTCCGTTAATCCATTCGTCTGGGGATGATAGGCGGTTGTAAACCTGTGTATGGAAGAGCACTGGTTAGTAAGTTCCGTTAACATCTTTGATTGAAATACTCGCCCACGATCCGTAATGATTTCTCTGGGGGCTCCGTGTTTGCGGACAACATCTTCCATCAAGAACTTGGCAACTTCTTTTACCTCTCCTGTGGGTCTTGGTGGCTACCCATTTGAGGTTCTTGGGCGCTTGGTGCATGTCCTTCGGGTCTCTGTGTCTATTGTCGGCGTTCTCTACAATAGCGCTTAACATGGCCTGGGATGGGGAGATTGGGATGTTGTCATGCGTCCTCCATTCATCCGTTCTTCGTTGTGATGGCCTCTGGTTATATATGAGTAGGGTACTGACGTCGTGGAACCTGGTTGAATGTACGTGTTTGGTTGGGGACTGTCGTGGCGGTGGCCTTTGAATAGGTTTCGATATTGCAGCTACGTTTTTTTTCAATCTCTTCTCGGATAATTTCTTCCAGAGAAGATGGTTCAGGGGTAGTTGACTCCGGATTTAGTGCGCGATGAACTTCTTCACGCACGATGCGTCGGACCAAGTCTTCCATTGATTCAGAGTCTGCTGAATCGATGGCGGCAACATTCGGTAGTCTGTCGAATACTACACGTTTATTTACACGTTTTTTATTTGAAGCCTCGATTTTTCGGCACCATTTGATGAACTCATCGATAGTTGCGATGTCTAAAATGATTATTGACTGATATATCTCCTCCGATATTCCTTTCGTCAAGTGTGCGACTATTTCATTTTCCATCATAGCCGGATTCATTTTTCTGCACAGATGGAGAACATCTTGAATGTAGGAATCACTGGTCTCCTCCTTCCCCTGAGCTCGAGTTTTGAGTTTCTCTGAGAGCTGATCTTTTTGGGTGACATGATGTCCGAAATTCTGAGAAAACATTTTCACAAAAATATCCCATGAATTAATTTTCTCTTCAACATTTTCGTACCATCTGTGAGCTGTTCCTTGGAGGAAAAAATAAACATTTGCGAGACACATGGAATCATCCCAGCAGTTGTAACGAGCGACGCGATTGTATTCTTTCAACCATTTTTCTGGATTCTGGTTGCGTTCTCCCGTAAAAATAGAAGGGTTTCTAAAAGGTTGAAAGTGGTACTCACCCATTTTTGTCTGTGTCTCTTGCTTTACCATAGCGATGTTTTCTTGAGGTTCTAGTGTCCTTGTAGTCTTCGGCTTCTCCTACCTGCTTGGGCGGCGAGGGGATAATCCTCCACCAGTTGTCACGGTAGTGATAACGAGTATAACAAAAGTTTAAGTAAAAATAATTTATTGATTAGAATTTAAACTACAGTGGACCCTCGGTTTGCGAGCATAATCCGTTCCAGAGCCATGCTCGTACTCCAAAACGCTCGTAGTGCGAAACTAATTTCTTATTTTTAATAATTGAAACTCGGGCAATTCTTCCATGAATTTTAGTTTAATTAGAGTCGGTAAACACTTCGTGATAAGTATAAAAGAAGCTTGTACTCCATTCAATATTTGAAATCATAGCTATCATATTTTTAATGAAAGATTCGAAAGAAAAATTTTACACGTGATAGGTACTGAATTTCAAACCTAGTGATAAGTAAATAAAAAGATAATGCATAAATAAATGTATAAAAAAAGATAAAATAAACAAAAATAAAAGATAATGTTGGGATGACTGATGCAATTGCGTTAAAAAACTACTATTTGAGGGAAAAATGGCATAAAAGGGTTATTTTATAACATTTTATTTTTTTCTTTCAATTTTATCGAAGAACTGGTCCAATGACTGTTGCTTCTGCCTCTTTTTGAGAATTTCACGGAAATGCGACATCGCATTATCGTTGAACTGATCCGTCGCTCGCAAAGCAGCCGGCTTATTCGGGTGGTGCTTTGCTACGAACAATTGCACAGTTTCCCACATTTTACATATTTCCCGAATCTGATCTGAAGGGAGGGATCCCAGTGAATTTTCATCCTCCTCTTCCCCAGACGAGATCACCTCCTTAACCTCTTGGTGTTGCTCGCGATGAAAATCGATCAGTTCATTTGTGGTGAGCTCCTGCTCTTCTTCCTCCACAAGCTCTTGAATGATTGGCTCATTCACCTCCAGTCCTAAAGTTTTCCCCAGAGACACAATAACATCGATAATTGGTGGCTCCTGTTCACCAGACAACCCCTTAAAATCATATGCATGGACGATGTGAGGCCACAATTTTGTCCAAGCAGAAACGAGAGTTCTCTGGGAGACTCCATTCCATGCTTTATCAATGATCTTAAGGCAGTGGACAATGTTGAAATGATTCTGCCAAAACTCTCGGAGAGTAAGGTTTGTTTCTTCAGTTAATTCGAAGCATCTCTGAAAAAGTTCTTTGATATATATTTTCTTAAAGTTGGAAATGACCTGCTGATCCATAGGCTGCAGTAGTGGGGTGGTGTTAGGAGGGAGGAACCTGACCTCAATAAACTTGAATTCATCCAGTAAGTGATCCTTAAGGCTTGGTGGATGAGCAGGAGCATTGTCCATAACCAGCAACGCTCTGAGTGGCAGTTTTTTTTCCGAAAGGTATTTCTTCACTGCAGGACCGAATGCTTCGTTCGTCCACTCAACAAACAACAAACGAGTGACCCAAGCCTTAGTATTCGACTTCCACAAAACGTTCAATTGGCTCTTTTGCACTTTGTGCTTCTTGAAAGCTCGTGGATTCTCAGAATGATACACGAGCAGTGGCTTTACTTTCAAATCTCCACTTGCATTAGCACACAGCAAGAGGGTGAGACGGTCTTTCATGGGCTTGTGACCGGGCATTGTATTCGCTTCGGCTGTAATGTAGGTTCTCTTCGGCATCTTTTTCCAAAAAGTCCTGTTTCATCACAGTTAAAAACTTGCTGTGGGAGGTAACACTCGGTAACAACGAGCTTCTCGAACTCGGCAGTGAATGTCTCAGCTGCTTTAGCATCCGAACTTGCACCCTCTCCATGCCTCGTGACACTATGGATGCCACTTCTCCTCTTAAAGTTTTCGAACCACCCGTTGCTGGCTTTGAAGTCTGCATGTACTTCGTTCTCTATTGATGTACATGGTATTTTACTCCCGAATTCGGCGTACAAGGCCTTTGCCTTTTCACATATTAAATTCTGGGTTATGGTATCACCTGCTAATTGCTTCTCGTTTATCCATACAAGAATCAATTTTTAAACTTCTTCAAGAAGACGTGGACGCTGTTTTGATAGTCTTGTGACTCCTTTTGCTGCATCTAACTCCCTTAATTCCTTTTTCTTCTTCAATATTGTGCAAATCGTTGATGTCGACTAATAAAATCTCGCTATTTCTGTCACCCGCATGCCACGTTCGTGCTTTTCAATCATTTCCCTCTTTGCCTCCATTGTGATAATATCCTTCTTCTTACCCAATTCTCTTTCAACATATTTCTTCACGGGGCCCATTTTGCAGTGGTTATAGGATTTTTATAGCAAGAGAGGTAGAAATTGTCACCAATTTTTGAAAATACATATATAATCTAAAAAATAAATAAGAAATTAAAAAAAGCTATTCCTTTATCATTGAGAGATAATTTTATCGTTGAATTAAAATTAGTCAAAATGATATACAGAGTATTTTAAGATTAAAGAAAACTTTTTAACTTTAATAGCAACTTTTTAAATTTTAATAGCAACTTTTTAAATTTTAATAACACCTTCGAGCCTTTGTTTACAAATGGAAAAAGTTATCTTAAAAATTAAAAAAGTTTTCTTTAATTTTAAAATACTATATACATGTATATATATATATGTATCGATTTGAATATATACATTATAGTATGTATTAAATATATATACTGTGTACTTATATTATAATGATTAATAACAATCCATAAATAAAATAATATTTAATATAAAAATATGTCCTCATCCCGCCGCTAAAGGTGGAAATGGAGAAGAGGGGCAACCATCACGAGTTGCTCGTAATGCGAAATTTCACTCGTAATCCGAGGTAAAATTTTTCAAAAAATTTTGCTCGTACTGCGAAAAGCTCGTACTCCAAGGTGCTCGTAAACCGAGGGTCCACTGTATTTTAAAATTTTATTTACAAGTAATAATATGCAAGCTTGGTAAGGGGTGATGACTATGCAAATATTTATGATGATATACAACAGAGTATCCAAAATAATTATTCTGTGGAAATATATTGTCACGTAAGACAAACATGACATGACGATTTATAGCCATCAAAACAATTATTAACAACAAGAGACAATTAGATGCCGAGTAACAAAATATGTTATTTGGTAAGTCATCTAATGGGTTTCCTTTTGCACGGATAATAGGAAAATATTTTATTTTCTCTGTATCAATCTCTCTCATAAATATTGGATTACAGGAAGTAGTTTTAATTTGTTTTGGCTGTAACCAATTGTTGCACCAGGTTGCGGCTTGGCAGACTCTTCAATCTTGATTCTCTCCTGTGCCGGGTTTTGTATCTTACCAGAGCGTGTTTCAACCATCCTACAAATTTATATAAGTGGAGATAACTCTACTTTAAATACATAAATATTGGATTACAGGAAGTAGTTTTAATTTTTTTGGCTTGTCTTTATAACATTCAAGGGTCGCTCCAAAAGTTTTTGCAATCAATATTAAATAATTAAAAAGTATTTTAAAATAAATTATACCATTAAAATCTACATGCATATTTAACACCTATGCCAGATTTCATCCGTGAAAACCAATTATCGAAGCACTTACACCAGTCAAATTCGGGGATGGAATTTACGGCATTGATAAAGGCTTGCAGTGCTTCATCATCAGTGTCAAATTGTATCCCTCTCAACAATAACTTAACTTTTGGAAATAAAAAAAGGTCACAAGGTGCTAGGTCTGGTGAATATGGCGAATGAGTGACTAATTAGATACCAGAGTTGGCTAAAAAGTCTAATGTTTGGGATGAGGTGTGCGGTCTTGCATTGTCATGGTGAAGAAGGACTCCTCTAAGTTGAGCTCTTGGTCTACTTTGCTTGATTTTTTCAAACACTGCTGGAAGGCATTTTGTTGTATACCAGTCACTATTAACTGTCTTTCGATCTTCTAACTTCACAATATCAATGAAACCACTTTTTCTGGAATAATAATAAAAAAAAAAAACAAGCGACCATTTGTTTTCCAACACTTCGAGCTCTGCGAACTATCTTAGGAGGAGGTGATTTTGAAGAGCACCAAAGAGTAGATGCCGTTTTGTTTCTGGATCAAAATTGTGAATCCAAGTTTCGTCACCTGTAATAATATTAAAATCAGCCTTTGATTTGCCTTCATAATTTTTTTTCAACATGAAATTACACAATTTAACGCGACCAAGTTTTTGGTCTTCAGTCAAGTTGTGAGGTGCCCATCTACTAACAATTTTCTGTATTTTAAATTATCATCAATGATGGTGTTGATTGCTGCCGATCCAATGCCCACACTTTTCTCTAACTGCTGCTACGTAATTCTTCGATCTTCTCTAAGTAAAAATTTTAACAGTTCAATTTTTTCTTGGGCCACTACTGTTGGTGGTCGACCTGAACGAGGTTCATCTTAAAGGTTGGTTTTTCCAAATTTAAAAAATGCATTAAACCGATTAAAATCTTTATAATCATCAATCTTTCATGGGATTCTTTAGAAGTTAAATTACTTTTATAATCATAAAAGTTCTTGGCGCGTAAACTTTCTCTAATCAACTCCATTGTGTCTGATGCAATGTTTAGAAATTACTGCTGCCGCTGTAACCAAAGTCGCGCCCTCTATGAGTCATTGTTGTTATTATTTTATACAAATGTTTATGATAAATATAAAAATGCATGTAGATTTTAATGGTATAATTTATTTTTTAATTATTTACTATTGATTGCAAAAACACTTGGAGTGATCCTTGTATAATAAAGGCTCTGTGTGCCATCTAAAAAACCCTCATTTTAGTGGTCAGGATTTGTCTAATTTGTTTTTAATATAATTTTGTTTTACATTGGAAATGTAATTGACGTCTCATACAATTTACGCCATTAATGAAACCGATCCACCAAGTGCACCATCCTTCATGAAGTAAAAGTTTTTCCAACCAATTTTGTCTGCATAAATTCCTCCAATATTTTCAAATAATTCTCATCATTTACTTTTTCATTGAAAATGTAAGGTCCGATTATTCCTTCCAACAAATTCCACCCCAAACAGTTAAGCCAGGGGAATTACCTTCCTTCTCAATTTCTACCTTTGGATTTTCTGAAGCCCAATAAACAATTATGTCGCTTGGTCCGCAGAGCTTGGGGTGGTTGTCTTCTCTCTGCTGGAAGGTCTTTGATGCTGGATAGGTCTTCTACTTTTACGTCAATGTAGTTTTTTGTTCCTATTTCTACCGTGGTCGACAAGAGAGGATTTTCTAACTTTGCCTCCAATACGGCCTATCATCTAGTTTTCATGACGGGGCGACCAGCTAGATCTTCCGGCATTGTTGTCTGCTTGACCAGGGTGCGGAGTAGGGCTTCAGTAGCGATGGGAACTTTTCCACGATGAATCATCACACAAATCATCCCGAGATTCGGCTCGAGAGTTGTAGAATACCATTGCGTCTTGCTTTCTTTGGAAATATACATTTCTCCTTTCCTCATTTTGTTTTGCCTATCACGGCAGTAGCGGACGACGTGGCCAGGACGTCCACAGTGGAAACAAATCGGTTTTCCCTCAAAGGTCCGCCATTCGTTGGTATCGCGTCTCCCTCCTTGATTCTGGTACTGAGTTCTAGGAGAAGGAAATCGAGGTTGGACCCTGTACCTAGGATTGGACAACGGCTTGGGCGTCTTGTAGGTTTTGATATCGGTGCCAGGGTTTTATTCGATTTCCTGGTGAACAGTTGAAGCAATTTCTTGTTCCTCCCGAGGAGAGGCTTATGCCCGCTGTACCTCCTCCCGGACAATTTGCCTAATCATAGATGATAGATCTGCCCTGTCGGGTGACGAATTGCTCAGTGTTACGTACATCCTTTGGGAGAAGCGCCTGGTAGAGCTCCTCGGCTATCTCTTTCATCAGATGGGATATTTTAACTTCCTCGTTCATATGAGGATCTACCTCTTCGCAGAGCCGCAGGACATCTTGGATGTAAAATTCGGTGCTTTTACCTTTTAATTGAGCGCGAGGTTTTAGTATTTTATCAGTTCGTAGCCTCAAGTTTTCTTTTCTTCTTCTTTTTTTTTTCGAAAACTGATTTTAACTGGGACATGAACTCTTTCCGGGTCAGGATGCTCTCCTCATTGTTCTCAAACCATTTGAGAGCAGTGGCAGTCAGATAGAAGTAAACGTTGGCGAGACAAAGGGTCTCATCCTATTGGTTGTGCTTCGCCACACGTTAGTACTGTTTCAACCAGTTACGGGGATCTTCAACGCCCTCACCAGAGAACATTGAGGGGTTTCTAGGTAGATGTACAAAAAATGAACCTAGCTGAGTTGTTGCTTCTTTCTGGATGTTCATGTTTGTTTCTTGTTGCTCAACAGAATCAATTTTCCTATTTTTTCTAAAGGGATATCTGATCACCAGTTGTAGCGAAGAAAACAAGTATTTCTTAAGATGTAAACGTATTTATTGATGACGTCAGCACGACTAGTAAGTAACAACCAGGTAAACCAGGCTGGAGAACCTCCATAGATCGCCAACTACCCGGGCTGTCCTGCGGAGTCTGTCTTGGTAGTTTTAGTAAACTAGTTAACCAAAAGGCCCGGTCCAATGCTGGGTTCGGTACAGGTAGGTCTTGGGTCCCATCGGGCTGGTTGTGTTGCTGCTGTGACAGACATTTTATATAATTTGATTTTCTGACAGGGGCTTATTCCATTTATTATTTTGAGGAATAATTTAGCCTGGGTGGGCCACTAGGGTCAGGTCCAATGCTGAGTTACAGCTCTGGTTCCGAGCGGTCTTAGGTTTTATGGTTGTAGGGGACTGTGACATTTTTGTTAGCACATATTCAGAGAGGAAGTTTATAACTACACTCATGAAAGAAACTTAAGGAAGTTGTACCTTTTAGCATGTATATCGGGATTCAGACAATAACTCTGAAAGATATTACAGTGACCTTTATTGAAGACATACGAGATAACCAAGTGTGGGAAAGTGTCGACTTTTTCTTTTGTTTTTCGAATCAGACGCGTCGCCTAGTTTAAATCTTCCAACACAGCATATATCGGTTCTGCACAAATATCAGCGTAGGAAATGGGAACGTGTTGAAGGTTTATTTTCTCTCAGCTATTATCTTCTGTTCTGGAAATTGAAGGCTGGGTTCCTTGAATGCTTGGTGTGTGAATCATTCTGAAAAATCTCGGTCTTCAGTACCTAGCGTTGTGACCTGGTTTGTTACATTTGAAGCCTATTGGTCTATCATAATCGGTTCTAGCTTTATTCGCTCGATGCTTCCCAATGGTGCTTTTACCATAATTTTGTACGCGATGAGTTGTTCTTGGGGGGTATTTAGGGGTCATTTGTGTGTGTGTTTATAGTTTGTGTTGTTATAAGCTGGGGCTTACCTTGAAATGGCAGCGGATCTTCTTGTTTGAGAGTATTCTTGGTTGGGCATCTTGACTTCTTGGCTGAGGGGACTTGGCTTATAAATTTGCTTGTTCTTCTCCACTCTTTCTTTATATTCTTGCTCGAATGAGTCCAGTTTTTTAGTATTCAGCAGTGCTTCCGTTGAGGCATGTGAGTTCAGATGTAATTCTCGGGGATCTTCACTTCCATCGTACTTGCGGATGGTTAAATTACCGTTTATAATTACTGGGGGTCGATTCTCCACCAGATGTTGCACCGTCCTGGGGCTTCGTGTCCATATTCGATTGGTCCATTTCAGGATTATAAGTCAGACCAGAACGGGTAATCATAAAACAAATATATTTTAACAAGGAAAGTATTTACAAATTTTACCAGATCTCAAAACGCAACCGAGAGTAAGTAAAATATAGAATACAAGTAAAACGTCACGTGACTGATTCACCGAGTAGACCACCACAGATGACCATATAAGGGAAGGTTCGTTATAACCAGGGTTCTTCTCAGCGGCGGTTTCATCTTCAAATAATTTCATTAATATTGATTATGCAATTTTTCCTTTATACATTGTCAGGTAGAAAGTTAGGAAAGACAGGATGACACAGCGATTTATTTAATGCACAAACTGAAATATAAGAGAAGCAACGAGGGAAGTTTACAGAGTGTCAAAATATCAAAATTAATAATCTGTTCATAAAATGATAAATATTTCTCACGTTACAATATATATTATGGGTTTCCATCCAATTTTGTTTCAAAAACTATAAAATACTGCATTACTAAAAAGCCTTTAATTTTCAAAATATTATATTATTATTATTATTAAATTTTTTATGTATTATTATCAATAATTATTTTTGACCAATTAAAAATTTGTTTTCATATGATCTACAATTATTTGTAAATTAAATTCACTGTGCAATAAATTGATAAAGAGGGAGCAATCTCTCGAAATATTTTGAGAGAAAAAATGTTTTTTTTTCTTTACAGATCCAGGTACGCCCTTTTATATAATATATATTATGTTAAGGAGGTTGGACCACAGAAAAAATCTGTATTATTGAAAATTCTGAATTAAAGAAAAATGAAAACCCAGCCACCAAGATAAACTTTGGCTCCATCCATCCGTGTATAGAAGTTGCCACATAACTGGATCATGTTTGGTGTAGAGGCTGAATTTGGCTCGGTGAGAGGCGGCCCCTCGAGCCGAGGCACTCAATGAACTCTAGTACAAATATCAAAAGGATTTAAAATATGATAACCGGCAATGAGAATCATTAATGGTAAATCATCATCTATGTGAAATAGCAACCATGCGGTCAGTTGTTGAAGTAATATTTTGAGGATGTTCGCGTTTAGATTGAAACTTTCCTAGGACAGGAAATCTCTCCAGCAGATCTATTGGACGGTTCAAACAGGTTCACTGTGATGGTAGTCATTAATGAGAACCATTAATGATATATCATCATAAAGTGAGAAGTTACAAAATATGTAGATGTGGATTGTGGAAGTCTTTGTCATGATTGTGGTTGGTCAGATGCTACAATCATCCTTCACAATTGAATAAAGTTTGTTTCATGTGGAACATCCCGGATTGTTTTTTTAAGGATTCGATGGTTAAAGGATGTTCAGAATTCTTCAAATTTCCATACGGAATGGATGGAGCCATGCTTGGGAAGAAATAAAGTGATTTGAATATTTTTTATCAATCACTGAAGAAGATCACAGAATATCAAAACCCTTGAAATACTCATCAATATTTTCTATAATTCCACAGGAAGAACACGTGCCAAGATATGTTTCAAAATTTCAGATATTGTTCCCCAAATATACTTCTTGTGTATGTGGTAATATGTATATATGTTATTATATCATTATTTGCATAATTAATTATTCACTGACATTTCCCTCTCAGCGTCTCGCTGTACCAAGTTACTTGAACTGGTCCTCCGGGTCATGGTACGATTTCATCCTGAGCACGTGGACTCTGCAGACGTGTCTGGTCTGATGGTTCCACAGATGGTAGGCTACGTCGGGTCCTTGTACGTGAACTTTTTGCCATCAGCAACCTTGAGAGTAGTTCTATCATCCTAGAACATGGTCTTCTTTAATTACTCAAATCTTATCAGAGATAATTGAGGATGAGACACCCGAATCGACTAATGTTGTCAATGATGAATTTCCACATAATTTTGTTCCAAATTTGTCGCTGTCGACGATGGAGGGGTTTTCCCCACTCGCTACCTCACCCTCGATGGAGGTCGAAAAGTTTAGTTTCCCAGATTTCGGCGGCGTGGGGATTGGCTTGTGTGGCAACCAGGGGAAAGGCGTTTTGGAGATCTTCCTCTGTTAGGATATGGAGACTGACTGCGGTAAATTGGATTTCTTGAGGCTTGATCGTTAACTATTTGAGGTCCTTGGTGCATGTCCTTCAGGTCTTTGCGTCCATTGTCGACAGTCTATACAATAGCGCTTAACATGGGAGTGCTTGCCATCATTCCCCTAAGGCTTTTATAACATTTTTGTTGAATTTGTCTTTCTCATTCTTTATCTGCCTGAAATTTTTTATATTTCTAATCATATCAAGACGTTTCTATATGAACCAGTATGGCCTATTGCATTCGAAACTTATTGGTCTACCATCCTTAGTTCTAGTCTCTTGTGGTTTTCTATCCGTGCTTGTTTTTATCATTTGGTAAGCGGTGAATTGTTCTTGGGGGTAAATTGGGATCATTTGTTGATAATTAGTGCTTCAAAGTAGGCTTATCTTGAAATTTACATGGGTGGAAGTCTTGTCTTCTCGGCTGTGTGTCTTGTCTTCTTGGTTGAGGATAATGATAGTTATTCGGGGGATTCGGCTTGAATATTTGTTTGCTCTGTTCCACCCTTTATTTGTATTCTTTCTCGAGTTAGTCCAGTTTCCTGCAGGTATCCCCCGGGTTTGACTAAGTTTTCTAGCTAGCAAACCCAAGTAAACTATCTCTCACTTATCTGTGTTCCGCGACCTCCACACACACAGTACCCCATTGATGGACCATGGTGCCTCGACCAATGGCGACGTCGAGCATTGTAAACCTACCTCTTCTCCTTACTTTTCTTTTAATAGAAGATTATGGTGCTCTCCTTATCCTTCCATTTAGAACATATTAACCAGTTATTAATTTAATAAATTTCGAGTTTTAAACCTTTTTACCAAGTAAACCAAATTTTAAATTTTTAAATTAGAAGTTATTATTTTTTATTCCAGGTGGAATAAACATTTTCCCATTAAATTAAATTGTAACATAGAAAATTAGGAAAGACAAAGGAAGAGAGAATATGGTTATACGGGCTGCTAACCAAAGTGTAGGATTGTCGAGCCCAGAAATAATGTAGCAATCAGACAATGTAGCAAAGTACCAAGGTGCTGTACGCAACCAAGGTTGTTCAAAAACGTTAGATTCCCCAGGCCAGGGAAGATAAAAGAAAAACAGGTGTTGATTAGATAAAGAGGGGTGGGTAAGGGAGAGGATGTGGAAAGGGAGGAGGCTCGAGTGGAATTTCAGCGTCAACCAATCCTTACTTTTTCAGGTAAAGCTCAGTTATTGTCGAGATTTCCAGATCGAGAGGAAGGACTCTAGAGAGGGAGATAAGAGAAGCGTTGCTGGTTGATCTGAAAGCTCTACCAAGCTCTCACTAAGAAAAGCCTTTGACCACTCAGTAGAACATTTAAGGAGCGTTGAGAAAGATTAGGAAACCATACCGCCGAGGCATAGGCAATGGCTGGAACAACCTCTTGCAGATACAGAGTTCTCAAGCCGCGGTAACCAAAACCAAAGTTGAGATTAGCGGCTGCGGTCAAGCACGGCAACATGCAGCGGACCTTAGCGCAGACTTCAACTACGTGCTGGTGGAAAGATAGACGTTGATCAAATCTCACCCCCAGCACCTTAATTGAGTCGCACCATTGGATTGGCCGTCCGTGGATAACCAGATCCCGGCGCAGTTAAGGCAGTCTCCCGTGTGGTCTGAGGAGAACCATAGCCTGACACTTCCCCACGCTGAGTTCCAGTTTATGCAAACTGCACCACCTTGCGATCATATCTATGGTGTGTTGGGCCGCGGGAAGTTGACTAGGTCGGCATCCCGAGACCACCACAACCAGATCATCCGCGTAGGCTTGCGGGAAAAACATTATTCCTGTAATCCAGCGTGAGGAGTTCGTCAAAGACAATATTCCAAAGGAAAGGGCCGAGAACTGAACCCTGGGGACATCCTTTGGAAATTCGTCTCGACACAGTACAACCATTCATAGACAGTCTCACAACACGGTTACATAGAAACGAGTTTATCAGATGATAAATGTTTCTGGGACAAACGCTTTTGTGCGACGCTCTCAAGATACTGGAATGGAGCACGTTGTCAAAAGCGCCTTTAACATCAAAAGAAAGAAGATGACAGATTTCTTATTTTTAATCGTCTGGGTTATAGTAGATTTTATATTAAGAGTGCGGCTGTAGTAGATCTACAAGGCTTAAATCCGAACTGGTTTGGAGACGCTTTACACATCCTATCGGCCATCCACGACAGCCTAGCAAGAATTAGACGCTCAAGGATCTTGCCCAAACCAGGCAGCATCGTGATTGTGATGAGCTGATTTCTAACGCTTTCGTCCCGAAATCCATGAAGACTCTTTCATTCTCAGGGAGTTCACGAAATATACATCCTGCTATATAAAATAAATATAATTTGCATATATCCTGCGCGCACTGGGGTTAAAAAAAAAATCGGAGCAATGTTGAGATTTAGAACAAATTATTACATTTATTTATCTATGGAAATGGTCACAGAGAGATAAGAATAAAAGAAAATAAATAAAATGGGGGCAATAAGAATAAATTGGGAAAATATGCATAAATTTAACCTGTTTAAAAAAATATTATGAAAGTTACTTATCTTATTTTGGTGCTTTAGTGGATGGCTGGAAAATTTCTTCCACTAAAATCTTGAAAAGCTACATTTTGTACTAATTTCTCGGGAGCTCTCTTTTTGACTCCCCTTCTCTCTCTCTCTGCTTAGTCTCTATCTTATATTTTCCTTATCGCCTTCCCTCAAAAAGTCCGTCTAAAATTATTTTAACAGAGTAAAAAAAAATCATAATATTCCAAATTAAAAAAATATATATTTTTTTTAAATTAAAAATTATAATTAAAAGTTATTATTCATAATATTATTTTAATTAACGAATATTATTTGAAAATATTAAAACAAAATAGCTGCTTATTTATTTAAAAAAATTATAATATTATAAATTATATACAAAATTAGGAGTAAAAGAAGGTGAAGAGATGGATTGGTTTGTGTTGTTATCCAAGACGAGGCAAGATTAACTAAGCATTAGTTTATTTCCTATTATATTATATATTATTATATACAAGTCAAAAGAGATCACTAGCAGAGTATTATTCCTTTTGGTTTCCAGAGCTCAACAATCTATGAGCCAATACTCTGCACATCTCCTCCCTTAACTTTACAGGAACCTTCGAGGTATCTTGACTGCCCTTCCATATCTTGTATGCACGGCTGGCATTGAAGGGAGGCTCTTCTCTGGATCCTGGTCTTGGTTGTCCCCTCTGCATCCTTCCATCTCTTGTAGATGAGGCCGTTGGTGTAGGGCAATCCTCCTCCGGTCTCTTGCTCCTGGTCATCCTTGCATCTCCTTGAGAGCCAGGTTGATGTCGAAGTGGGGGTCTCCTCATTTCTCTGCTCCTGGCGCTGGCCATCCTCAGAAGCATCCATGGTAGTTCCCATTTTTGGTAGAGTGTGAGGTGGAGTCTGTTTCGCCTAACTTTTCCTTGGGGAGTTTGTACCCAATAGGAACGCGGTTCTTCGGATTTGTGAAGAACTGTTCCTTCTACCCTTTGATCTCTAATCCAACGCTGTCCCCTTGTTGAAGCGGAGGCAAGCTATGTACATCGTGTCGTTTATCATATAGGCGCTTCTGGTTGATCACCCTCCTTTTCACTCTTTCTTGCAAAGCTTCGGAGTCCAAGTACCTTGGCATCAGTGATGATTCTATTGCTGGAACAGAGGTCCTAAGGCGTCGCCCCATTAATAGTTCAGCTGGACTATAACCACTTTCCAGGGGCATCGTTCTATATGCTTGAAGAGTCAGATAGCAATCTTCTTCTTTCTTAAATTATATTACGTCTTGGAATAAAGTGACTTTCAAAGCATTCAATAACTTTACCATAATTTTCTAGTTGGTCACTTGCTATTTTATATGACAACAAAATGTCATCTGCATTATCACCCATGCAGTACACGAGCATATTAACTTGCTCATTTTCTGGGTTATTAATTTAACCCGCTTGCCTGCCTAAAACGTTCAAATCTCCTAATCCATTTTGGCCAATCACCTGGATTTGAAAAATTAAAAGGTTCTGGGGCTACACAATTATAATTTTGGGACATTATAAAGACTTACTTATAATATAATATAACTTACCCAAAAAGTTTGCTTGATGTCAATTTTCAATTTTTCTTCGAACAACGACTTTCTTTATGAATTCAGTTTACCGCTTCTAAGCTTGCTTGATGTCGAATTTCAAATTTTCTTCGAACAACGACCTTCTTTATGAATTCAGTTTACCGCTGCCACCATGTGTTGTTATCCAAGACGAGGCAAGATTAACTAAGCATTAGTTTATTTCCTATTATATTATATATTATTATATACAAGTCAAAAGAGATCACTAGCAGAGTATTATTCCTTTTGGTTTCCAGAGCTCAACAATCTATGAGCCTAATACTCTGCACAGGTTTGACAATGAAGAATTCTCGAAGTCCGCTTCGTTACTGTCGAGGCAGCTTCACCATTGTCCACCAGCTTTCTATTAGGTACTGTGGGTGAACTTTGTGGAGGCCGCAGGAGTGGCCTCAACAATTGGACGGTGTGATGCGAGAAAGTCCTCCCCACTTCGCTTGGGAACGAGAACGACGTCCTCAGCTTCCATGCAGATGGAAAGTGGCCAGTGGTTAAACCCTTGTTGAAAATATTCAGAAAAAAAAGTCCGAAAATGTTTAACAAGTTTAAAGATAAGAACATTTATGAAAGTTAAAAAATTCTATCGCTATATATTTTTTCTCGGACATTATTCTGATTAGCTGAACTGGGTTCACGTAGACTTGGATAATGTTCTTTAAGATCTTATTCGTTTCTCGTTAACAATAGTGCAGTAAGAGATGTAGTGGGGTCATTTCTTCTATGCTTTCAGTTTTGCAGAATTTGCAAATTACATCTTTTTTCTAATTATTTGAATGTGACTTTCTCTTAGTAGAGTCGATGTGATTCTTGTTTGGGTAATGTAACCTTTTTTATGGTCTAATGATAGGTTCCAGGATAAAAAGTGTTCAGATATTAAATACTTATATAATAATTTATAATTAGAATATAATCTTGTATGATCCATTTTTGCTAAGTCCTGCTGAATTGTTTGTTCAGTTTTTGTACGAAAATCCCTGGTAATTCGATTTGAATGGTCTTCATAGTCGATAGCATTGTTGTCCAGGCAAGGCCGCAGTGGTGGTAAATTGCTAAATAGTCCTGTAGAGTCCAATAGGTTTTCCTGTATTTATGGATATTTCTCTTAACCTATTCCAGCATATTTTGGGAAACCTATGGTTACTCATTATTTGTAATCTTTAAAAGGTATTTCATGGTTAATTTAGTGGCGCTTGGTGTAAGTGATACTCTACCGTTTCCAGTCTAACAATATAGCCAGGGGTATATCTTGGAAATTGAGAAGACTTTTAATAAAAATAGTTTGCAATTGTTCTATAATATTTGCATTGTCCCAAATCGGCGCAGCATACATTATATTGATTTAATTATAGCATAAATAATTTGAATGCGATATTTAGTGAATTGATCCTTTGCTTCTTTATCATTTTAATAATTTCAATCATTAACCAGCTTCAGGCCGCCGCTGTTATTGATCAACGGCGGGGCTATTATCAGATCAGACACCAGATTCAGATTTTTCGACAGGGATGCCGTAACTGGCCAACCTGTCATGTTGGCAGTCTTAATTCCGTCCACAAACCGCTTTGATTCTGCAGAATTGGGGAAGGGAAAGGACAGTTTTTTGTCCTTCCAGGTTACCGCCGTCAATCACAACTCTTCAATGTGAGTCTTGGGAATTTTGGCTCTGATGGCTCGAAAGATAGGTTGAGGAAATTTTCACATGGTTCACATGCGTCTTTAGCGTGCTTGCGCGTAGGTTGAACGCACTGGCCCTCTAGGGTACAGTTGTGGGTTGGTTGGACCTAGGTTGGATGGTAGCTGGTTGGGGGATCATTCTAACGGGGTTAGGAGGAGAGGGAAGCTTGGCCAACCTGTTCTTAAGTTGGGTGACCTCATTTTCAACTATTTTACATTAAAAAAAAAATCTTAACACTTCAGCCTGTAAAGCGTTGAAAATACGTTTACATCATCTTTTACGAGTCTGATAACCCAGAGGGGTGGTAGCAGGAAGGTTAGAGGCAGCGATATCTGCTACCTCGTGATAGTTTTTGTTGAAAATAGAATCTATCTCTTCCCAGCAGTCAGAGGATCCAGAGAAGATGGATGAAGGAAATAGGGGCCTGGGGGATCTTACCTTGAGAAGGACTAAATATTAATAGGAGCTGAGACCTCTTCGGCCACGGTCCCAGGACTTGTGGAAGGCTCCAAAGGTGGGAATGGGTCGTCAGCTGACATGGCCCGCGACTGCAGGCGAGTATGGACCATTGTGGTTGTGAAGTATTCAATAGTTGAAAAAAAAACATTTAAAAAATTCTCTAAACAGATAAATAATTAGGCAGAATTTTACCGATAGATAATTAATACGATACGTGATTGGCAAATTAAAAATAAATAATAATAACGTGGAGGCCGAAAAACTTCATGAAGACACGGCAATTTTATTTAAGGCAAGCACCAATTAAAATTGGTAAGATACAAGGGAAGCAATGAGGGAAGTTTACGCAAAGTAATAAAATATATATAAACATCTAAAAATTAGAATAATCGTTAATAAAATACCGTACTTCGCTACATAGCTCCTTCCCTATTAGCCCCCCCCCCCCCATTTAACTGAGGGATACTCCTCTATGCCACGCTGGGCTAGCTTAAAAAATTTCTTTAAATACGACATTTCGAGTAAAAACTCTGTCGCTTCCTTCAATTAGCCTGCCTTGCAGTGCTGAATCTTTAATCATGATTTTAACATCACTACTGTGTTTAAATCTTGAAAAGGCAACATAAAGTTTCCGTGACCGAATACAGGCTCCGGCAAATAAATGCCAGCACGTTCGAGCGTTTGACCTTGTGCCTTATTTATGGTCATGACAAAGGCAGGTTTTACAGGAAAATTTGCCGTCTCCATTATGAAGGGCAATCCTGTTTCAGATTGGGCCAAATCTATTCGGGGAATCAATACAATGTCCCCTTTATTTGAGCCAGTCAGGACTTCTGCCTCAATGACGTTACTTTTTAATGATTTAACAGTAAATGGGTTCCATTACTTAAACCCTTTTTCAGATTTCTAAGAAGCTGAATAATGCATCCGACCTTTAATCTTAGACGATGAGGCGGCATTCCTGAAGGAGTAACACTATTCAGGAATTCAACGGGAAAATTATTCCGCTCTTCATCGCTGTCTGAGACAACGTAATTATCACTTAAATAAGTGTGGTAGTCGCCAACTATAAGGTCCATGACTTGGTCATTCATTTTATGAACATCGTCATTCTTGGGGCATAATATTGCTCTTTGTGACATGGTTTCAACCAATTCAGAGTAATTGTGTCTCCAAATTTTCTCGGACTATATCGTCTTTGCATATTAGTTCTTGGGAATCTCAATGAGATCTGCTCCCCGATCGTCAAAAGTTGGCTTTGCCTCTCGGAGGGTGCCAGCAGCCATTGTAGTCATTTTAATATTTGAAACGGAAGTTTCATTCAACGGAATTTGAAGTCCGTATAAGGAGTGAATTGTTTTCCCTCCTTGTAATAAATTGGCTGCAATGCCAGTAGTAGCAGCTGGAAGAACAACTTGGTTCATTCCTCTAACGGAGTGCATCAAGGTGGTATAGAGGTAAGTCTTTCCACTCCCACCTGGACCATCAATGAAGAAACATTTTGGTCTCATTGTTACATCTTTGACTGCAGCCATTATTTGATCATATGACTGCTGTTTGTTCAGCGTTAAAAACTTTCCATTTTATCAGCGGCTAAAGAACTTCAGTATCAGAAATATATTCCTCTGAACATGGAACATCAGGGATGTTCCATGCAGGCACTGGAAGCCCATATTCGTTATAATTAACTCTATGACTTAGAAATATGTCATTAATTTCTTTCATGGCATAACCCTCGCAATGGGTGCATGCATCATAATTAGGATGACGCTTTCGGCAAAAGTCCTCACACATGTGAGGCTTAAATTCATCCCACAATTCGCGTGGTTTTGCGGGTGGTCAAATACGCAAATATATGCAAACAACTCCTCGAAGTTGCTTTGGCATGTTCATGACGACGCCATCTTCCAGTGTAGATGTCCATACACTATCATCGAGGAAAATACCTCTTGCAAGTGCAGCTTCTCTAAAGCTGGAATATAAGATTTTCGTCGACAGTTTTTAAATCTCGAATGACTGAGCTGCCTTTACATTTAAGAGAAGTAGCCTCAAATAATAGCGCTCTTGTTCTTTAACGCTGACAGTATACACTTCTGCCTATCACTTTATCTCACGCAATTTTCGCGCGCCTCCATTGCCTCTCTTTGCAATTCCAAGTATAATGCTCGGGAATTTCACGATATAAGCATTCCCTTGCATTAGGATCATCACGGTTAAGTTTAAAATAACCCATTAATGTCTCGACTCAGTCTATTTTGCCAGCTGTTCATCGCTGATATCGTCATTAAATAACAACATCCTGATAATCAGGCAAGTGGACGGCTATATGTTATAGCATGGGATTGTTCATGCATATGGAATCCGAAAATTCTCCAACCTGCTTCTATTGATAGGTTTAGAATTTACATAAACCCTGTTTGGATATCACTCTTCGTTTGTATTTTGGATATCCATCAACGTTCATAATTGTTGATTGAATCAAATCTTTTGGAAATTTTTTCGTGCATTGTGACCATTTTTCATACATGGGGACCTTGGATTATTTTTTCACATGGACCATGAATCATGTGTTTTGTAACTATTCCGTAAAGGACCGGAATTTTTCCTTATCTGGAATTTTGGCAGATACAATTCTGTCTATATCCGCCTTCTGTATTAAATTTGCTTCTGCAGCCAATATTATTAAAATGTGGGCGTGAGGAAAGCCCTCTTTTTTGAAATTCAATTACATGGACCATTGCAGTTAACTTTCCAAATAGCCCTGCTTTTATTTCTTTTAGCAACTCTTTTAACATTAAGTTAAAGACACATGCAACCAAATCTGGTATATGTTCGGCTTTTTGCAAAGGTTCAAGATTTTCAGTTATTTCTTTCCATTTTGGATTGCAACAAATAAATCTGGTTTTCCATATTTTATCACAATTGACATGCATCTTGGTACCTTTGTTGCATATTTCTTGGACTGCCTTCAAAGATGATGGAAGGATTATTGCCTTTCCAACGTTAAGATTTTCATTTTAAGCTCTTGCGATCCATGAGACCACTATTTTTCAGTTCTCAAAAAAAAGTTAGACTGATTATCTTTAATGTATTGGAGTCTATTTGCTTCCATTTTTACATACGCATCGACTATGAATTGTTGCGTTAGTTTTCCCCCATTTAAAAGAGGATTAAACTTGTCTCGGACAGACAGCAAATAACTACGAGGTGTGTTCAAAATGGTATCGCGACTTTTGTGTTTTTTCAAAAATTATTCATTTATTCATGAATACCTATTTTGTCCCTTCAAAGTAATCCCCATGAGATATTATACACTTGTGCCAACGGTTTTTCCAATCTTCGAAGCACTTCAAAAAATCATTTTTTAAAATCTTTTTCAGCTCCTCCTTCGATGCCGTGTGAGCAGGGGCGTTATTGTGGTGCAAAAGCCAATTTTTGTTCTTCCACAAATCCGGGCGTTTCTGGCGGATTGCTTCGCGAAAATTGCGCATAACTTGCAGGTAATATTCCTTATTGACCGTTCTACCCTGTGGCAAGAACTCATGATGCACCACGCCCCTGCAATCGAAGAAAACTGTCAGCAAAACTTTCACATTCGACCGAACTTGGCGCGCTTTTTTCGGTCTTGGTTCGTGCGGCAGCTTCCATTGAGATGATTGAGCTTTGGTTTCCACGTCATAACCATAAACCCACGCTTCGTCACCAGTTATGACCCTCTGGAGCAAATTTGGGTCGTCGCGGACAGAGTCCAACATCTCATTAGCAATGTTCATGCGATGCTGTTTTTGGTCGCAATTGAGCAATTTTGGTACGAATTTCGCGGCGACCCGTCTCATGCCCAAATCATTGATAAAAATCGAATGGCACGAGCCAATCGATATGTTTAGGTCCTCAGCAAATTCTCTAACGGTGATTCGAAGATTGGCCAATATCATTTTCTCCACTTCATTAATTTTTTCGTCTGTTGTTGAAGTGCTCGGGCGTCCGGCACGCTCTTCGTCGTTTACATCTTCTCTGCCTTCTGAGAACATTTTGTACCACCGATAAACGTTGCTTCGGTCCAAGGTAGCTTCTCCGTATGTCACAGTCAACATTCGGAATGCATCCGCGCACTTAATTTCGTTTTTCACACAAAATTTGATACAGGTTCTTTGATCCATTTTTTTAATAGGTAAAAATCGAAGACGATCCAAAACACCTGCAAGCAAAGCAGCTGTCAACAATTAAGTGAACATTCAAAATGGCCGAACTTGTCGGCATAAGTGAGAGACATGAGTATCAACATAAAGCTACAAAAAGATCGAAATTCGAATATACGTAACCCGCGAAAATTCAAAAGTCGCGATACTTTTTGAACACACCTCGTATAATATTGCATTTGACTTAGTCTTTGACTTGAGCCGGGTTTCTGTTTTAGATAGGTAGTCCAACCTTGTTCCGCTCTAGGGTAAAATAGTGGATAAACCAACGCATCCAAATTTGGATCTAAGATTGAAATTCGCTTTAACATTGGCTGATTCTGTATTGGTTTTAAATGAATCAGTATATCACGAATAAATGGAGGTTCATGTATGGCTTCTTTTTTTACGTCACGAATCATTTTATAAGACATTGCAAACTTATTTATGTTTGCTGTATAATTTTCTTACAACATAAAACTTAGATCATTAAAACATTGGATCAGTAAACATGAGGGCAACCACTTCGTTCAATTACCTTACTTTATTTTTCATATAACATTTTTGTAAAAACAAAAAGGTGATGATGATAAATTCAATGAATATTTACACAATCATAGAAAAATATATTAAATCTTTATATAAACATAAATATTCGAACTAAATTAAACCTTCTCCCGTCACCAACTTAATGGGGGACCATCAAAAAACATTATATAGGTAACAAACATAATTTTACAATAGGTCTTCTGTAAGTCCCATTAGCAGTCTTGACTTCTACCACTCTGATTCTAGCGTCATCTCCTGGAAACACCTTTGAAATTCTTCCATTCTTCCACGCTAGTGGAGGCTGTTGTTCATTCTTTATCAACACCAGGGATCCTTTCTTAATGTTGGGTTGGGGCTTACACCATTTGGATCTTTGTTGAAGTTGTGACACATATTCTTGGGACTATCTTGTCCAAAAATGATTCATTGATTTTTGAATTAATTGCCATCTATTTGGCAAACTCATTGCTATGATGTCATCTTCATCGGGAAGCGCTGTTAAGGAACCACCTATTAAGAAGTGACCAGGAGTCAATGCCTGTAGATCTTCAGGGTCCTCAGAAAGAGGACAAAGAGGTCGCGAATTCAGGCAAGCTTCAATTTGTGCTAATAATGTTGTTAGTTCTTCAAAATTTAGCAAAGCACTGCCCATTGTTCTTCTAAGATGATATTTCATGGACTTAACTCCGGCTTCCCAAAGTCCACCAAAATGTGGAGCTGATGGTGGAATAAATTTCCACTGAATTCCCTCTGAATTCGTAAGAACTTTACTGGCATTGTGACATTGTTTTCCAAAAATCGTATGCGTACCAACAAAATTAGTGGCGTTGTCACTATGAATTGTTGCTGGTTTACCTCTTCGAGCAATGAACCTTCTTATTGTGGATATGAGAGCATCTGTGGTCAGACTACTGATTAATTCTAGATGAATGGCCCGAGTGCTGAAACATATGAACAAGGCAACGTAAGCATTCATGGTTGAAGTTGTACGTCCCATGTTCCGTTTAATCAGAAAAGGTCCTGCAAAATCTATTCCAGTTACCAAAAACGACCATGATCTGTTGATCCTTGCAAAAGGTAGATTTCCCATTAATTGAAAAGGAGCTTCTTTACGGAATCTAGCGCATTTCATGCATGTTCTTAAAATTTTCCGTACAACATTTCTTCCAGAAGGTATCCAGAATATATTTCTTATTGCTGCAAGCGTAGCTTGAGTTGATGAGTGAAGATTATGGACATGAACATTGTTTACAATAAGAGTGGTAAGATGATGTGATCTTGGAAGTAAAACTTGATTAATCCGATCACCATAAACATTTGCATTTTTTAATCGTCCGCCAACTCTAATGATTCCCCTTGAATCCAAAAAGGGACATAGATTGTATATTCTACTCTTATTCGGGATTGGTTTGTTGCTTAACAGGCAATGCTTTTCTTGGAAAATTCAATAGATTGAACACATTTAAAACTGTCCGGCACATCCTGCCCTCCCAACCATCTGTTTGTAGGTGCTGAGAGAGATGAAATCTCTACCGATATATGGCGCGCGCAGGATGACCCTACGTGCAGGTAGATTGACACCTGCGGCTAGAGTAGAGGTACAGGCGAGTACGCAGAGAATTCCTTCAAGATATGCTTCTTCTAGTAACCGACGTTCCTCAGTGGCCAGTCCGCTATGATGGTACGCCACTCCGTAGAGAATTGCATGCTGCAGTATAACGCAAGTTGACCCAACTTCTGTAATAAGTCTCTGAAGAAGAATTTTTTTACCATCTTTATGAACTTTTTCAAGATCCTTAGGAAGGTTTTTAGCTAGTAGTTGAGCAACATTCTCGCAATGTTTCTTAGTCGGACAGAAAATAAGACAAGAATGTTCTGGAATAACTTCTTTCACAAGATTACAGATGTTATCTGGGTCTACTCTTCGGCTGGCTGGATCAGGTTTGTAGTTAAGTTGTTCAACTGGGGTTAAATCTCCATTTTCATATCGTAGAATCATATTATCTATTTTTATATATTCTTCTAACTTGACTGGACGGAAATCAGCAGCGTAAATGGAAGCGTTGAGAAATTTCTGTAGGATGTCCATCTTACCTAAGGTTGCGGACATACCAATGAACTGAATGGTACTGTCAACCAGTTTCACTTTACAGATGAGTGTCTCGAGTGCCGCTCCTCGATGGGACCTATCACCCAACATATGAAGCTCATCAATTACAATAAGTCCTATTTCAGAAAGCCGTTGCGTCTCAATCAGAGAATTAATAAGACTGTGAGCTTTTTCAATTGTAGCTATGAATATACTTCTTTTTTGACCTCTGCGCTTGCGTGGCGGCATTGCGCCTCTATACCCTGCATATTCTTCAATATGGAAATTCAGATCAACTGCAAATTGGGATAAGGATCTGACTTTTTCTTGTACAATTGACACAAAGGGTAAGATAAGTAAAGCATTCTTCTTCTTCACTAAAAGTTCTTTCATTATCAAGATTTCTGCCACCAGGGTTTTTCCGCCACTTGTGGGAAGCGTGTAAATAAGGTTTTCTCCTAGATTTAAAGCAGGAAGTTTGAGACATTCATCTTGCCATTCGTAAAGTTCCTTAATTCCTAAATATTTGTTGTAGAGTTCTTTAACGTGCAAGGGTAGTCCGTAAAATTTGGCGGAAGTTTTTACCTCTCCTCGCAGCTTTGACCATTGCCACTAATAATATACCATCATTGACTGCATTGAACTTTGCAAGATTCCTTGTATTATCTTTGCTATTTTTATTAAAATACTTTTTCGAACAGAAACAATGTCAAAATTTTGTGAATTTGATTTACTCTGGTTTATCTCTATTTTATTAATATTTGTTATATCTTCATTTATTTGTTTATGTGCTAATTTTTCATCTTCTGCTGTATCCAGTTTATTTTTTTTTATTTGATACATGAGATGCATGTTTAGATTCCGGTGTTGTATGTGTGATTGATTCATTTTCAGAAAAATATTCGTAATCAGTTTCGAAAAAACCTGGAGGAAAACAAGTATAATCATCCATTTGTGAATTTGATTTACTCTGGTTTACCTCTATTTTATTAATATTTGTTATATCTTCATTTATTTGTTTATGTGCTAATTTTTCATCTTCAGCTGTATCCAGTTTAATTTTTTTATTTGATACATGAGATGCATGTTTAGATTCCGGTGTTGTATGTGTGATTGATTCATTTTCAGAAAAATATTCGTAATCAGTTTCGAAAAATTTGGAGGAAAACAAGTATAATCATCCATTTCCGAAAAATAAAAAATTTGAACAGTGCTCGAGTATATACAAATTATCGAAACGTGAACAAATAATAATATACAGGGTGTACCAGGTAAATTGGGAATTTCAACAATGGTATTTTAACTGAAATTTTTTGCAAGTAAAAATTAAAATATCCGAATGAAATTTGACACAGTAGTAGATAAAAGGATATAGTTTTTATTTATTCAATGTAGTTTCCATTATTAGCTACAACAGTCTCGAGGCGAGTGCGGAATGAAGCACAGGCCTTGGCGACGATGACCTTGTCCATTTGGGTCATCACCGTGTGAACTGCTTTCTTGACAGACTGGATGGTGGTATGAGGAGCTTTGTTGACATCTCTCTCAACAACGCCCCATACATAGTAGTCGAGGGGATTGCAATCTGGAGAATTAGGGGGCCAAATATCAGGACCCCAGTGACTAGGGACGTTAAGTGTCAGCCACGATTGTGTCTTTTTTGCCTTATGGGCTGGAGCTGAGTCCTGTTGGAAGACATACTTCCTTCCTGCGGCCACCATGTCCATCCAAGGCTTCACAACGGTCTCCAGAACATTGATGTAGGTGTCAGCGTTCATCCTAAGGCCCTTCTCAAAGAAATGGGGAGGCATGACATCACCTTCACTGCTGATAACGCCAAGGACCATTACGGAGGCAGGAAATTTCGTGTGCATCACGACAGGTATCTCTGAGGGGTCTTTACAGATCCAGCGATCATTCCTGGGATTTACCTTTTGGTCCACGTCAAAGTTCTTTTCGTCAGAGAAGAACCTTAGCATGCCAAAAGAGTCGTGTTTCAGGTTGTTGAGGAGGGCAGCAGCCTTTCCTTTTCTGTTATTCTTCATATTCTCAGTCAGCAACTGACCTTTCCGAAGGGCATAAGACTTGAGACCAAGGTCCTCATGGAAAGTTCTGACAATTGTCATAGAGGCAACGTCCATTTCCTTTTGGCTATGGCCCTCATGCTCTTCCCAGGTTTCCATCAATCTTCTCCTTGACATTTTTGACCAATTCTTCGCCTCCTACCCTGTCCGATCGACGCGAGTGCTTTTTCCTTGTAGCTATCCCTCTTTGTTACTGTCGGCCTCATCAAACTGCTTCTTGACACGATAAATAGTGGTTTTGGGCAACTTAAGAAAATCCACTATCTCTTTGGGGCTCCTTCCGGCGCGCAGAGCAACGATGATGGCAGCTCGATTTTCAAATTCTCGGTTACTCTTCATCACTACACTGCGCACACATGTACTGTTGCATTTTACATGAATATGGCTACGTAATGAAAAAAAAAACAAGTTTTTTAATCTCAAGTAGTTTTTGTTTTATGGACTGTCAAAGTTAGTCCCAATTTACCTGGTACACCCTGTATATATACCAGCGAAAAGAAATATTGCAAGAACTTAGCTTAATGCTGAGCAGAAAAGCAATATGCAAGAAATGAAGTAATTTTGTAGTGTTTAACTACAAAATAAATAAGTGTAATATCTATATATATATATATGTAAATGAACAAGAGAGAGAAATATTGGATTATATATATATAATCCAATATATATATACAGGAAGTAGTTTTAATTTGTTTTGGCTTGTCTTTATAACATTCAAGGGTCACTCCAAAAGTTTTTGCAATCAATATTAAATAATTAAAAAGTATTTTAAAATAAATTATACCATTAAAATACATGTATATTTAACACCTATGCCAGATTTCATCCGTGAAAACCAATTATCGAAGCACTTACACCAGTCATCTCCGGGGATTGAATTTACGACTTGCAGTGCTTCATCATCAGTGTCAAATTTTATCCTTTTCAACAATAACTTAACTTTTGGAAATTAAAAAAAGGTCACAAGGTGCTAGATCTGGTGAATATGGTGGATGAGTAACTAATTGGACACCAGAGTTGGCTAAAAAGTCTAATGTTTGGGCTGAGGTGTGCGGTCTTGTATTGTCATGGTGAAGAAGGACTCCTTTAAGTTGAGCTCTTGGTCTGCTTTGCTTGATTTTTCCAAATACTGCTGGAAGGCATTTTGTTGTATACCAGTCACTATTAACTGTCTTTCGATCTTCTAACTTCACAATATCAATGAAACCACTTTTTCTGAAAAACAAAAAAAAAAAAAGCGACCATTTGTTTTCTAACACTTCGAGCTCTGCGAACTTTCTTAGGAGTAGGTGATTTTCAGGATCACCAAAGAGTAGATTGCCGTTTTGTTTCTGGATCAAAATTGTAAATCCAAGTTTCGTCACCTGTAATAATATTAAAATCAGCCTTTAATTTGCCTTCATAATTTTTTTCAACATGAAATTACACAATTTAACGCGACCAAATTTTTGGTCTTCAGTCAAACTGTGAGGTACCCATCTACTAACAAGTTTTCTGTATTTTAAATTATCATTAATTATGGTGTTGATTGCTGCCGATCCCTTGCCCGCACTTTTCTCTAACGGCTGATACGTAATTCTTCGATCTTCTCTAAATCAAAATTTTATCAGTTTAATTTTTTCTTGGGTCACTGCTGTTTGTGGTCGACCTGAACGAGGTTCATCTTAAAGGTTGGTTTTTCCAAATTTAAAAAAATGCATTAAACCAATTAAAAACTTTTCTAATAGAAGAAGCTTTATCTCCTAAAGCTTTCATTAATCTTTCATGGGATTCTTTAGAAGTTAAATTACCTTTATAATCATAAAAGTTCTTGGCGCGTAAACTTAGTCTAATCAACTCCATTGTGTCTGATGCAATGTTTAGAAATTACCGCTGCCGCTGTAATCAAAGTCGCGCCCTCTATGAGTCATTGTTGTTACTATTTTATAAAAATGTTTATGTTAAATAAAAATGCATGTAGATTTTAATGGTATAATTATTTTTTTTATATTTCAATTATTTACTATTGATTGCAAAAACACTTGGAGTGATCCTTGTATAATAAAAGCTCTGCCATCTAAAAAACCCTCATTTTAGTGGTCAGGATTTGTCTAATTTGTTTTTAATATAATTTTGTTTTACATTGGAAATGTAATTGACGTCTCATACAATTTACGCCATTAAAAAAAAATTCACCAAATGCACCATCCTTCATGAAGTAAAAGTTTTTTTCCAACCAATTTTGTCTGCATAAATTCCTCCAACATTTTCAAATAATTCTCACCATTTATTTTTTCATTGAAAATGTAAGGTCCGATTATTCCTTCCGAACAAATTCCACCCCAAACAGTTAAGTCAGGGGGATTAACTTCCTTCTCTATTTCTATCTTTGGATTTTCTGAAGCCAAATAAACACAATTATGTCGATTGGTCTAGAGAGCTCGGGTGGTCTCGGCTGGAAGGTCTTTGATGCTTGATAGGTCGTCTACTTTTACGTCAATGTAGTTTTTCCTCTATTTCTGCCGTGGTCGACAATATTCTAACTTTGCCTCCAATATGGTCTCTCACCTAGTTTTCATGGCGGGGCGACCAGCTAGGTCTTCCAGCAAGTGACCAATGTTGTCTGCTTGACTAGGGTGCGGAGTAGGGCTTCGGTAGCGATGGGAACTTTTCCTTGATTGGACTCCCGAGATTCGGCTCGAGAGTTGTAGAATACCATTGCGTCTTGCTTTCTTCGTAAATATCCATTTCTCCTTTCCTCATTTTGTTTTGCCTATCACGACAGTAGCAGACGACGTGGCCAGGACGTCCACAGTGGAAACAAATCGGTTTTCCCTCAAAGGTCCGCCATTCGTTGGTATCGCGCCTTCCTCCTTGATTCTGGTACTGAGTTCTAGGAGAAGGAAATCGAGGTTGGACCCTGTACCTAGGATTGGACAACGGCTTGGGCGTCTTGTAGGTTTTGATATCGGTGCCAGGGTTTTCTTCGATTTCCTGGTGAACAATATGCTCAGTTGAAGCAATTTCTGGTTCCTCCCGAGGAGAGGCTAATGCCCGCTGTACCTCCTCCCGGACAATTTGCCTAATCATAGATGATAGATCTGCCCTGTCGCGGTGACGCTCAGTGTTATGTACATCCTTTGGGAGAAGCGCCTGGTAGAACTCCTCGGCTATCTCTTTCATCAGATGGGATATTTTAACTTCCTCGTTCATATGAGGATCTACCTCTTTGCAGAGCCGCAGGACATCTTGGATGTAAAATTCGGTGCTTTTACCTTTTAATTGAGCGCGAGGTTTTAGTATTTTATTAGTTCGTAGCCTCAAGTTTTCTTTTCTTTTTTTTACGAAAACTGATTCTAACTGGGACATGAACTCCGTCCAGGTCAGGATGCTCTAATCATTGTTCTCAAACCATTTGAGAGCAGTGGCAGTCAGATAGAAGTAAACGTTGGCGAGACAAAGGGTTTCATCCCATTGGTTGTGCTTCGCCACACGTTCGTACTGTTTCAACCAGTTACGGGGATCTTCAACGCCCTCACCAGAGAACATCGAGGGGTTTCTAGGTAGTTGTTGTATAAAAAATAAAACTAGCTGGGTTGTTGCTTCTTTCTGGATGTTCATATTTGTTTCTTGTTGCTCAACAGAATCAATTTTCCTTTTTTTCCTAAAGGGATATCTGATCACCAGTTGTAGCGAAGAAAACAAGTATTTCTTAAGATGTAAACGTATTTATTGATGACGTCAGCACGACTAGTAAGTAACAACCAAAAACCAGGCTGGAGCACCTCCATAGATCGCCAACTACCCGGGCTGTCCTGCGGAGTCTGTCTGGGTAGTTTTAGTAAACTAGTTAACCAAAAGGCCCGGTCCAATGCTGGGTTCGGTACAGGTAGGTCTTGGGTCCCATCGGGCTGGTTGTGTTGCTGCTGTGACAGACATTTTATATAATTTGCTTTCCTGACAAGGCTTATTCCAATTACTATTTTGAGGAGTAATTTAGCCTGGGTGGGCCACTAGAGCCAGGTCCAATGCTGAGTTCCGGGTCTGGTTCCGAGCGGTCTTAGGTTTCATGGTTGTAGGGGACTGTGGCATTTTTTGTTAGGACGTATTCAGAGGGGATTTTTAACTACACTCATGAACAAAACTTAAGAAAGTTGTACCTTTTAGCATGTATATCGGTATTCAGACAATAACTCTGAAATATATTACAGTGACCTTTATTGAAGACATACGAGATAACAAAGTGTGGGAAAGTGTCGACTTTTTCTTTTGTTTTTCGAATCAGACGCGTCGCCTAGTTTAAATCTTCCAACACAGCATATATCGGTTCTGCACAAATATCAGCGTAGGAAATGGGAACGTGTTGAAGGTTTATTTTCTCTCCACTATTCTTCTGTTCTGAAATTGAAGGTCTGGGTTTTAATTGTTTTTTTTTTATTTTTGTTGCTGGTTTCAGTTTTCTTGAAATGCTGTGTGTGAATCATTCTGAAAAATTTCGGTCTTCAGTACCTAGCGTTGTGACCTGGTTTGTTACATTTGAAGCCTATTGGTCTATCATAATCGGTTCTAGCTTTATTCCCTCGATGCTTCCCAGTGGTGCTTTTACCATAATTTTGTACGCGATGAGTTGTTCTTGGGGAGTATTTAGGGGTCATTTGTTTATAGTTAGTGTTGTTATAAGCTGGGGCTTACCTTGAAATGGCAGCGGATCTTCTTGTTTGAAAGTCTTTTTGGTTGGGCATCTTGACTTCTTGACTGAGGGGACCTGGCTTATAAATTTGCTTGTTCTTCTCCACTCTTTCTTTATATTCTTGCTCGAATGAGTCCAATTTTTTACAGGTATTCAGCAGTGCTTCGGTTGAGGCATGTGAGTTCAGATGTAATTCTCGGGGATCTTCACTTCCATCGTACTTGCGGATGGTTAAATTACCGTTTATAATTACTGGGGTCGAATCTCCACCAGATGTTGCACCGTCCTGGGGCTTCATGTCCATATTCGATTGGTCCATATCAGGATTATAAGTCAGACCAGAACGGGTAATCATAAAACAAATATATTTTAACAAGGAAAGTATTTACAAATTTTACCAGATCTCAAAATAAACCGAGAGTAAGTAAAATATAGAATACAAGTAAAACGCCGACGTCACGTGACTGATTCACCGAGTAGACCACCACAGATGACCATATAAGGGAAGGTTCGTTATAACCAGGGTTCTTCTCAGCGGCGGTATTACATCTTCAAATAATTTCATTAATATTGATTATGCAATTTTTCCTTTATACATTGTCAGTAGAAAGTTAGGAAAGACAGGATGACACAGCGATTTATTTAATGCACAAGTGCAAACTGAAATATAAGAGAAGCAACGAGGGAAGTTTACACAGTGTCAAAATATCAAAATTAATAATCTGTTCATAAAATGATAAATATTTCTCACGCTACAATATATATTATGAGGTTTCCATCCAATTTTGTTTCAAAAACATTATAAAATACTGCATTACTAAAAAGCCTTTAATTTTCAAAATATTATATTATTATTATTATTAAATTTTTTAATGTATTATTATCAATAATTATTTTTGACCAATTACAAATTTGTTTTCATATGATCTACAATAATTTGTAAATTAAATTCACTGTGCAATAAATTGATAAAGAGGAAGCAATCTCTCGAAATATTTTGAGAAAAAAAATTTTTTTTTTTCTTTACAGATCCAGGTACGCCCTTTTATATAATATATATGTTAAGGAGGTTGGACCACAGAAAAAAATCTGTATTATTGAAAATTCTGAATTAAAGAAAAGTGAAAACCCAGCCACCAAGATAAAACCTTGGCTCCATCCATCCGTGTATAGAAGTTGCCACATAACTGGATCATGTTTGGTGTAGAGGCTGAATTTGGCTCGGTGAGAGGCGGCCCCTCGCGCCGAGGCACTCAATGCACTCTAGTACAAATATCAAAAGGATTTAAAAATGATAACCGGCAATGAGAATCATTAATGGTAAATCATCATCTATGTGAAATAGCAACCATGCGGTCAGTTGTTGAAGTAATATTGCTGAAATATTTTGCTGGAAATCTCTCCAGCAGATCTATTGGACGGTTCAAACAGGTTCACTGTGATGGTAGTCATTAATGAGAACCATTAATGATATATCATCATAAAGTGAGAAGTTACAAAATATGTGGATTGTGGAAGTCGTTGCCATGATTTGGTTCGCCAGATGTTAGAATCATCCTTCAACAATTCAATAAAGTTTGTTTTATGTGGAACATCCCGGATTGGTGTTTTAAGGATTTGACAGTTTAAGGATGTTCAGAATTCTTCAAATTTCCATACGGAATGGATGGAGCCATGCTTGGGAAGAAATAAAGTGATTTGAATATTTTCTATCGATCACTGAAGAAGATCACAGAATATCAAAACCCTTGAAATACTCATCAATATTTTCTATAATTCCACTGGAAGAACACGTGCCAAGATATGTTTCAAATTTCAGATATTGTTCCCCAAATATACTTCTTGTGTATGTGGTAATATGTATATATGTAATTATATCATTATTTGCATAATTAATTATTCACTGACATTTCCCTCTTAGGTGAACAGCGCCAAGTTACTTGAACTGGTCGTCCGGGTCATGGTACGATTTCATCCTGAGCACGTGGACTCTGCAGACGTGTCTGGTCTGATGGTTCCACAGGTTCGACTTGGTAGGTTACGTCGGGTCCTTGTACGTGACCTTCTTGCCATCAGCAACCTTGAGAGTAGTTCTGTCATCCTAGAACATGGTCTTCTTTAATTACTCAAATATTATCAGAGATAATTGAGGATGAGGCACCCGAATCGACTAATGTTGTCAATGATGATTTCCACATAATTTTGTTCCAAATTTGTCCCTGTCGACGATGGAGTGGTTTTCCCACTCGCTACCTCACCCTCGATGGAGGTCGAAAAGTTTAGTTTCCCAGATTTCGGCGGCGTGGGGATTGGCTTGTGTGGCAACCAGGGGAAAGGCGTTTTGGAGATCTTCCTCTGTTAGATATGGATACTGACTGCGGTAAATTGGATTTCTTGCGCTTAACATGCGAGTGCTTGCCATCATTCCCCTAAGGCTTTTATAACATTTTTGTTGAATTTATCTTTCTCATTCTTTATCTGCCTGAAATTTTTATATTTCTAATCATATCAAGACGTTTCTATCTGAACCAGTATGGCCTATTGCATTCGAAACATATTGGTCTACCATCCTTAGTTCTAGTCTCTTGTGGTTTTCTATCCGTGCTTGTTTTTATCATTTTGTAAGCGGTGAATTGTTCTTGGGGGTAATTTGGGATCATTTGTTAATAATTGGTGCTTCAAAGTAGGCTTATCTTGAAATTTCCATGGTTGGAAGCCCTGTCTTCTCGGCTGTGGGTCTTGTCTTCTTTTTGTTGAGGATAATAATAGTTACTCGGGGGATTCAGCTTGAATATATTGTTTGCTCTGTTCCACCCGCTCTTTGTATTCTTTCTCGAGTTAGTCCAGTTTCCTGCAGGTATTCGCAAGTCTCCCCCGGGTTTGACTAAGTTTTCTAGCTAGCAAACCCAAGTAAACTATCTCTCACTTATATGTGTTCCGCGACCTCCACACACACAGTACCCCATTGAACACTGATGGACCATGGTGCCTCGACCAATGGCGACGTCGAGCATTGTAAACCTACCTCTTCTCCTACTTTTCTTTTAATAGAAGATTATGGTGCTCTCCTTATCCTTCCATTTAGAACATATTAACCAGTTATTAAAATTAATAAATTTCGAGTTTTAAACTTTTTTACCAAGTAAACCAAAAATTTTAAATTAGAAGTTATTATTTTTTATTCCAGGTGGAATTTTCCCATTAAATTAAATTGTAACATAGAAAACTAGGAAAGACAAACTTCAGGAAGAGAGAATATGGTACTGAATACGGAGAATACGGGCTGCTAACCAAAGTGTAGGATTGTCGAGCCCAGAAATAATGTAGCATACACTGTATCAAAGTACCAAGGTGCTGTACGCAACCAAGGTTGTTCAAAAAGGTTAGATTCCCCCAGGCAGGGAAGAAAAACAGGTCTTGATTAGATAAGAAGATTAGATAAGAGGGGGTGGGTAAGGGAGAGGATGTGGAAAGGGAGGAGGCTCGAGTGGAATTTCAGCGTCACCAATCCTTACTTTTTAAGGTAAAGCTCAGTTTAGCCGAGATTTCCAGATCGAGAGGAAGGACTCTAGAGAGGGAGATAAGAGAAGCGTTGCTGGTTGATCTGAAAGCTCTACAAGCTCTCACTAAGAAAGGCCTTTGAGCACCTCAGTAGAACATTTAAGGAGCGTTGAGAAAGATTAGGAAACCATACCGCCGAGGCATAGGCAATGGCTGAACAACCTCTTGCAGATACAGAGTTCTCAAGGCGCGGTAGACCAAAACCAAAGTTGAGATTAGCGGCTGCGGTCAAGCACGGCAACATGCCGCGGACCTTGGCGCAGACTTCAACTACGTGCTGGTGGAAAGATAGACGTTGATCAAATCTCACCCCCAGCACCTTAATTGAGTCGCCCCATTGGATTTGGCCGTCCTTGGATAACCAGATCCCGGCGCAGTTCAGGCAGTCTCCCGTGTGGTCTGAGGAGAACCATAGCCTGGCACTTCCCCACGCTGAGTTCCAGTTTATGCAAACTGCACCACCTAGCGATCATATCTATGGTGTGTTGGGCCGCGGGAAGTTGACTAGGTCGACATCCCGAGACCACCACAACCAGATCATCCGCGTAGGCTTGCGTGAGAAACATTATTCCTGTAATCCAGCGTGAAGAGTTTGTCAAAGACAATATTCCAAAGGAAAGGGCCGAGAACTGAACCCTGGGGACATCCTTTGGAAACTCGTCTCGACACAGTACAACCATTCATAGACAGTCTCACAACACGGTTACATAGAAACGAGTTTATCAGATGATAAATGTTTCTGGGACAAACGCTTTTGTGCAACGCTCTCAAGATACTGGAATGGAGCACGTTGTCAAAAGCGCCTTTAACATCAAAAGAAAGAAGACAAGATTTCTTATTTTTAGTCGTCCGGGTTATAGTAGATTTTATATTTAGGAATGCGGCTGTAGTAGATCTACAAGGCTTAAATCCGAACTGGGTTGGAGGCGCTTTACACATCCTATCGGCCATCCACGACAGCCTAGCAAGAATTAGACGCTCAAGGATCTTGCCCAAACAGGCAGCATCGTGATTAGACGGTGTGATACGAGAAAGTTCTCCCCCACTTCGCTTGGGACGAGAACGACGTCCCACAGCTTCCATGCAGATGGAAAGTGGCCAGTGGTTAAACACTTGTTGAAAATATTCTGAAAATGTTTAACTAGTTTTACGATAAGAAGAGGTGGCATGCCATCACTACCAGGAGAAGATAAGTGCACCTTATCTGCTGTCAACAACTCGTTATCTGTAAACAAATATGTTCTAACATCGGGCGGGACGCGGCCGAAATAGTATTCTAATACGTTATTTAATGTGTCTCGCGGACCTTCAGTGAAGCCGCTACCAACTGGGAGAGCTGAGAGGGGTTGTCGCGTAAAATTTCCCTTGATGAAACTGTAGATTCCACTCCAAGGGCTGATTTCGCAACGCGAGCAGGCTGCCCTCCATGCTTCTTTCTTAGCCCAGTCTCCTCGCACGGCGATATCTTGCCTTCAGTCTCTTGTAAAAGACCTCCAGCACACCCTTAACGACACCTCGTGGCTTTATAAAGGCCCGCTGTGCCTTTTGAGCGGATTCAAATCAGATTTCCACCAAGAGATGGACTTGAGGTATTTATCACTTCTGGGACGGGATGGAATGGTGTTTAGACATGTGTGAAAAATCTCTTCGCCGAGTAAATTAATTACATGTCGAGGGAGGATGAGTCACGCACATTTTCTAAAAAAAGATAATAATTTCTATTTTTTGGCTGAAATGTTCAAAAACTCTATCCCAGTCAGCGCTACCAAAGCTGAAGTATATATCGCTAAATTTATTTAATTTAAATCTGGTGTTGTCCTGTGAAGAGGGAGCGAAATTTAGGTTAAAGACGAGGCGTTTGTGGTCAGACAACTCCTGGTACTCAGGATGCCAATCGGTAACGCTATTTACAAGGCCAGCACTACAGCAAGTGACGTCGATGGAAGAAGAGAGGTTGCCCTCCTCCCACGTCAACGCGCCGTGCGTGTTGAGCGCATGCAAATAGTTGGCATCTATAAAGTTTTCAACTAGATCTCTCTTAGTTGAGTCATGCCTGAGGAGCAGAGGTTTCCTAATATTCAACATTTAGATCGCCGCCAAAAATTATCTCGTCATAAAATTAAGGCTAAAATTTATCTTATCTAGAAGAGGGGAGGGATCACATGATGGCGGAAGGTAAACATTACAAAGAAGAATACATTTACCACTTAATTCACACATGACAAACACGACATTAACACTGGACAAATGAGACAAATGGACAAATTTGAGGCTAGGATTTACTATGATGACCATAGCTCCCAACCTAGAGTTTGTAATAGGGCCATAGCAAACTCTGTTAGATGGGATTGGCAGCGATGGGATTTGCCGCGCGCGGCTGGGAGCTCTTGTAAAAGTAGTAAATCTATGTTCTCCTCACGACAATCATTCAACACTGAATACAAACAAGGTTGAGAGCGTCTTATATTGATTTGTAGGCACTTGAAAACATTCATTTAACCATCAACTTATTGAACTGATCCTGGGCATTTCGCATGTGCTTGCACATCATGGATTTGGCATTCTGCTTGTCACCGCACCTGTGACACTGGGGCACTTTTTACCATCAGTCTGCGTCCTGTGAGAGAGGCTACCGCAGATACCACATGGGAAGACGCGTTTCGCCCAGCGAACCTGAGGGACAGGAAGTCAACAGTGACGCGGCCGCGTGCAAGGAGAGCTTCCTCGATACCCTTAGTGACCTCTATGATAGCGGTGGAGAGGCGAACCTTCCTTCCTAATCAATTTAACCAGCTTCAAGCCTCCGCTGTTATTAATTAACTGCGGGGCTATCACAGGGTTTTCCATCAATCAGACACCAGATTCAGATTTTAGACAGGGATGCCGAAAATGACCAATGTCGGATTTGGTAGACTTTAAGACCGTCAATGTTGGCGGTCTTAATTCCATCCACATGCGGTCACATCACAACTCTTCAACTGTGGAGTCTTGGCAAATTTGGCTCTGATGGCCTCGAAAGATAAGTTGTCTGAGGCAATTTTCACATGGTTCACACTGTTCTTTAGCGTCTGCGCATAGGTTGAACGTACTGGCACTCTAGGGTGTACAGTTGTGGGTTGGTTGGACCTAGGTTGGATGGTAGCTGGTTGGGGGATCATTCTAACGGGTTTAGGAGGAGAGGGAGGCTTTGGCCAACCTGTTCTTAAGGTTGGGTGACCTCATGTTCAACTAACTTTACATTCCTCCTAAAAATTCTCAGGACTTCAGTATGTAAAGCGTTGAAAATACGTTTTACATCATCTTTCACCGAGTCAGATAACCCAGAGCGGGTGGTAGCAGGAAGGTTATAGACAGCGATATCCGCTACCCCTCGTGATAATGTTTGTTGAAAGAGAATCTATCTCTTCCCAGCAGTCAGAGGATCCAGAATGGATGCAGGAAGGAATGGAAGTAGGGGCCTGGGGGATTTTACCTTGACAAGTACTATTAATAGGAGCTTAGCTCTTCCTTTACTGATAAGATCCTATTGACCGACTATCTCTCCTCATACACGCTCCAGTCACAGCAACCACTCTACACCACCAGTGCAACAACTTCATCCTACTTGTTGACTGTAGGTAACACACATTAGTTCTAGAATATGGAATTATAGGGCGTCTATATACCACAACCGATATCTGCACTAATGTGGAAACCTACACTCTGCTACACCACTGCTCTCAACTACCTGCTTCTGACTGTCTATGTCTACTTAGCTTCATTCAAGGAATTATTGAGCGCTATATACCCAACCTTGAACGTCACTAAGAACACAAACAGCCCACCTCCAAACACTACTCCGACCTCGGCAGTACATCTTTCTCTGGAGTTGTGTGGCTCTGTAGTAAACTTGATGTCGCCCAGCTATACTTATACATCTATCAAGCTGCTTGCGCCACCAAGCCTACTGTAAAGTATGCACCATACTGAAGTACTAAGTCGTTGTTCACTGGGAAGTTACCACCTAATGACCACTCAAGAGCGTCTGCTCTCCAGTCGCTTCTTGATCAAATAATATATTATTCTAATTATATCTAATCTTAATAAAACAAAAATATTTACCTAAACTTGAATATTTGTGCCAAATGGGTTACAACTAATTGCCAAATTAAACAAGACCGATTGTCTACACTTACAAATGCATTGACTCAAAAAAAAAAAAATTAACATAAAAATTTCAAATTCAAAGTTCCATAAAAAAATTGTCCCGTTTAATACATATTAAAATTTTACGAAAACGTTTCTTATACAGCTCTCTATATATACACTCTCTTAATGTTCACGTCAGTGACTATGGCCATCGCCCTTATCACAAAGTCTACACCTTGTCGGCTTCCTCTCACGTGTAGAGCTGTTAGGTCGGATTTAAGACGTGTCGAAATACGTTGCACATTTGACTAACAAATATCCCATTCTAACGTATTTCAAAGTTTTTTTTAATTATACTAGATTATTACTAAAACTCACCAAAAACACGCCACGGCGAACACACACAAAAAAAAACAATATACGATTAGTATAAACACTTAAATATAAAGAATGAAGAATTTCATTCAAATCCTATGTTAACATACTTTCAAGTTTAGAAATTTATATAGTATACCAAAGTCCATCTATGTGAAGTCCACTCCCCATATCACAACGTGGTACCGAGGGCAAACCTCAAAGTGAGTTAGCGAAAAAAAAATCTTAATATAACAATATTGTTGGGGCCAATTTCTATCGTGGTGATATGTACAATCATCACCTCTACGATTTGAATAACATACACCTCATTCCGATACACTTTAAGGGGATTTACAATTATGTTAGACTATTAGAAACCTGACCAAAATGGAAAAACACACCAAAGCATGATACACAAAACAAAAAAGTATTCGCTTAATATAAACACTTAAATATTAAGAATGAAGGATTCATTCAGACCAAGTGTGGGCATATTTCTAAGCCTAGAAGTTTTGTATGACACACGCGAACATTGGTACATTTCTCAATGGGATGAGTATAAACCACCACATATCTAAATTTAAACAATATATATATATATGCATACATAATAAAATTAAGGGAATGAAATTGACTTGAATGTTAACATGAGTTATATGATATTGTTGTGTGTCAACAAGCAACTGACCGGAAATACACGTGACGTTACAAAATTATTTTAAATTTTGTTTATTTATTATTTATCAGTGAAACGGCACCACAGAGATAACAGGTACAAGTTCTAATTGACCACTGACCACCTTTTTCGCGGAAGGCTAAAAAAGATACAACGTGTTAGTTATCACTAGGAGCTTCGTCACATTTTTTATATAATTTATTTTATCTCTCCTTCCTTGACCGTGACCGCAAGATGTCTGTTATCAGAAACAACAACGCCTACGACTGCACCGACGAGCACCGGAGAATGACCCTCCGCAACCGGACCCCGAACCCAGCCTTGGAACGGACCCTGGTGACCATAGCCCACCAGGACAACGCCCAACCACCATCAAATAAACTGAGATTTACATTCCCCACTTCAGCCTCATCACATGGTGGAGAGCAGTGTCGGCCTAGCACCTCAAGCCGCAAACATAAGTATCGGCTACGGAGAGACACCTTGTTTCAACCCGGAGGAGGAAGATATCGAAGACTACGTGGAGGAGTTCAAAACGTGGCTGACGGCGAGCAAGGTACCGAAGGGAGACTGGACGAAGGCCCTAGTACGGCGGCTTCCACTTGATGGGCCGCGAATTTATCAAGTGCAGGTTTGAACCTTCAGCTGCACTTGAAGATGTCTTGGAAGCACTGAAACTTTGCTACCCAAGGAACGACGGCCGGGCACGTAGTAGGGGTAACGAACTGAAGAAAATGAGACGGCCCCAGTCCACGGAAGCTCCGGGGAAATACTTAATGAACCTCATTACGGCCCACGCGACGGCAGGTGAGTTTTCGCCGTTCGATTCAAACAAGGAGGCATTGTGGGCATTGGCTCCAAAAGACTGCCTACTACTGGCAGCCTCATGGAGTACCACGCGGAACCCAGAAGAGGCCGACTTCCTACAGGGGGCGAAATTCCTCGACGAGGCGGACAAATGGAACAAGGGACGGAAGGAAGCAGGGACAACGACGAGTTCGGAAACAACTACGAGGACGGCGGAGAGTGGGAACAAAAACGAGGACAAAACCCAAGGACCGAAACGCCCACGGAGAAAGCATGAAGATTCATGCTGCCGGACGGGACGCCTAGATGTTTCACCTGTTTCCAGACGGGGCACAAACACTGGGATTGCCCGAAAAGGAGGCCATGTGATGAGTACAATTTTACCTCTAATCCTGTGGTTGAAGTTTCAAACAGTGTAGAGAGTGTACCACGTGTATTTTCCGAGGTTACTTGTAACACCAATCATATAATTTTCAAGGTAAAAGGACAACCGGGGGTTAACAAGAGACACAGTAAATAAGGTACCACTAGAAAAATCCACTTTAGAAATAGGGGGTACAACAATGGAAAAATTCCGTTGGACAGGTATGACTAACTTCTGCTTAATCACGCATATCAATGAGACATGTAGGCAAACTGATTTTCGATTCAGGGGCAAATGTTAGCTGCATAGACGAAGGAATAGCCAACGCACTAGGATGTGCTAGAATGCCTTCAAATTACTTATACGGGGAATAAGTGGGTCAGTAGTCTCGAACACGTGCACATACTTGGAGGTCAGCACTATCATTGCAAAATATGTTTAGAGACGAATCGGTAGAATTGTATAGGCCAAAAATAGGCACGGACGACTACGTGGTAGAACTAAACGAAGAACGGGAGCTCGAGAGATTAGGCACAGTTACGAACGATCGGAAAAACCCAAACAAAAGTACTGCATACCGGATGACCTTGAAATTGCACCACGCTGTAAAACGAGGGTTAAGTTAAAAAGGCCAACAGTAATGGCGGGCATTTTAGAACCCCACCCCGACTGCGTAAGAAGAACGGGGCTACTAATACCATCAGTACACATTTCCGAACTGGTATCCGAGATACTCATTGATGTCATTAATACAAGGAACGAACCGGTGCGATTGGTAGCAAACTCGTGCTTGTTACGATCCGGCGGGAAATAGCAAATGTTTCTTTCCTAAGTGAACAGGTGGGATACAGTATGACGGCCAAGTTGTACAACATGGAGGGTAGCTGAGCTTGGCTAGCAGGGGCGTTCTCTCTCTCAGGCAGGCATGGTCCACAGTTGAATCTACGGGAGCTAGGTATTAGTTTCCATCCTGGATGTAACGATAATGTCCAGGGCCCATAGAGGTGGGCAAAATGGGGAATACAAAGTGGAAGGAGAGAAGAGAGACATTCTTTATTCATGTTCCTAATAAAAAAATGAAACGCTCGCATTTCGAGTGAGGATCCACTAGTTTAACATGGCAGACGTGGTCCATCAATAAAGCTGGACACATGTTATGTCGGGTTTCGACAGTCACGACAGACAAGATGCTACCCCTTAATTCTATCCTAGATATCTACTTGTTACCCCTTTCATACCAGTTAAACATGGCTTCTATACCAGGGAGCGGTATATCTGAATAGAATTTTTCAGTAACTACAGACAAGATGTTACCCCTTTCATACCAGTTAAACATGGCTTCTATACCAGGGAGCGGTATATCTGAATTTACAGATCAAGCCGCTATTGGCCATTTCTTCAATATAAATGATTAATTAAGAGGTTGTATGAGGCATAGGGTAGCTTTTAACATAAGGACATTTAGTTCCCATATTTTATTTCTATATTTTCTTTGATTTCATGATGTCTTAGAAGTTAGTTATTGTTAGGGTATATTTAGCAATGATAATTGAGGTATTTTGGCATTTATAGCAATTTTTAACCTTAGTTTGTATGCATTCCGCGAATGATAGGGGGGAGGGTGTATGAAAGAATTGGAATAATGAATGTGTAAAAGGTTAAAACTATTATATTGTTAGACCAAAGGTTCATTAGAATAGTGTTAGGGAATTTAATAGGTTCAATTTATTTTTGATTTCCTTATTTGTTAGGATCGGAAGCCTAGCAGGACTAAACAACTCTCAATTGATAGGAAATAGTCGCTCCAAAATGTTAGTTTCTCTCCTCAGGGAGTAAATTTTTTATTTCTTTAATTTATAAGGCGAATTTGGGATCTAGCGGGACGAGGGCCTTATACACATGAGGAAGAATCTTGGAGATTTCAGTTAGCCTACATGCTGGGGGTATCTTGAATTTAGAATTGATGATTGATGGTCTTCTTTCTCAATTTTTAGGTAAGAAGATAATGGGTGGTTTCTTAGTGTGGTCTAAGAAACCAATTTCCATTCTTCGCCTCGCAAGAGGGAACGCTGAGGCATAGATACACAGCTTGAAAAATGGGGGGGACTTATTAGCCAGGTCGCACAATGAAGGAATTTGAAAAAGTGTAATGACACGATACCAGGTAACCAGGTGTTTTCCGTAGTTTCGTGGCTCTCTGTATGACTGGAATGAGGGACTACAATGGGGGTGTCGTACAACTGGCTTACTAGGCGAAGGATCATGCCGCCTACAGAATTTTAGCTAGATGAGCTAAATATTAACCAAGTGCTTACGAGAAAAACCTGACAGTCCGGGACTGTTCAGTTGAAGTCCACCCAGGTTGTCAAAGGTGCATCTTTAAAGAATTAGCTCTGCCATACGTTCTACTGAAAGGAATTCAAGTTAAAGAAAAATATATAATGACAAAGTTAGTATTATTTAAGACAAGATTATCTTGTTCCATGTGAAGATAGTTTCCAAGTAGTAGTAATTTAAAAGGGGGTCACCAAAAACTCAACAGAATAGCTTACTTAGGAGTTTTTCAGAAAGTAAGTGTTTTCGAAAGGTGTCAAAGGAGGACTTTGGCAACATTATGGAATAAAAATAGGAATTCACTAATAATTATTAAGATGAATAGGCCAAGAGTAGACCTTTATAAACTATAAGAATAGTATATAATGAAGGGATAATGTCTGTGAGAAAAAGGGAACATCAATAAAAATCAAAAAGAAAAAAGGAGAATGTTTTGACTTGAAAACAAAGGAATGATATTTAATTTTGCATAACCCTTTTTTTATTTAGATATATAATTTTTTGCATTTAATCTTTCTAACTGATATAATGTTGTGCTAAGCATATAAGCCAATAAATATATTTTATATCGACATGCTCCAACTCTTCAATTATTAAAAGATAACAACAAATTGGTAGCAGATCGCGGTTGAAAAGAAGTAAGTTCTAACAGGCTTAACTTCTAACTAAGTTTGCATTTATTTTTAGAAAGTGAAATTGAAATAAAATTTAATAATTCAAAATGGACGTGTTTAACAACACGAAAATAGAATATTTGAATGATAGAAATTATGCTATTTGGAGTATGAGGCTTGAAACGCTACTTGAAGCTAAGCAACTTTTTGAAGTGATTGAAAATCAAATGCCAACTAAAAATGAAAATGATCCATCATCAATTAAAATTTATGAAGATTGGAGCAAGAAGAACAAGGAAGCCCTTGGATATATGATCTTAAGTATGTCTCCTGAGATTGCAATTATCTACAAAGGAATAAAGAATGCAAGAGAATTTGGAATTCACTAAAAGAAAGATTTGAAGGTGAAACAGAAGACAAGGTATGAATCTATTTTTAAACCTAACAAAATTGAAGAAACAGCACAATGAAAGTGTTGGATCCTGTGATATAATTTTGGAAGTCGGATTTTTCTTTAAATTAAATTTTGTATTAAGCAATTTTTTAATTTTTTATTCTTATATGTAAATAATTGTAAATCCTTTAAAATTTCAATTTTTGTATATTGTTGATGATTCAGTAAGATATGTAAATTTCTATCAGGCAAAAGAAAGACTCAATTTAGATAACTAATGTTGTAGCTACTCCTAACTCTAAAACTCAAATAATTCAAGTCAAGTGGTAAAATGCTTCTTTATATCATTTACTGAACATTCAAGCCACAACAGTACGGTCCCTCGAGCCGGATTCTTTAAAAAATTAGGTAAGCCATTTGAAAAACTTAAAATTATTAAAATAAAGTCATGCCTAAATCAGAAGTTAAAATTCGGCATAAATTCAACTTTATTATTCAGGAAATAAAGGATCTGGAATCAAGGAATAAATCTATTGTAGAATCTAAAAATATACATAGATTAAAGCTATTCCAACAAGAAGTTAATGAAAGGAAAATTAGCCTAAATCAAATTGTCAACACATTATTAGAATCAGAGTTAGATGAGACACAATATGAGGATTATTCAAAAGCCAAAGATGATATTTTTAATATGTTGGTGTCTATTGAAGAAGCTTTATCTTTGATTGAAACCAAAGAAAATACTCATAGTGATAAACAACTGCCCGAATCCAATGTCCATTTACCTAAGATAAATTTACCCATTTTCAATGGTGATTCAGCCAATTGGCTTAGTTTTAGAGAAATATTTAACTCCACCATTAATTCAAATCAAACAATAACTGAAATACAAAATTTCAATATCTAAATGCATCAGTTAAGGGTCCTGCAGAAAAGTTGATTCGGGGTTTTCCCATTTCTGACAGGAAACTACCAGCAAGCATGGGATACCTTATGCAATAGATTTAATAACAGAAGAGAATTGGCTTTTTCACAAATCAACAAAATATTCTCCATAAGGCCATTAAAATCTATTACAACTGGTTCTCTCTATGAAATCCTTGATGTTTGCAATGAAGGCATTAGAAATCTCTCAGTGCTAGGACTGGAGAAAAACACATTAACAGATCTAATCCTGATCAATTTTTTTGAAAAAAGAATTGGTGAAGCCCTCAGGAAAGAATGGGAATTAACCCTTCAAAATGAAGAATATCCAACATTTGAAAACTTTGTGAAATTTTTAGAAAAACATGCTAGAAGCCTGCAAGGTATGAGAATTCCTTTGTTTCCAGGAACAAAAAACCTCTAGCAAAAATATGATGGCTCACGGCCTTTATGTCAACAAAGGTCAAAATTGTATTTTATGTCATCAAATTCATAAACTAAATGACTGCCATAGATTCATAAATCTTCCCTTGCCTAAAAAATGGGAATTAGTTAAAAAACATAAACTTTGTCAAAATTGCCTTAGAGCAAATCATGAGATATCCAAATGTCTCATCACATCAAGATGTAAAAACTGCAAGCAGAACCATCATACTCTTCTGCATGAATACAACTCTGAACCATCCATTCCACAACCAACTACCTCTCAAGAGATGTTGATTTCAACAAATACCATCTGTAATGTGATGCCTTTGGAAACGGAAACAAATATTCTACTGTCAACAGCCCTTATTAAAGTCAAGGCGAAGGATGGCTCATTTGTGCTATGTAGAGCATTAGTGGACAATGGGTCCCAAATATGCCTAATTTCAGAACAATGTTGCCACAAGTTGGGGCTTGAAAAAATGAAAATTTCTTATACACTAAAAGGTGTAGGTGACATTGTTGTCAACAGGACAACATCGCAGGTTGAAATAGAGTTCACCCCACATCATAATGATCAATTATTTTCTGCCAGAGCATTTGTGGTTGGGAGGGTAACTGCAGACCTTCCAAACTTCCAAATTCAGTCAGCAGACTTTCCTCATTTAGAAAATTTGCTCTTGGCAGACCCAGAATTCTATGTCACCAAGCCCATAGACCTAATTTTGGGTGCAGATACCTTTGTAGAAATCATTCTAGGTCATAAAACAGATTTAAAGCACCATCCTATAGCACTTAATACCAAGTTAGGTTGGCTTGTTTCTGGGAGAATCCATTCAAATATTAAGTCGAATACTTCGGTAATCAATCACTGTACCACTGAACTTGATTCCAGCATAAGAAAATTCTGGGAACTTGAAGTTGTCCCAATTTCTAAGGCCCAGTTGGGTACAAAGAATGCCTGTGAAATATTATTCAAGTCAAACCTCAAAAGAGACATTGAGGGCAGATATTCAGTCAATCTCCCTTTTAAATCAACACCCAATTTAGGTGATTCAAGATCTCAAGCATTGAGAAGGTTTTTTAATTTGGAAAAAAGACAACTTCTGTCTGCTATAGCCAAAATTTATGATCCACTTGGTCTCCTTTCCCCCACGACTGTTCTGCTGAAAATTATGATACAACAGCTTTGGAAGAGGAAAACTTCATGGGATGAACCAATTGAATCAGATATAAAGTCAAATTGGAATAAATTCCAAACTCAACTATCGTGCCTAAAGGAAATCAAAATACCAAGATACCTGAACAGCTCATCTTCTGAAATAGAAGAATTACAACTACATGGATTTTGTGATGCATCCCTTAATGCTTATTCAGCAGTTGTTTACTTGAAAACTAGATTCAAAAATCAAAAGATCAAAATTATTCTGATAACCTCAAAAACTAAGGTTGCACCATTAAAGACCATTACAATTCCAAGACTTGAACTAAGTGCAGCATTGCTTTTGGCTCAACTGAATCAAGTCATTCTTGAATCATTTCCTTTTCAACCTGACAAAACCTTTTTGTGGACTGATTCACAAATCTGCATAGATTGGATAAGATCAGATGCCAGCAGATGGAAAGCCTTTGTTTCGAACAGAGTGTCGTCAATTCAAAATTTGACTCAAATCACTGATTGGTTCCATGTATCCAGTCAAGATAATCCAGCTGATTGCGCATCCAGAGGAATCATGCCTCAAGACTTGGTCAATCATAGAATTTGGTGGCGGGGTCCTATTTGGCTTCAAGAAAATAATGTTCGATATATTCCTTCTTCACCAACCCAAGTAAACCTCAATATCATTCAAGAAGAAGTCGGTGAAGGTCAAGTGTTGGATCAAACAACCTTAATTCAAAATTCAGAAACTATGTTAAATCTAGAATTCATTGAAAGGTATTCCACAATGACCAAATTGATCCGAATAACAGCTTGGTGTTGGAGATTCTACTACAATTGCCTCCTCTTTGATCCAATTCGTCAGAAAGGACCTTTGACAACAAGAGAATTAACAAAGGCAATTCAAGTCTTAGTCAAATCAATCCAGCAAGTTGAATTCTGCACGGAAATAAAATTACTGAAGTCAAACAAGCAACTACCTCTGTCCAACAAGCTAACTTTCTCTAAATCCCTTTTTAGACACTCAAGGACTTCTAAGAGTTGGAGGTAGACTCAAGTATTCCTATTTAAATGAAAATCAAAAATTCCCTTGCTTACTACCGAAGAATCACCACATCACCAATCTTATAATCGATGATATTCACAGGAAATACCTACATGCAGGACCTCAACTTGTATTGTCAATACTCAGAAAAAATTATTGGATTTTGGGAGCAAGAGATGCAGTCAAAAAAATCATTAAAAAATGTCTGATTTGTTTAAAATTTAAATCTACTACCATTAATCAAATCATGGGAAATCTACCTCCGGAAAGAATCATCCCATCAAGGCCATTCTCAAAGACTGGCATTGATCTTACAGGACCATTCTTAATAAAGAGAAGCCTGGGCAGATCTAAAACAATAAGCAAATCTTACATTGTACTATTCATTTGCTTTACCACTAAGGCCATTCATTTAGAATTGACAACAAGTTTATCAACTGATTCATTCATGGCCTCGTTGAGAAGATTCATGGCCAGAAGAGGGAAGCCCTCTGACATTTACTCAGATAATGCTACCAATTTTAAAGGAGCATCCAATTTTTTCCGCACTCAGTTTCAATTATTGAACTCTCAATCAGTGCAAAGATTGGTTACAGAGGAATTAATCACTTGGCATTTCATCCCCCCAGGTGGACCTCACTTTGGTGGCCTTTGGGAAGCCGGAATCAAAAGTGTGAAATCACACTTGGTCCGAACCTTTAAATCAACAACCCTGAATTATGAAGAAATGAACACTTTGATTATTCAGATAGAATCTTGCCTAAATTCAAGACCACTGGCCCCTCTAAGTAGTGATCCCAATGATTATGAGGCCTTGACACCAGCTCATTTCTTAATAGGATCTTCGTTTTCAGAAATTCCAACCTCAAACTCTGAAGTCTTAAACTTACAGACAAGATGGAAGCTGATTCAAAAACTAAAAAACTCATTCTGGTCAAGATGGTCCAAGGAATATCTGAGCAACCTCCAAGGCCGTGGTAAATGGCGAATCAAACAAGACAATATCCAAATAGGTCAACTAGTTTACCTCAAAGAGGCTCAAATATCTCCACTTCACTGGCCTTTGGCTAGGATTCAAGAGATATTTCCAGGAGAGGACAAGAATGTCAGGGTAGTCCAGATAAAGACTTCAAAAGGAGTCTTCAAGAGACCCATTACAAAGCTGATTCCATTACCTTTCAAACAATGAAAATTGTAATCTTAGCTACATAGTCGGAATCAATTAGTCCAGCATCTATACTATTGGAACTCTTTTTTTATTTTTATTTTTTATTTTTATTTCCTGGTCATCTCTTCCCAGCCGGGGGAGTATGTTGGATCCTGTGATATAATTTTGGAAGTCGGATTTTTTTTTAAATTAAATTTTGTATTAAGCAATTTTTTAATTTTTATTCTTATATGTAAATAATTGTAAATCCTTTAAAATTTCTATTTTGTATATTGTTGATGATTCAGTAAGATATGTAAATTTCTATCAGGCAAAAGAAAGACTCAATTTAGATAACTAATGTTGTAGCTACTCCTAACTCTAAAACTCAAATAATTCAAGTCAAGTGGTAAAATGCTTCTTTATATCATTTACTGAACATTCAAGCCACAACAGAAAGTATTGAAAATTATATAACTAGAGCTCAAGGATTATGTAGTCAAATATCTCAGCTAGGGAAATTTATATCTGAAAGAGAATTAGTCAGATACATAATTGAAGGTCTCCAGATAACTACACCAGTATTTCTACAGCTCTAATTATGAATAGAAACATTTCTATAGGAAATTTAAGACAAACCCTTCTTGACTTTGAAAAGAAACATGACATTAAATGCAACAATGCCTTTAAAGCACAAGAGAAGATAACATTTAAAACATGTCATATATGCCATAAACCTGGTCATCTCCAAAACCAATGTTGGCACAATCCAAAAAACAAGAAGACTTCTAATAGATATACAAACAACAGATCAAAATGGATTCCATTCTCACAAAAGAATAAAGAAGAAGCTAATTTATCAGAAATTCAAGGTCAATCTTCTAATCAAAAAGGAGAATTTGCTCTCAATACAGAATTTTACCCAACATATTCTGATGCTCAATTTTGGCAATTGGATTCTGCATGTACTTCACACATGACTAATGATAGATCACACTTGAAAAATGGAAAATTTTGAAGAAAGAACCATCAATGTGGCTGAAAATGGAAGAAGCATAAAATCATTAGCCAAAGGAACTGTAAGAATGAAGCACATGATTCAAAATGAAGAAGAAAGCAATATAAAACTGGAAGAAGTACTTTTTGTACCTGATTTAAGAACAAATTTACTCTCAGTACCAAAAATTGTCCAAAAAGGCAATGAAGTTACTTTTAATGATAAAGGAGCATTCATTTACTCTAAAGAAGGTAAACTAATTTGTTTTGGTAACTTCACTAATGAATTGTTTACCATTAAATTCTCTAGAAATGAGGAACTTAATCAAATTATTGATGAAACTTGCCTCAAAACAAATGAAAATTCATTTGATATTTGGCACAAAAGGCTATGTCATATAAATGAAAACTATTTGAAACTACTCTATCAAAATCAAATGGTAATTGGTTTACAAAATTTACAAGGAAATTTAAATTTTTGCCGAAGTTGCACTTTAGGTAAAATGCCAAGAGAATCAGGAACTACCACTTTTAGTGAAACCACTAATTTTCCTCTAGAAAAAATTACACATTGATTTATGTGGCCCAATGAAAGTTTCAACTTTGGGTGGATCAAAGTATATGTTGACTGTTGTCGATCAATATACTAGAAGATTTTTCATAGAATTCTTAAGCACCAAAGATGAAACTACAACAAGATTGAAAAGGCTAATTACAAGAAGAGAAAATGAAACTAATTTAAAAGTAAAAGCCATTAGAACTGACAATGGAGGAGAATTTATAAATGAAGACTTAAATCAAATTTTTGACAGAAAAAGGGATCAAACATGAACTCACAACCCCATATTCTCCAAGAAGTAATGGGATTGCCGAGCGAGCTAACCGAACCATTCTAGATAAAGTTTGCACAATGCTGTTAGATGCGAACCTACCTTTGAAACTTTGGGGGTGAAGCAGCTAATACTGCAGCATATATTCACAACCTGACACCAACCAAACCTAAAGATAAAAAAACTCCAATGGAATTATGGACTGGTCGGAAACCATCAGTTAGACACCTAAAAACATTTGGATGCCAAGCATATTATAAAATATTTCATCCAGAAAGACAAACTTGAACCAAAAGCCAAGAAAGCCATATTTGTAGGATATTCCCAATTTAGAAAAGCCTACAGACTCTATGATTATGAAAAAGATGATATATATGAATCTAGTGATGTAAAATGTGATGAGTCTAAATTAGGTATTCCAGAATTAAAACCAAATACTTCAGAATATGATAATATCCAATATTTTGCTTTAGACCAAAATGAAGAATCAAATTATGAAGACAATAATCAAGATGTAAATAAAGAAATTTCAGTTTCAAGTGATACTGATGATGAGTCGCACACTGATTTTCCACAAAATGAAAATAGGGAAATAAATTGAACCATCAACTTCAGATACAATAATTAGACCTCAAAGAATGAGAAAAATGCCAAAAAGATATGAAGATTTTATTGTATACAGTACTCAAGAAACTCCTAAAACCTATGAAGAAGCAATAAATTCAAAAAACAAAAATCTATGGCACCTAGCCATGATTGAGGAAATCAACTCCATGAATATCCATGATGTATGGAAAATTGTTGATAGACCTAAAGATCAAAAAGTGAGAAAAAGTAAATGGGTATTTACCATCAAACACCAAGAGGAAAATCCTGAACCAACCTTTAAAGCAAGATTAGTCGCAACCGGCTACAATCAAACTCAAGGAATAGACTTTGAAGAAAACTTCAGTCCTGTTATGAGACATGCATCTTTAAGAACACTTCTAACAATAGCTGCAAAGATGAATCTAAAAATAAAAATGTATGATGTCAAATCAGCATATTTAAATGGACACTTGGATAAGCCTATTTATATGGAACCACCACCTGGATTCCAAAAAGGACAACAAGGTATACTATATAAATAAAAACATTTATGGACTTCCACAATCTGGAAGATGCTGGTACAATGAGCTATGCAAAATTTTGAAATCATTGAACATCAACCAATTAAAGACAGACCCATGCATTTTTATGTGGAAAAATGAAAATCATTACAAATATTTTGGAATTTATGTTGATGACATTTTGGTGGCAGGAACTTCAAATGAAATGATTGAAGAATTAATTAAAAAGTTATCAGATCATATTATCATTAAAGAACTGAGAAATCAAGACCATTTTCTTGGAATAAAGATAACAAGGAAAGAAAATAAGATTTTGTTATCTCAAAAGGAATATATAAAGAAGATTTTAGGAAACTTCAACATGGATAGTAAACCTGTTGAAACACCAGGAAGCCTTGGTGAAAACTTTGAAGATTATCAAAATGAGAAAACTATATCCCAAAAAGAATATAAAGAAGCCCTAGGTTCATTGATGTACTTATCAACTGGAACAAGACCTGATATAAGTTTTATATTGAGCAATCTATCTCAATACTCAAATGATCCAAGAGAAATCCACTGGAGAGAGGTATAAAAAGAATTTTCAGATACCTGAATGGAACAAAAGATTTTTGCCTAGAAATTAATTTAGAACCAGGAAAACTGAACATAATATCTGATGCCAGCTGGAACACCACTCAGGATGCCAAATCTTTGGAGGATATTTCATAAGGATTGGAAACACTCCAATTAGTTGGAAAAGTGGAAAACAAAGGATGACTGCACTATCTACAATGGAAGCTGAACTTTTCTCACTTTGTGATGGAATTTGTGATGGAAAATGGTGTACAAGCTTATTGGAGGAACTTGGACAAGATCAGCTGATTGAACAACCAATCGAAGTCAACACTGACTCCCAATCATTGATAAATTGGATCAAAAATCCTATGCACTCCAATAGAAGCAGACATATCAACAGAAAATACCATTATATCAAAGATGACTTTAATAATAACATCATCACTCTCAAATACATCAGCTCAGAAGATAATCCTGCAGACATCATGAGAAAGAATTTAAGCGGAACTGTGTTAAACAACCATCTACAGAACATTGGAATTAAGTTGAATGATGCCCCTTTTTGAAGACAGGGAGGATATTGAAGGGATAATGTCTGTGAAAAAAAGGGAACATCAATAAAAATCATAAAGAAAAAAGGAGAATGTTTTGACTTGAAAACAAAGGAAAGATATTTAATTTTGCATAACCCTTTTTTTATTTAGATATATAATTTTTTGCATTTAATCTTTTCTAACTGATATAATGTTGTGCTAAGCATATAAGCCAACAAATATATTTTATATCGACATGCTCCAACTCTTCAATTATTAAAAAATAACAACATATAATATGGTTTTAAATTTTCTTCTCCCACTTAACCCTACAAGTATTGGGATGACGATTCTTGCACCCAACCTGCTGGATTGGCATGTAAAACTTCCCCAACCATTGTAGTTTTGGATGGACTAATGGATCTGACTGGAACATGATTTCAATGTATAATAAGTGCATACAAGTAAATAGCCCTTTTCACTACTGGAGGGCTTAGTTGAGAAAGTTTGAGTGGCAAATAAGTAGCCTCTCCACGGAAATCCTTTCACTGGGGTTGTCACATATGGAATAAAACTATAGGGGCATTAAAGAGGTCTGAGTTATTCATTTGACCAAATTTGTTTTCTTCCATCAGGGCTAAGCAGCTATTACCCATTTCAATAGAGAACTCTCTAGAAGAAGAGAGTACTCCCATAACAATCATGTGACTGCCTGTATGTATAGTGATTATGAATCAAACCAATCTCTCAGCGCATATAATCCCATTAATATATATACCATCAATATCCTATATATATGAATATATATTTATTTATTCTACCCTTTTATGTAACAGTTATTATACTCATACACATCCTTTGTGTGTGTGTTTTTTAACTATCTTCACTATGTATCATTGCTGTATTGTATACATTTTTTTGTAACTTATATACTATCCAATAATAAAACTAGATATGTTTTAGGAGTTGTACATTTCTAATTTCACCCTGAAACAACTCCTTGGCGCCCATATAATAATGCTCTGTTGGTCGAAAGGTCTGTGTATGCAGAGCATGAATTTAGACCATCCCCCACTCTACTAGAAGGACTGCAGTGAGGAGTGCATGGAGTCACTTCCCACAGCTAAACAACAAAAGGAGAGGGCTTTGTAAATTTGCCCACTATATGGTAGGATGAAGTTATTTAATACTACCATATGCTATCTGGTTTCAGATGCCCTGACCTGTTTCTCCCTTTGCCTGAGTGTCGGTCACTGTACAATCTAGTGTATAGTGAAAAATGCATTTTATTCTTTAATCACATTTATCGTATTTTATGAACAGATTTGATTTAGAATTAAACACGTTTTTTCACTCTGGCAAGGGGAGGAAATTGTTGGGTCCATTTTGGACTCTGACCCAGCAATCAACATTATAAGGGTGAATGTGAGGAAACAAGGTTCTCGGCAAAATGTTGGATGTGCAGGATACCCTTTGAGCGGATCCTGCAGACCACTGGCACATTATGATGATTTACCCTGAGCTTGAAGTAGTGTCCAGTGACAATGATTCATCCTATATCCTGGGAAGAACTTTTAATGGCCCGAGGAACGTCCAATTGCACCATCCAATTTTATCTTTCTTATGCATGCCTTTTTTTTTTCTGTAATTAATAACTGTAATAAATAATAAAAGTAGCTTATAGATAATTCATCAGAATTATTTATTAAATTATTTTTTAAATCAATCTACAAATTGGTTCTATAATTCCTGAGAATTTTTAAATTAATTATTTTTCCAAATTAGGATATATTGATTTAAATAATTCTCATGAATTATTTAATTAATATGTAATGGTAAAATAATTTTTAGACTTTTTTTCAGTATATATATATATATAATATTATATATATTTTATATATATTATATATATATAATATTATATATATTTTTACCTAGGTATATATATATTTTTTTGCCCTTTTTTTGAACCTATCACAGAGGGTGATCTGATTTATTTTTATAATAAGATTTATTTTATTGTTATGATTTGGTCACCCGGGGAGAGGATAAGCGGGTCAGTTTGAAGGCAGCCACTAGGGGGAGCGGGACGAGGAAACCTGGGACCTTGGCCATGGCCTCCCTGCAGGGGAGGAACTGGAAAATGTAAGTAAATTTGATTCTTTAATCTTTAATAGGGATTCATAGGTTCTGAATTTTTTTTTATAGATTTATTTATAGGATAACACATCTAGGCCAACATCATTTTTTAATATGAATATTATGTGTGTAAGAAAAACATCATTGTATGCAAAAAATAAATATTTATAGTTTATATATCATCAATTATCTTTCTTCCTCCTTTTTTTTTTATTTGTTGTCCTTTTGTTTTTTAAATATATATATAAATAAACATCGATATGATTTTGTATAAACATTGATATGTAGAAAATTTAAATATGGTTAGTAATTTGAGTAGCCCATTTCTTTATACTAGAGTATTTATTATATAAATAAATATAAATATACTTATACATGTATATCTTGATGTTTATAAGTGGTAACCTTACAATAGAAGTCTCAAATTGTGGGAAGTCTGTAAATGTGACAGTTGAGCTAGCCTCAGGCTTTTTATCTGAAAATTTAAGATTCTCCTATGTTGAGTTTACAAAAACTTAGGTCAAAAATCTAAAACCCTACAACCATCTTTAAGGATCCATTTTCTGGAAAACTGATAGAGAAACTTATCCCCTAATGAATTTTTGATTGATTTAATAAACATTTGATATTTCCCAAATCTGTGTGAATGGATACTTTGTCCTATTTTGGACCTTCAATTTATCAATGTATGTGTTCACGTATTATTCATTAGTCTGCACATGCATACAAGAAAAATTAACATCCAAGCAAAATTACTGGATTCAACATTCCATCATTGGTATCTGAACCAAGCTATTCTTGAAAGTATTTTAGCAACCTGTATTCCCAGGCTAAAAACTGGCAGCCATACACGACCGCTCTTCTTCCAGGATGGTGTAGAGACCTTCCCCAGGACAAAAGAGGCCTCACCAGACCACTTCTTGGAATGTATGGGAGCCTAAAGAGAGAACCTATGTTCCAACCCTACCAAGATTATAAATTTAATCCATGATTTCGGTCTCCGTGGACTTGTATAACTATACAATGGGATAATAATAAAAACATCTCTGTAAATAATTATATAAATAAATAATTATAAGTTTGACATGTGTCATATTCTTTCTTATATCCACTCAATCATACTAAGGCTTCAAGTTTGTAAAGTTTGAGACTATTGATGGTGTCTGCCAGGGAAGAGTAGAGCTCATCAATGGATGAGTCAATACATGTGTCATTACATCACAATATGTATTGTACTCTGTTTAAACTGAGAATAATAAATGAAACTGTGTAATAGAAGAAGAGTTGAGCTATATATAGCAATGATTGAGATGCAGTAGTCAAACATGATGGAATGAGGCTTAGAAGATGTAGGAGGTTGCCAGGAAGTCGTCAAGAGTGTACAATGACAACTCTTCCGTGATTCACGCCTTTATTGCATCCGCTGAAAGCCCAGTACTTTCTCATCAGCAGAGTATATAAGCCTCTGCCGAGCTGGAAATGTATGGTCACTTCACCATCCGATGAAGCCCTAGTTACATCTTTTGATTCTCAGCCATGCCATACACCAGTAAGAACTCTTAAATATCCATCTTTTGTCCTAGCTCAACTATCTTTTCACAGAACTTTACCCGCACAAATGTGTTCCTTGTTTTTGTGTATGGACATTCCCAAGTCTTCCACTCTGCCTCGACCACGACTGCATGTACTCTGTGATAACTGTTAAAGGTCTTCCAAGGTGCAGATAGGAACTGGAAACTCTCCACACCCTGACTGCCCCTCTCAGTTACTACAGGATTGACCCTCTCGGTTACCACACATATATATATATTAAAAAAAGAGAAGGCATCTCCTGACCACGAGCACATGTGCTTTTTAGATGGCAGAGCGCCATCTAGTGGAGCAAAAATAAACTAAACGTTTATTTAGCTTACTCAGTGATATTTGGCCAACCCAATTTCTTGATAAATCAAGAAAAGCCATCCATGAACGCATTCCGTGCTGATGGCGCTCGGCAGTGTGAAGTAGGCTGTAACCACTGCGACCAATGTTCGTGGATGGCTTTTCTTGATTTATCAAGAAATTGGGTTGGCCAAATATCACGGACCAAGCTAAATAAAAGATATTCCTCCATTATCAGATTAAATAGCATATCTCAAAACTATGGCAGCGACTTCTTCCTGACCTATCTCTATATGGTGTAATAATTTCATCCAGATAGGTATTGTGGAAACATATGCGGGACGAACAAACAGACATGTAGATTATATACAGACAAACTTAGATAATTCAAAGACCAAGGGACCAAAAAAATGTGATTTATCAAAAATTTGAATAAAAGGGACCAAATTCTAGGGATCAAGATAGCCAATTATAACACGCTGAATTTATATACAAGTATAGATATTTATATGCTCTAAAATCCTACAAAATTTTAGCATATATATATATCTAAACTTGTATATAAATTCAGCATGTTATCATTGGCTAGATGTAGTACTTCTGGGTTTCCAAGTTGAAGGGCATGTTAGCCCAAAAGCTCAAGAAATAAAGAATTGTAAAAAGAAACCAAACCCTAGATTCCTTATTTATTTAGTCAAAAAAGTAACAATTATTAGATAAGATTTGCATTGATAATTTCACATGGTTATCATTGCTTGTTTGTCCTGGATACCTTTTCATTTATCATGTAAATACGTGTATACACATTCAGCATAATTATGGCTTCTATGTATATCCCTGCATCATTATTCTTTTAATTAAGAGTGAATTATTATTTTTTTTAATTTCTCACTTTTCCTTTGCTTTAGAGGTGTGAATACTATGAGGGTAGGACAATGTCTCAATAAATGCTTCATGTGTGTCAAATAGAATTAATTTACAATTTTCAAAGATAATTTCCATTTATTAAAAATATATGAAATATGGAGTTGAAATATAATTTTGTGTGAAAAAATTGGACAAATTTACAAACAAAAATATTTTATATACATTTGTTCCTAATTAAAAATTATTAATAAAGCAATGGTAATTTTTGTATTTAGTCTAATTTCATAGTGTTGAGAAAATGTTTGGGTTATAGATAGATTATTAGAAATTATTTTAGAAAATACTAAGAACAAATGGAAGAATCTTAAACTTTCTGGGCACAAATGAACACAAAACCCTTTATTAAGATGTATAGATTTATACATGGATTTACCACGGAGTCGGCAAATGAAAAGAATAAAAATGCAAAAACTAATCACATTTGATAGTGAAAAAATGGATTTAATATACAGGAAAATCTAAGAGTAAGACAATTTAGTTCATAATAGAAATTCCAAAAAAGGGGGGGTAGGTTCAGGCTTTTAATGAGTGAGTTCTAATATGTTTCCTTAAGTTGCTAGAGCTTATTGTTCTGTACTCACAGTGTGGAAAGGCTGGGGCTTCTCACCAGTGTGGGTTCTAATATGTCTTTTTAAGTTACTAGAGTAATTTGTCCTATAATCACAATGGGGACAAGGCTGGGGCTTCTCACCAGTGTGGGTTCTAATATGTCTTTTTAAGTTACTAGAGTAATTTGTCCTATAATCACAATGGGGACAAGGCTGGGGCTTCTCACCAGTGTGGGTTCTATTATGATTTTTTAAGGCATCTGAGTAATTTGTCCTATAATCACAGTGGGGACAAAGATGGGGCTTCTCACCAGTGTGGGTTCTAATATGATTTTTAAGACATGTGAGTAATTTGTCCTATAATCACAATGGGGACAAAGGTGGGGCTTCTCACCAGTGTGGGTTCCAATATGTCTTTTTAAGGTACTAGATTGATTTGCCCTATAATCACAATGGGGACAAAGCTGGGGCTTCTCACCAGTGTGGGTTCCAATATGTGTTTTTAAGGTACTAGATCGATTTGTCCTATAATCACAATGTGGACAAAGCTGGGGCTTCTCACCAGTGTGGGTTCTAATATGTCTTTTTAAGGTACTAGAGTAATTTGTCCTATAATCACAATGGGGACAAGGCTGGGGCTTCTCACCAGTGTGGGTTCTAATATGATTTTTTAAGACATGTGAGTAATTTGTCCTATAATCACAATGGGGACAAAGGTGGGGCTTCTCACCAGTGTGGGTTCTAATATGTGTTTTTAAGGTACTAGATTGATTTGTCCTATAATCACAATGTGGACAAAGCTGGGGCTTCTCACCAGTGTGGGTTCTAATATGTGTTTTTAAGGTACTAGATTGATTTGTCCTATAATCACAATGTGGACAAAGCTGGGGCTTCTCACCAGTGTGGGTTCTAATATGTGTTTTTAAGGTACTAGATTGATTTGTCCTATAATCACAATGTGGACAAAGCTGGGGCTTCTCACCAGTGTGGGTTCTAATATGTATTTTTAAGGCATCTGAGTAATTTGTCCTATAATCACAGTGGGGACAAAGATGGGGCTTCTCACCAGTGTGGGTTCTGATATGATTTTTTAAGGAACTAGAGTAATTTGTCCTATAATCACAGTGGGGGCAAAGGTGGGGTTTTTCACAAGAGTGTTTTTGCTGGCGGACTATTAAACTTTCCATGTATATTGTTCAAATTTTAAAGAATGAACAGGTATAATTTTTTCTCTTGTGTGGTTGTGAGAAAAAATTCTTGATGTATTTGGGTTGATACACAAGTTAGCAGTTTTACATTCAACTGGTACACTATTTCTCCTTCAGTAGTGGTCAGAATTCTTGGCCTCTCTCAAAGAAAATACTGGATGTATTCACTGAGATTGCTGCACCAGACATTAATCATTAGCAAGAAATTATTTTAGGCTGTATAAAAAAATAATTGAAAATCAGGTTTCATGAGGTCAATATACTTTTTGATGTGAACATAGTTTGATTATAAAAAGCCAACCTGTATACCATGGTTTCAGGTTTGACCCTATTATATTGGTACATCATCATCATTGGAACATCATAAAAATAAAAAAGACACATTCCTTGACTGCTCATAGTATTTTTGATGACACAGCACCATCTGTGTGATTGTGAACAAATAATTTCTCTAGATGGCGTTCTGCTATTTAAAGTGCTCATGCGAGCCATCAGGTTATGCCTTTTTTTTTAATACAGTAGAACAACCTCCATGAGAGGATACTCCCGCTAGAGGTCACCTCTCTACAAAGTACAGTTAGTAAAATTATCCTTTACACTATTCAGCAACTCTCCGGTAAGAGGACACCTCTCCCTAAAGGACACTTGGCTCTGCAAATAGGTGTCGTTTACAGGGAGGTTCTAATGTATCTTGTATAATGAACCTTTCCTATTTGATTTTTATTTTCCCACCTATATATATATATGGTAACTAGGACACATACAAACTAATAACACATTCCATTTCTGTAACAAATATATCCCGAAAAATCCCACAATATACAATAAAAACCTCCTAAATAGAACCCAGGATATAGCAAACCTTCCCTTATAACAACACTAGCCGAATGACCCGGGCAACGCCCGGGGTTTACCCGATTAAATGCTTTTATTCAAATACTATTCGTTACAATTATAAATTGGCGCCGTGGATGTCATTCTTGTATAATATATAAATGAGTTTTAAAAATTGCAAAAAAAAAAAAAAAATGCATCGGCCGGGAATCGAACCCGGGCCGCCCGCATGGCAGGCGAGCATTCTACCACTGAACCACCGATGGTTATGAGAAATGGCCATATTTGGGTAATTATTCCATTCACAAAAGCAAACGGTGACAGAATTGATTAAGAAAGGGCAATGCCCGGGTTTTACCAGATTAAATGCTTTTATTCAAATACTATTCGTTAAAATTATAAATTGGCGCCGTGGATGTCATTCTTGTGAAACAACCCGCCCCAAACACGTTTTACATGTCCATTAGGTCAGCTGATATTACCTCCCATCTTTACCGTTAGAGGCGCTGCTTGCGAGCGAAAGGGCGAATTTGCCACGCAATTTGCAAATAACTTGTATACATACTTGTACACTTGTGTACATAGACCATAAATCTGTACTTAGACAGGAAAAGCACATATATTTTAATAATATAAACGAGTTTTAAAATTGTAAAAAAAATGCATCGGCCGGGAATCGAACCCGGGGCCGCGCGGCAGGCGAGCATTCTACCACTGAACCAAAAGCAAACGGTGACAGAATTAAGAAAGAATGCATGACGCTGATAACTGTATATATTAATGGCTTCACCCATGGTCTCTGCTTTTTGGAATTTTTCCGGTTATAATTTTGTATCTGATAATCAAATATGATACAGCAATATAGTCATCATCATTTTCTGAATAAAAAACTACTTTTTTCCCAGAACCTGTGAATTTATTTTTCTTGACTAAAAATCCGAAAAATATATTTTCCAGATTTTTCTCTATGTCCTGTTAAAATACGTTTTACATGTCCATTAGGTCAGCTGATATTACCTCCCATCTTCACCGCTAGAGGCGCTGCTTGCGAGCGAAAGGGCAAATTTGCCACGCAATTTGCAAATAACTTGTATACATACTTGTATACTTGTGTACATAGACCATAAATCTGTACATAGACAGGAAAAGCACATCTATTTTAACAATATAAATGAGTTTTAAAAATTGTAAAAAAAAAAAAAAAAATGCATCGGCCGGGAATCGAACCCGGGGCGCCCGCGTGGCAGGCGAGCATTCTACCACTGAACCAAAATCAAACGGTGACAGAATTAAGAAAGAATGCATGACGCTGATAACTGTATATATTAATACGGTAATCCCCAATTCCATTCCATTAAAAATACACACACACACACACACAATTGTTATAAAAAAAATTTTGATCAAAATAACGAACTACCCTATAACTAACCTAATTTTAGGTTGCAAACAAAATAATCAATCTAATTTGAAAACTAGGCTGAAAAATAAAAAATAATTGAGCATGTTTCAGTTCACAGAAAGCGATTTTAAAACAACATATTTAGCGGTATTGTTTGCTTACATTTACATTCATTTTCCTGCATGTTATATATGTTTTTAGGGTTAAAAACATTTTTTCTGTTTAAAAAAAAAATGCTCCAATGGCCCCCGATTCTTGCAAAAGTCCAACCCCACCAGCAAGTGCAAGTAACCAAACCGGGCTCTGGCTAAAAATAATATCATCAAATATTATCTCTACAGACCTTACTGCAATGATAAAAGTTATTGAATGAGAGGGCTTGGCTGAACTGACTCACCACTGATGAGCCAAGCCCTCTCATTCAATAACTTATCTTTGCAGTAAGGTCTGTAGAGACAATTTTTATTGGTTTTATTAAAAAAGAAAATAATTGCCAGTAAATTTGAGTGTTATGCATTTTATCGATAGATGGCAATTAATTTATATTTGAAAAAAAAATATTTTTTTTATTCCATCAACGATGGTTATCTTAGAGCCTGCAGAGGTTTGAAAAACAGGTTCAAAACAAAATCTAGACTTCAGAAAATAAATAGAAACTGGAAATGGAAGAAAAATCCTAAAGGGAAATGTTTCAAGAATGCTTTCAAAGGTATTTAAGACATTTCTTCAAGTAAACTTTGTATTATATTAAAGGATAAAGTTGTTTTTAAAAATATATATAAATTATGTTTCTTAATGTATAATTAATAAAGCTCACTTAGGAGTTTTCTCTTGATTTTTAAATTAGACATAGAGGTACATGCATGATAATGATAAGAAAAACCTATCATCAAATGACTTCTTTCAATATTCATCATTAAGTTAAGGAAATGGGTCAATTTAGGGAAATAAAACAAAGTGGCCTTTATTAAGAGGCAGCCTTTTCCAGTATGTATAGCTGTTCTTTAATTATACAATATAAAATTTTGAGAAGTGAAATCAAACAGACCATGGCTATAGTTAACCAAAAGTACACTCCCATTGGGTTCATTATAGAAGGGTTTTACTGTGTTTATTTGAAGATGTGGTCTTGTTACTTTGTGTTTCTAATCTATATAACCTAAATTATATAAATTCATAAATGTGTATAAAGAAAAAAAAAAAAATTCTATTCAAATTAATTTATATGATAATTTTGTATAGGATAGTTAACATTCCAAACCCAGCTGTAGTAAACAAGGAAGTGAGCAATAACCCTGGTAATTTTGTTAAGACTTTTTGTGTGATTTATAAAAATTCCCATTTTAACTTGTTCAAGAAAAGTTAGGTTAGCAGATTCAATTGTCAATATTTGTATACATCATAGCATTAGAGAGGTAATGATGAGGTACAATTTGGATTATAAATTATAAACAAAAGGTAATAAGATCACACACTATTTATTTATTTGGATTTGATCTTATTTCCTTGTATTAGAGAGGTAAGTTTATATAATATAGCTTATACAGTCGAACTTGGATAATTCGAACCCCAAGGGACCATAAAAAAATTCGAATTATCCAAAAATTCGAATTAAATATGTTAAATTATTTATATAGGAAATTCTAGGGACCAAGATAAATATTCGAATTAAAGAGGTTTTCGAATTAAAGAAGTTCGAATTATCCAAGTTCTACTGTATTATAAATACATTTAACATTTTAGGTGTTACCATCAAAACACAATGCCTGCAGGAATGGAAATCTAATGCTGCACATGACTGGTACAGAGCAGGAGGGACAAGCACCAATTCTGTCCTCCCAAGGGAACAAGAGTCTTTGATTTCCAGACTTAAGCCTGGTCATCTATGAACAATGACTTTCCAGAAGGGTTGCAAGGTTTTCCCACATGTACTAAGTGCAATTCTCAACCTGCAACCCCAAAACACATTATTGACTCACCATTGATGAGCTCTACTTATTCCCAGCAGACAACATCAAAAGTCTCAAGCTTTATAAGTTTGATACTCTAATATGATTGAGTGGAGAGAGATAAGAAAATAGAATAAGTGGTGTATAAGGTGTCAGAATTAAATTTACTTATATATTGTTTGATTTAGCGCTATTTTTTATATACATATATTGTAGTTAACATGTTATTTGCATCGTGAAGATAGAGGCTGCCTGGCCGGCATTCATATTTATATAGAAAATAGACACTTCGGCCAGTTTTTGCAAACCTCAGAACAATTTTTAACGCCTTGCCAAATGTTTATTTTTATTTACTTCTCCTGACGAAGACAAAAGATTTTTGTCGAAACGTTGAGAAAATAAAAAACTCCAACTGGCCGAAGTGTCTATTTTCTATATAAATATAAATGTTATTTGCATGTGTATTTTTAGTTCTCATTTAAAAACTTTCATGCTAGCTATTTCTGCACTGCAAATCCTTTGTCTTCTTCTATCACCATAAATGTTCTATATAGTTCCAGTACTATTTATATTTGGTAGTAGAAAGGTTTTTTTTTTTTTGCTTTTAGTCAAAACAAACAAATAGTAAAACTGGCATCTTTTATACTCACTGGTTTATGTTTTCAAAATTCTCGAAAATAGCTAGAAAAATACTATTTATTTGAAAAAAGGGCTAATATTAATAAATGTATTATACTACTCCAGAGATTTTCAAAATAAACGGCAATGGGGGGGGGGGGGGGGGTCAAAAATGTTTTTAAAATAAATAATATTCATAGAGAGAAAAATAATATTGATTAAAATATTTTTAAAACTAATCTATAAATAAAGTTACTTTTAGAATTGTATAATTTTTTATAATACAACTTTAATATTTTATAATATTATTTTATTATAAAATATATCATATTTGAATTTATTAAGATTATTTTTGGCTCTGCTTTTATATAAAACGCATACATGACTACACAAAAACTACGTTTAATAATGGTATTTTATATATTCTATCAATATTCCATAATTTCAAAAAAAAATTATGATAAATAACAAAATTAAAACAAAACTATGTCGTTCAAATACCAATGTTTCAAATCACATTTGATATTTAAATGTAAAACTATTTTTAGTTTAACAATAACATCTCTATAAAAATGAATGTTTGTATGTTTGTCTGTCTGTATGTCCAGTATACAAATTCGCAGTAGTTCACTAATTCAAACCAAAATTTCCATACATAGGTAAAAAAAACACGGGAAGACGATAGGCTATTTTAAAATATATATAAATCAATTATTAAAACTATATATTTTTAGTCATAAAATGATGATGACGATATTGCTGTATCATGTTTGATTATCAGATACAAAATTATATCGGGAAAAATTCTAAAAAGCAGAGACCAAGGGTGAAACCAGTTCACTATTTTGTACGCAGGAACAAAATTCTAAATGAAAAAACATTCTGTTGGAAAAGAAGACATCCGAAGCAGCCAATGGGAGGCCGGCGGAAGCGGCTACGGGGATGCAGCGGCAAAAAATGAGAAAACAATAACAGAAGAACTTGTAAACAACTTTCGAACGCTAGAATTTGCCCTGATCTCCGATTCTTTTAGTGTAAATATTTAAATATATAATTAATTAAATAATACTTTACTTATTTTCTTAAATTGTAATAAATATAATTTTCCCCTCCTGTTTTCGTCGTATATTTTAAAAGTGTTATAAGCAGCGACGCCTTAATTTTGAACCTTCAACCCCGCCGACCAAGAATAGAGGTGAGTGACTACCTCTATAGAATTTAGATCGTCGTCACAACACAGAGTGGCGGTGAAAACGCAATATTTTTGGCATCCCAGCCGGGACTGTTGAAGGTAAATTCTAGAAAAAAAAAAAATTTTAAGCTGACCATTTTGGAACTCGCTAGCTAACCCTACTTGCTGCTTTGTTTTACAAGATGGCGGAAGAATTAATTCTACGTTTAAAAAAGAAGCGTGCTGTTAACAGATCATATTTAACGAAAACATGCAATAAGATTGAAAGTGGACTTGACACGCTAATGAGAATTGAACTTGAAGAATTATTAGAACAATTGAATGAGAATCATTTAACGAACTTAAATTAGTGGATCACGAAATAGAAACGCTTCTTGAAACTGACGATTTAGAGAAGGAATTACAGGGCGTAGAGGAATATCGAGAGAAATATATTACTTGGAGATTTAGGGCAAATAAAAAGATTCGCCAATCAGATTTTCATGGCGAAAATATACCGAATTCGAACTCACGAATAGATGAAAATGAAATGAGACATTATGTACCTTCCTGCACGACTGTGAAACTTCCGAAATTGATGATATCGAAATTTTATGGAAACTTTAGTGAATGGCTGACGTTCTGGAATTCTTTTGATGCAGCTATACACCAGAACAACTCACTGAACCCGATCGATAAATTTAACTATCTGAAGTCACATCTCGGCGGAACTGCACTAAACACAGTCGAAGGTTTCGCTTTATCTGCGGACAATTATGAGAAAGCTATAAAATTGCTTAAAGACAGATTTGGGCGAGAAGACATTTTGATTAGCCGACATATGAACAATTTGTTGTCAATGAGACCACTCAAAACGTCAAGCGATGTAAGAACCTTCCGCGAACTTTTTGACAACCTTTCTGTTCATATAAGAAGTCTCGAGTCACTAAACGTGTCCATTGATGTTTACAGACAACTGTTGTGCCCGATAATAATAAAGCTTCTACCTGCAGACCTTAATTTGGAATTGAACAAAGAACTCCCGACAGGTTACGTAATTAATGACTTGATTACCTTTCTGGAAAGACAATTAACTGCATGGGAGAAGAGTTTTAGAAACGAAATCGGTACCGGGAATGAATCAACTTCTAAACCTAATTTGGTAAACAAACATCCAAAGACAAGATTCTACAATGAAAAACCAATTGCGACAGCTTCAGAACTTTTGAATTCAGTTCACAAATCGAATGAATGTGTATTTTGTGGTAAAGACAACCATGGAAGCCCTAAGTGTGACTTTGCAGCTAATATTAGTTTAAACGAAAAGAGATCACTCATGAAGAAAAAAGGCGTTTGTTATAAATGTCTTCGGCCTTCTCATTTAAGTAAATTTTGCAGAAATGTAGTCCGTTGTTCGATCTGCAACATGTCTTCCCACCTGGATGTCATGTGCACAAAACGGATTTTAGATCGAGGTGGATCTTCTAAGTCTCCAACGGTGCAAGATGAAACTCTCGCCAACTTATCAACCTCCCCAGACGTCTTGTTACCTACTTTGAGAGTGACCCTCAAAGGGAACAGAACGGAGAAGACGGCACGGGCTATAATAGACACCGGATCCCAAAGATCATATATTTTACATAGCACAGCAATGGAAATGGAATATGAACAATCTAGGAGAGAGTTCTTCCGGCATTCCTTGTTTGGAGGATCGAGTACCGACATAGTTGAACATGAGGTCTATACCATTCATTTATCTGACATCAATAATTCCTATCGCTGTGAGTTTGAAGCACTAGGTCAACCCCTTATCTGTGGAAGCATACCTCCGGTGTGGTGTCCAAGATCATTTTTAGAAGGGAGTGAAGAACTCGACGTGTCTGATTTGATGAGAGACCGTACAGAAGTCCTTATAGGCGCGGACATCGCCGGGAGATTGCTAACTGATGATCAGAGAAGGATCTCATCTGGACTGGTGGCAATCCGTACCAAACTAGGATGGACTGTGATGGGAAAGATTCCTCCAACGGAGGTGAGAGATGACACCAGCTCCCTTTGCGTGACCACACTTCTATCTTTGGATCTAGAAAACTTGTGGAAATTAGATGCAATTGAAGTCTCTGACGCGGAGGTTGAGAAGAAGACTCAGTCATTACAAGCTGAAATGGAGGAACATTTCGCCCACACCACGACGCGAGATATCGAGGGGCGCTATGAGGTAGCTCTACCCTGGGTGCAAGACAAGGAAAGGATTCCTTCGAATAAAGACCTAGCCGAAAACCAACTAAGTTCTGTAAGAAGAAAACTTGAAGAAGTTGGAGACATGAATGAGTATGGACAGATCTTTGAAGACTGGATGAATCAGGGGATAATCGAGTATGCCAGAGAGGATAAACTAGATGGTGTACACTACCTGCCACATCGACCAGTGTATAAAAGGAACAGTCAAACTTCTAGAATAAGGCCAGTATTTAATGCGTCGGCCCGGAAGAGAGATAAACTTTCCCTGAATGACTGTCTGGATAAGGGACCCAATTTGATAGAAATTATACCAAAACTTTTAAATAAATTCCGGAAATATGAAGTTGGTGTCTCTTCCGATATTGAGAAAGCATTTTTACAAATTGGAACAAAAGAAGATGACCGAGATGCTGCAGTTTTCGAGATAGCAGGAGTTGAATTAACTGGACATCTCATCTTAAAGAATAAGAAGAAAGCATGGATTGTCATCTTCACATGTGCAGTGTATAGAGGAGTTCATCTGGAACTTGTGACATCTTTGTCTATGGAAGCCTTCCTCCAAGCTTTCCGCCAATTTATTGCTCGAAGAGGCCGACCATTGATTGTGTATTCGGATAATGGGACTAATTTCAAAGGTATGGCTAATGCTTTAAAGAAGATTGATTTTTCGAGATTAAAATGTGATCCCACATTGAAAAACATCACCTGGAAATTCATACCGCCTGGTGCTCCTTGGTGGGGTGGATGGTGGGAGCGTTTGATTGGAATGATGAAACAATTGCTCTTTAGGATTCTCGGTCAAACCTCCTTGGGATATGAAGAACTTTCCACGGTAATGTGTGACGTCGAAAGCTTGATGAACACACGCCCACTGACCTACCTAACTGAAGAAAGTGAGGATCTCGCTCCATTGACACCTTCGTTGTTCTTACATGAGGTCAGAGAGGTTGGCGTTCCAGACCTGGACTTGATTGATAACCAGACCCTCTCCCGCAAATATCAATATATCAAACGTGTACGAGATCTTAGAGAACGATTTCGTATCGAATATTTTGGATTCCTGAGACAAGAAACGAGACGCCTGAAGGCTACCATACCACTCAAGGTGGGAGACATGGTACTCATTGGACAAGAGAGTTTGAAGAGACTACACTGGTCGTTAGCCAGAATAATCCAACTCTATCCAGGAAAAGACGGACTTGTGAGGGTTGCGAAAGTGAAAACTTCATCAGGTGATAAAATACGACCTATTCAAAAACTCTACAATTTAGAGATAACGCCCGAGATAAGATGTCGAGACCCTCTAACGGAGCGATCTCCCACACAAGAAGTTCGAATAACAACTGAAGAGGACCCTTTGACTTCACAACAAGAGCAACATCACATTGATACCCCGAATGTTGTGTCAAGTTACGGACGGCCCATCAAGAGACCCAACCGATTGGATCTACTGAACTTTTCCTTTCCATGTTTGAGTCGTCGAGACGCCAACTCAAAGGTGGGAGAAATGTTGGAAAAGAAGACGTCCGAAGCAGCCAATGGGAGGCCGGCGGAAGCGGCTACGGGGATGCAGCGTCAAAAAATGAGAAAACAATAACAGAAGAACTTGTAAACAACTTTCGAACGCTAGAATTTGCCCTGATCTCCGATTCTTTTAGTGTAAATATTTAAATATATAATTAATTAAATAATACTTTACTTATTTTCTTAAATTGTAATAAATATAAATATAATTTCATCCGTGAAAACCAATTATCGAAACACTTACACCAGTCATCTCTGGGGATTGAATTTACGACTTGCAGTGCTTCATCATCAGTGTCAAATTTTATCCTTTTCAACAATAACTTAACTTTTGGAAATTAAAAAAAGGTCAAAAGGTGCTAGATCTGGTGAATATGGTGGATGAGTAACTAATTGGACACCAGAGTTGGCTAAAAAGTCTAATGTTTGGGCTGAGGTGTGAGGTCTTGTATTGTCATGGTGAAGAAGGACTCTTTTAAGTTGAGCTCTTGGTCTGCTTTGCTTGATTTTTCCAAATACTGCTGGAAGGCATTTTGTTGTATACCAGTCACTATTAACTGTCTTTCGATCTTCTAACTTCACAATATCAATGAAACCACTTTTTCTGAAAAAAAAAAAAACAAGCGACCATTTGTTTTCTAACACTTCGAGCTCTGCGAACTTTCTTAGGAGGAGGTGATTTTGAAGAGCACCAAAGAGTAGATTGCCGTTTTGTTTCTGGATCAAAATTGTAAATACAAGTTTCGTCACCTGTAATAATATTAAAATCAGCCTTTAATTTGCCTTCATAATTTTTTTCAACATGAAATTACACAATTTAACACGACCAAGTTTTTGGTCTTCAGTCAAACTGTGAGGTACCTATCTACTAACAAGTTTTCTGTATTTTAAATTATCATTAATGATGGTGTTGATTGCTGCCAATCCCTTGCCCGCACTTTTCTCTAACGGCTGATACGTAATTCTTCGATCTTCACTAAATCAAAATTTTATCAGTTCAATTTTTTCTTGGGTCACTGCTGTTTGTGGTCGACCTGAACGAGGTTCAACTTAAAGGTTGGTTTTTCCAAATTTTAAAAAATGCATTAAACCAATTAAAAACTTTTCTAATAGAAGCTTTAGGGTGACCCCGTGAGGTTTGGCAAGATCCGAAACTAGGCCTCCCTATGACGTCAAAATGACGTCGCGAGGTAAACAAAGGTTACGACTGGGTCATTGTTTTTTTTTTAAACACAATTTAATTATTGATATTCTAAATACCTGCGATTATTTTATAGTTTCAATATATATATATATATTTTTTTTTCTAAATGGCCTGCTAATTTTAAATAGATTTTTTTTTTGAAAATATTTAGGGAATTGTAAACACGTGTATGTTGTGAATGCACCTTGAGAGCAATGGTGTCCGATATTTAAAATTATTATTAAATTAATTATTAATTAATGTAAAAATTTCGTTGTTAATTTAGGTAGTTTAAGTTCGGTTTAGGTTAGGTTAGGTTAAGGTTCGCTTAGGTTAGGTTAGGTTAGGTTCGCTTAGGTTAGGTTAGTTTAAGTTAGCTTTAGGTTAGGTTAGGTTAGGTTCAGGTTCGTTCAGGTTAGGTTAGGTTAGGTTCAGGTTAGGTTAGGTTAGGTTCAGGTTAGGTTAGGTTAATGTAATTTATTAATAGTTTTATTATTATAAATATGTAATATTCATAATTTTATTATTTTTATTTTTTATATTCTATATTATATTTATTTTGTATATTCCTATTTATAAATATAACCTTTTGGCACCATTGGAACGTATTACGCCAGTATTTCTTTGTTTACGTTGGCGCTAAAAAAATAATTTAAAAATTGCTAATAGAAAATTATTGAAATAAAAAATCCTTTATAAATATATTGACACTATAAATTAGTCGCAGGTATTTAAAATATTAATAATTAAATCGAATTAAAAAAAAAAAATTACCCAGTCGTAACCTTTGTTTACATCGCGACGTCATTTTGACGTCATAGGGAGGCCTAGTTTCGGATCTGGCCAAAGTCAACGGTGTCTCCCGAAGCTTTATCTCCTAAAGCTTTCATTAATCTTTCATGGGATTCTTTAGAAGTTAAATTACCTTTATAATCATAAAAGTTCTTGGCGCGTAAACTTAGTCTAATCAACTCCATTGTGTCTGATGCAATGTTTAGAAATTACCGCTGCCGCTGTAATCAAAGTCGCGCCCTCTATGAGTCATTGTTGTTACTATTTTATAAAAATGTTTATGTTAAATAAAAATTCATGTAGATTTTAATGGTATAATTAATTTTTTTTTATATTTCAATTATTTACTATTGATTGCAAAAACACTTGGAGTGATCCTTGTATAATAAAAGCTCTGCCATCTAAAAAACCCTCATTTTAGTGGTCAGGATTTGTCTAATTTGTTTTTAATATAATTTTGTTTTACATTGGAAATGTAATTGACGTCTCATACAATTTACGCCATTAAAAAACCAATTCACCAAATGCACGATCCTTCATGAAGTAAAAGTTTTTTCCAACCAATTTTGTCTGCATAAATTCCTCCAACATTTTCAAATAATTCTCACCATTTATTTTTTCATTGAAAATGTAAAGTCCGATTATTCCTTCCGAACAAATTCCACCCCAAACAGTTAAGTCAGGGGGATTAACTTCCTTCTCTATTTCTACCTTTGGATTTTCTGAAGCCAAATAAGCACAATTATGTCAATTGGTCTAGAGAGCTCGGGGTGGTCTCGGCTGGAAGGTCTTTGATGCTTGATAGGTCGTCTACTTTTACGTCAATGTAGTTTTTCCTCTATTTCTGCCGTGGTCGACAATATTCTAACTTTGCCTCCAATATGGTCTCTCACCTAGTTTTCATGGCGGGGCAACCAGCTAGGTCTTCCAGCAAGTGACCAATGTTGTCTGCTTGACTAGGGTGCGGAGGAGGGCTTCGGTAGCGATGGGAACTTTTCCTTGATTGGACTCCCGAGATTCGGCTCGAGAGTTGTAGAATACCATTGCGTCTTGCTTTCTTCGTAAATATCCATTTCTCCTTTCCTCATTTTGTTTTGCCTATCACGGCAGTAGCGGACGACGTGGCCAGGACGTCCACAGTGGAAACAAATCGGTTTTCCCTCAAAGGTCCGCCATTCGTTAGTATCGCGTCTCCCTCCTTGATTCTGGTACTGAGTTCTAGGAGAAGGAAATCGAGGTTGGACCCTGTACCTAGGATTGGACAACGGCTTGGGCGTCTTGTAGGTTTTGATATCGGTGCCAGGGTTTTCTTCGATTTCCTGGTGAACAATATGCTCAGTTGAAGCAATTTCTGGTTCCTCCCGAGGAGAGGCTAATGCCCGCTGTATCTCCTCCCGGACAATTTGCCTAATCATAGATGATAGATCTGTCCTGTCGCGGTGACGCTCAGTGTTATGTACATCTTTTGGGAGAAGCGCCTGGTAGAACTCCTCGGCTATCTCTTTCATCAGATGGGATATTTTAACTTCCTCGTTCATATGAGGATCTACCTCTTTGCAGAGCCGCAGGACATCTTGGATGTAAAATTCGGTGCTTTTACCTTTCAATTGAGCGCGAGGTTTTAGTATTTTATTTGTTCGTAGCCTCAAGTTTTCTTTTCTTTTATTTTTTTACGAAAACTGATTCTAACTGGGACATGAACTCCGTCCAGGTCAGGATGCTCTCATCATTGTTCTCAAACCATTTGAGAGCAGTGGCAGTCAGATAGAAGTAAACGTTGGCGAGACAAAGGGTTTCATCCCATTTGTTGTGCTTCGCCACACGTTCGTACTGTTTCAACCAGTTACGGGGAACTTCAACGCCCTCACCAGAGAACATTGAGGGGTTTCTAGGTAGATGTTGTACAAAAAATGAACCTAGCTGAGTTGTTGCTTCTTTCTGGATGTTCATATTTGATTCTTGTTGCTCAACAGAATCAATTTTCCTTTTTTTTCTGAAAGGGATATCTGTTCACCAGTTGTAGCGAAGAAAACAAGTATTTCTTAAGATGTAAAAGTATTTATTGATGACGTCAGCACGACTAGTAAGTAACAACCAGGTAAACCAGGCTGGAGCACCTTCATAGATCGCCAACTACCCGGGCTGTCCTGCGGAGTCTGTCTGGGTAGTTTTAATAAACTAGTTAACCAAAAGGCCCGGTCCAATGCTGGGTTCGGTACAGGTAGGTCTTGGGTCCAATCGGGCTGGTTGTGTTGCTGCTGTGACAGACATTTTATATAATTTGCTTTCCTGACAAGGCTTATTCCAATTACTATTTTGAGGAGTAATTTAGCCTGGATGGGCCACTAGAGCCAGGTCCAATGCTGAGTTCCGGGTCTGGTTCCGAGCGGTCTTAGGTTTCATGGTTGTAGGGGACTGTGGCATTTTTTGTTAGGACGTATTCAGAGGGGATTTTTAACTACACTCATGAACAAAACTTAAGGAAGTTGTACCTTTTAGCATGTATATCGGTATTCAGACAATAACTCTGAAATATATTACAGTGACCTTTATCGAAGACATACGAGATAACCAAGTGTGGGAAAGTGTCGACTTTTTCTTTTGTTTTTCGAATCAGACGCGTCGCCTAGTTTAAATCTTCCAACACAGCATATATCGGTTCTGCACAAATATCAGCGTAGGAAATGGGAACGTGTTGAAGGTTTATTTTCTCTCCACTATTATCTTCTTTTCTGGAAATTGAAGGCTGGGTTCCTTGAATGCTTGGTGTGTGAATCATTCTGAAAAATTTCGGTCTTCAGTACCTAGCGTTGTGACCTGGTTTGTTACATTTGAAGCCTATTGGTCTATCATAATCGGTTCTAGCTTTATTCCCTCGATGCTTCCCAGTGGTGCTTTTACCATAATTTTGTACGCGATGAGTTGTTCTTGGGGAGTATTTAGGGGTCATTTGTTTATAGTTAGTGTTGTTATAAGCTGGGGCTTACCTTGAAATGGCAGCGGATCTTCTTGTTTGAAAGTCTTCTTGGTTGGGCATCTTGACTTCTTGGTTGAGGGGACCTGGCTTATACATTTGCTTGTTCTTCTCCACTCTTTCTTTATATTCTTGCTCGAATGAGTCCAATTTTTTACAGGTATTCAGCAGTGCTTCCGTTGAGGCATGTGAGTTCAGATGTAATTCTCGGGGATCTTCACTTCCATCGTACTTGCGGATGGTTAAATTACCGTTTATAATTACTGGGGGTCGAATCTCCACCAGATGTTGCACCGCCCTGGCTTCATGTCCATATTCGATTGATCCATATTAGGATTATAAGTCAGACCAGAACGGGTAATCATAAAACAAATATATTTTAACAAGGAAAGTATTTACAAATTTTACCAGATCTCAAAACGCAACCGAGAGTAAGTAAAATATAGAATACAAGTAAAACGTCACGTGACTGATTCACCGAGTAGAGCACCACAGATGACCATATAAGGGAAGGTTCGTTATAACCAGGGTTCTTCATAGCGGCGGTATGTACATCTTCAAATAATTTCTCTCTCTCTCTCTCTCATTAATATTGATTATGCAATTTTTCCTTTATACATTGTCAGGTAGAAAGTTAGGAAAGACAGGATGACATAGCGATTTATTTAATGCACAAACTGAAATATAAGAGAAGCAACGAGGGAAGTTTACAGAGTGTCAAAATATCAAAATTAATAATCTGTTCATAAAATGATAAATATTTCTCACGCTACAATATATATTATGGGGTTTCCACCAAATTTTGTTTCAAAACATTATAAAATACTGCATTACTAAAAAGCCTTTAATTTTCAAAATATTATATTATTATTATTATTAAATTTTTTAAATGTATTATTATCAATAATTATTTTTGACCAATTACATATGATATATGTTTTCATATGATCTACAATAATTTGTAATTAAATTCACTGTGCAATAAATTGATAAAGAGGAAGCAATCTCTCGAAATATTTTGAGAAAAAAAATGTTTTTTTTTTCTTTACAGATCCAGGTACGCCCTTTTATATAATATACTAGACGAATGACCCAGGCAACGCCCGGGTTTTACCCGATTAAATGTTTTTATTCAAATACTATAGCACGGCGGCGGTGGGGCCCGTTGCCTCCCGGCGTTCACGCTGACTTCCCTGTGCGCGCATGGCTGTCCCGAGGGCCCAAGTGACCGCCCGCCATTTCCGCCGCAAAGGCAGGTCACGTGCAACGGCGGCAGCCAATCGTCGCGCGCCGCCATCGACGCCACGTGCAACGGCGGCAGCCAATCGTCGCGCGCCGCCGTCGACGCCTGAGTGTTCTAGTTGAATAATTTGAATATATAGTTTTAATAAATGATTTATATATTTTTTAAAATAGCCTATCATCACCCTCGTTTTTTTTACCTATGTATGGAAATTTTGGTTTGAATTAGTGAACTACTGCGAATTTGTATACCGGACATACAGACCAACCAACAAACATACAAACATTCATTTTTATATATATAGATATTATGTTAAGGAGGTTGGACCACAGAAAAAAATCTGTATTATTGAAAATTCTGAATTAAAGAAAAGTGAAAACCCAGCCACCAAGATAAACCTTGGCTCCATCCATCCGTGTATAGAAGTTGACACATAACTGGATCATGTTTGGTGTAGAGGCTGAATTTGGCTCGGTGAGAGGCGGCCCCTCACGCCGAGGCACTCAATGCACTCTAGTACAAATATCAAAAGGATTTAAAATGATGATAACCGGCAATGAGAATCATTAATGGTAAATCATCATCTATGTGAAATAGCAACCATGCGGTCAGTTGTTGAAGTAATATTTTGAGGATGTTCGCGTTTAGATTGAAACTTCCCTAGGACAGGAAATCTCTCCAGCAGATCTATTGGACGGTTCAAACAGGTTCACTGTGATGGTAGTCATTAATGAGAACCATTAATGATATATCATCATAAAGTGAGAAGTTACAAAATATGTGGATTGTGGAAGTCGTTGCCATGATTATGGTTCGCCAGATGTTAGAATCATCCTTCAACAATTCAATAAAGTTTGTTTTATGTGGAACATCCCGGATTGGTGTTTTAAGGATTTGGCGGTTTAAGGATTCAGAATTCTTCAAATTTCCATACGGAATGGATGGAGCCATGCTTGGGAAGAAATAAAGTATTTGAATATTTTCTATCAATCACTGAAGATCACAGAATATCAAAACCCTTGAAATACTCATCAATATTTTCTATAATTCCACAGGAAGAGCACGTGCCAAGATATGTTTCTAAATTTCAGATATTGTTCCCCAAATATACTTCTTGTGTATGTTGTAATATGTATATATGTTATTATAATTGCAGTTTGCATAATTAATTATTCACTGACATTTCCCTCTTTGGTGAACAGCGCCAAGTTACTTGAACTGGTCGTCCGGGTCATGGTACGATTTCATCCTGAGCACGTGGAATCTGCAGACGTGTCTGGTCTGATGGTTCCACAGGTTCGACTTGGTAAGTTACGTCGGGTCCTTGTACGTGACCTTCTTGCCATCAGCAACCTTGAGAGTAGTTCTGTCATCCTAGAACATGGTCTTCTTTAATTACTCAAATATTATCAGAGATAATTGAGGATGAGGCACCCGAATCGACTAATGTTGTCAATGATGATTTCCACATAATTTTGTTCCAAATTTGTCCCTGTCGACGATGGAGTGGTTTTCCCACTCGCTACCTCACCCTCGATGGAGGTCGAAAAGTTTAGTTTCCCAGATTTCGGCGGCGTGGGGATTGGCTTGTGTGGCAACCAGGGGAAAGGCGTTTTGGAGATCTTCCTCTGTTAGGATATTGATACTGACTGCAGTAAATTGGATTTCATACGCTTAACATGGGAGTGCTTGCCATCATTCCCCTAAGACTTTTATAACATTTTTGTTGAATTTATCTTTCTCATTCTTTATCTGCCTGAAATTTTTTATATTTCTAATCATATCAAGACGTTTCTATCTGAACCAGTATGGCCTATTGCATTCGAAACATATTGGTCTACCATCCTTAGTTCTAGTCTCTTGTGGTTTTCTATCCGTGTTTGTTTTTATCATTTTGTAAGCGGTGAATTGTTCTTGGGGGTAAATTGGGATCATTGGTTGATAATTGGTGCTTCAAAGTAGGCTTATCTTGAAATTTCCATGGTTGGAAGCCCTGTCTTCTCGGCTGTGGGTCTTGTCTTCTTTGTTGAGAATAATAATAGTTACTCGGGGGATTCGGCTTGAATATTTGTTTGCTCTGTTCCACCCGCTCTTTGTATTCTTTCTCGAGTTAGTCCAGTTTCCTGCAGGTATTCGCAAGTCTCCCCCAGGTTTGACTAAGTTTTCTAGCTAGCAAACCCAAGTAAACTATCTCTCACTTATATGTGTTCCGCGACCTCCACACACACAGTACCCCATTGAACACTGATGGACCATGGTGCCTCGACCAATGGCGACGTCGAGCATTGTAAACCTACCTCTTCTCCTACTTTTCTTTTAATAGAAGATTATGCTGCTCTCCTTATCCTTCCAATTAGAACATATTAACCAGTTATTAAAATTAATAAATTTCGAGTTTTAAACTTTTTTTACCAAGTAAACCAAATTTTAAATTTTTAAATTAGAAGTTATTATTTTTTATTCCAGGTGGAATAAACATTTTCCCATTAAATTAAATTGTAACATAGAAAATTAGGAAAGACAAACTTCAGGAAGAGAGAATATGGTTATACGGGCTGCTAACCAAAGTGTAGGATTGTCGAGCCCAGAAATAATGTAGCATACACTGTAGCAAAGTACCAAGGTGCTGTACGCAACCAAGGTTGTTCAAAAAGGTTAGATTCCCCAGGCCAGGGAAGAAAAACAGGTCTTGATTAGATAAGAAGATTAGATAAGAGGGGCTGGGTAAGGGAGAGGATGTGGAAAGGGAGGAGGCTCGAGTGGAATTTCAGCGTCAACCAATCTTTACTTTTTAAGGTAAAGCTCAGTTTTAGCCGAGATTTCCAGATCGAGATGAAGGACTCTAGAGAGGGCCTTTGAAAGGCCTTTGAGCACTCAGTAGAACATTTAAGAAGCGTTGAGAAAGATTAGGAACCATACCGCCGAGGCATAGGCAATGGCTGGAACAACCACTTGCAGATACAGATTTCTCAAGGCGCGGTAACCAAAATCAAAGTTGAGATTAGCGGCTGCGGTCAAGCACGGCAACATGCCTCGGACCTTGGCGCAGACTTCAACTACGTGCTGGTGGAAAGATAGACGTTGATCAAATCTCACCCCCAGCACCTTAATTGAGTCGCCCCTTGGATTGGCCATCCGTGGATAACCAGACCCCGGCGCAGTTCAGGCAGTCTCCCGTGTGGTCTGAAGAGAACCATAGCCAGGCACTTCCCCACGCTGAGTTCCAGTTTATGCAAACTGCACCATCTAGCGATCATATCTATGGTGTGTTGGGCCGCGGGAAGTTGACTAGGTCGACATCCTGAGACCACCACAACCAGATCATCCGCGTAGGCTTGCGGGAAAACATTATTCCTGTAATCCAGCGTGAAGAGTTTGTCAAAGACAATATTCCAAAGGAAAGGGCCGAGAACTGAACCCTGGGGACATCCTTTGGAAACTCGTCTCGACACAGTACAACCATTCATAGACAGTCTCACAACACGGTTACATAGAAACGAGTTTATCAGATGATAAATGCTTCTGGGACAAACGCTTTTGTGCAACGCTCTCAAGATACTGGAATGGAGCACGTTGTCAAAAGCGCCTTTAACATCAAAAGAAAGAAGACAAGATTTCTTATTTTTAGTCGTCCGGGTTATAGTAGATTTTATATTTAGGAATGCGGCTGTAGTAGATCTTCCCAGGTTTAAATCCGAACTGGTTTGGAGGCGCTTTACACATCCTATCGGCCATCCACGACAGCCTAGCAAGAATTAGACGCTCAAGGATCTTGCCCAAACCAGGCAGCATCGTGATTAGACGGTGTGATACGAGAAAGTTCTCCCCCACTTTGCTTGGGGACGAGAACGACGTTCCCCAGCTTCCATGCAGATGGAAAGTGGCCAGTGGTTAAACACTTGTTGAAAATATTCAGAAAATGTTTAACTAGTTTTACGATAAGAAGAGGTGGCATGCCATCACTACCAGGAGAAGAAGATAAGTGCACCTTATCTGCTGTCAACAACTCGTTATCTGTAAACAAATATGTTCTAACATCGGGCGGGACGCGGCCGAAATAGTATTCTAATACGTGATTTAATGTCTCGCGGACCTTCAGTGAAGCCACTACCAACTGGGAGAGCTGAGAGGGGTTGTCGTGTAAAATTTCCCTTGATGAAACTGTAGATTCCACTCCAAGGGCTGATTTCGCAACGCGAGCAGGCTGCCCTCCATGCTTCTTTCTTAGCCAGTCCCCTCGCACGGCGATATCTTGCCTTCAGTCTCTTGTAAAAGACCTCCAGCACACCCTTAACGACACCGCGTGGCTTTATAAAGGCCCGCTGTGCCTTTTGAGCGGATTCAAATCAGATTTCCACCAAGAGATGGACTTGAGGTATTTATCACTTCTGGGACGGGATGGTGTTTAGACATGTGTGAAAAATCTCTTCGCAGAGTAAATTAATTACATGTTAAGGGAGGATGAGTCACGCACATTTTTCTAAAAAAAGATTAATAATTTCTATTTTTTGGCTGAAATGTTCAAAAACTCTATCCCAGTCAGCGCTACCAAAGCTGAAGTATATATCGCTAAATTTATTTAATTTAAATCTGGTGTTGTCCTGTGAAGAGGGAGCGAAATTTAGGTTAAAGACGAGGCGTTTGTGGTAAGACAACTCCTGGTACTCAGGATGCCAATCGGTAACGCTATTTACAAGGCCAGCACTACAGCAAGTGACGTCGATGGAAGAAGAGAGGTTGCCCTCCTCCTACGTCACCGCGCCGTGCGTGTTGAGCACATGCAAATAGTTGGCATCTATAAAGTTTTCAACTAGATCTCTCTTAGTTGAGTCATGCCTGAGGAGCAGAGGTTTCCTAATAATTCAACATTTAGATCGCCGCCAAAAATTACCTCGTCATAGTTCAGAGAATTAAGGCTATAATTTATCTTATCGAGAAGAGGGGAGGGATCACATGATGGCGGAAGGTAAACATTACAAAGAAGAATACTTTTACCACTCAATTCACACATGACAAACACGACATTAACACTGGACAAATGAGACAAATGGACAAATTTAAGGCTAGGATTTACTACAATGACCATAGCTCCCAACCTAGAGTTTGTAATAGGGCCATAGCAAACTCTGTTAGATGGGATTGGCAGCGATGGGATTTTGCCGCACGCGGCTGGGAGCTCTTGTAAAAGTAGTAAATCTATGTTCTCCTCACGACAATCATTCAACACTGAATACAAACAAGGTTGAGAGCGTCTTATATTGATTTGTAGGCACTTGAAAACATTCATTTGACCATCAACTTATTGAACTGATCCTGGGCATCTCGCATGTGCTTGCACATCATGGAGTTGGCATCCTGCTTGTCACCGCATCTGTGACACTGGGGCACTTTTTACCATCAGTCTGCGTCCTGTGAGAGAGGCTACCGCAGATACCACATGGGAAGACGTATTTCGCCCAGCGAACCTGAGGGACAGGAAGTCAACAGTGACGCGGCCGCGTGCAAGGAGAGCTTCCTCGATACCCTTAGTGACCTCTATGATAGCGGTGGAAGGCGAACCTTCCTTCCTAATTAATTTAACCAGCTTCAAGCCGCCGCTGTTATTAATTAACTGCGGGGCTATCACAGGGTTTTCCATCAGATCAGACACCAGATTCAGATTTTTAGACAGGGATGCCGAAAATGACCAATGTCGGATTTGGTAGGACTTTAAGACCGTCAATGTTGGCGGTCTTAATTCCGTCCACATGCGGTCACATCACAACTCTTCAACTGTGGAGTCTTGGCAATTTTGGCTCTGATGGCCTCGAAAGATAAGTTGTCTGAGGCAATTTTCACATGGTTCACACTGTTCTTTAGCGTCTGCGCGTAGGTTGAACGTACTGGCACTTTAGGGTGTACAGTTGTGGGTTGGTTGGACCTAGGTTGGATGGTAGCTGGTTGGGGGATCATTCTGACGGGGTTAGGAGGAGAGGGAGGCTTGGCCAACCTGTTCTTAAGTTGGGTGACCTCATGTTCAACTAACTTTACATTCCTCTTAAAAATTCTTAGGACTTCAGTCTGTAAAGCGATGAAAATACGTTTTACATCATCTTTCACTGAGTCGGATAACCCAGAGCGGGTGGTAGCAGGAAGGTTATAGACAGCGATATCCGCTACCTCGTGATAATGTTTGTTGAAAAGAGAATCTATCTCTTCCCAGCAGTCAGAGGATCCAGAATGGATGCAGGAAGGAATGGAAGTAGGGGCCTGGGGGATCTTACCTTGACAAGTACTATTAATAGGAGCTTAGCTCTTCCTCTACTGATAAGATCCTATTGACCGACTATCTCTCCTCATACACGCTCCAGTCACAGCAACCACTCTACACCACCAGTGCAACAACTTCATCCTACTTGTTGACTGTAGGTAACACACATTAGTTCTAGAATATGGAATTATAGGGCGTCTATATACCCAACCGATATCTGCACTAATGTGGAAACCTACACTCTGCTACACCACTGCTCTCAACTACCTGGCTTCTGACTGTCTATGTCTACTTAGCTTCAATTCAAGGAATTATTGAGTGCTATATACCCAACCTTGAAGGTCACTAAGAACACAAATAGCCTGCCGCCAAACACTACTCCAACCTCGGCAGTACATCTTTCTCTGGAGTTGTGTGGCTCTGGAGTAAACTTGATGTCGCCCAGCTATACTTATACATCTATCAAGCTGCTTGCGCCACCAAGCCTACTGTAAAGTATGCACCATACTGAAGTACTAAGTCGTTGTTCACTGGGAAGTTACCACCTAATGACCACTCAAGAGCGTCTGGTTCTCCAGTCGCTTCTTGATCAAATAATATCTTATTCTAATTATATCTAATCTTAATAAAACAAAAATATTTACCCTAAACTTGAATATTTGTGCCAAATGGGTTACACCTAATTGCCAAATTAAACAAGACCGATTGTCTACACTTACAAATGCATTGACTCAAAAAAAAAAAAAAATTTAACATAAAATTTCAAATTCAAAGTTCCATAAAAAATTTGTCCCGTTTAATACATATTAAAATTTTACGAAAACGTTTCTTATACAGCTCTCTATATATGCACTCTCTTAATGTTCACGTCAGTGACTATGGCCATTGCCCTTATCACAAAGTCTACACCTTGTCGGCTTCCTCTCACGTGTAGAGCTGTTAGGTCGGATTTAAGACGTGTCGAAATACGTTGTACATTTGACTAACAAATATCCCATTCTAACGTATTTCAAAGTTTTTTTTTATTATACTAGATTATTACTAAAACTCACCAAAAACACGCCACGGCGAACACACACAAAAAAACTACAATATACGATTAGTATAAACACTTAAATATAAAGAATGAATAATTTCATTCAAATCCTATGTTAACATACTTTCAAGTTTAGAAATTTATATAGTATACCAAAGTCCATCTATGTGAAGTCCACTCCCCATATCACAACGTGGTACCGAGGGCAAACCTCAAAGTGAGTTAGCGAAAAGAAATCTTAATATAACAATATTGTTGGGCCAATTTCTATCGTGGTGATATGTACAATCATCACCTCTACGATTTGAATAACATACACCTCATTCCGATACACTTTAAGGGGATTTACAATTATGTTAGACTATTAGAAACCTGACCAAAATGGAAAAACACACCAAAGCATGATACACAAAAACAAAAAAAAAAAGTATTCGCTTAATATAAACACTTAAATATTAAGAATGAAGGATTCATTCAGACCATGTGTGGGCATATTTCTAAGCCTAGAAGTTTTGTATGACACACGCGAACATTGGTACAATTCTCAATGGGATGAGTATAAACCACCACATATCTAAATTTAAACAATATATATATATATGCATACATAATAAAATTAAGGGAATGAAATTGACTTGAATGTTAACATGAGTTATATGATATTGTGGCGAAGAAATATTTTATTATTTAATTTAATATTATTCAATGAAAATATATTCAACAGATTATAAAAATATATATTAATCTGTTTTGTGAAATCATCTTAAAATATTTCTTTGCTTACTTGTTTAAGATTCGCTAGCTGTATATAGTTGGGCTGACTTGTTAATAATTGTCGACTCGTCGCTGTGACGTCATCAATAAATACTTTTACATCTTAGGATATTTCAAGGCTTGAATTCTATGCTACAACTGGTGAAGAAGCTGGATCGATACCCATTCAGAAAAAAACGGAAAATTGACTCGGTTGAGCAAGAAGAAAAAACCATGAACATCAAGAAAGAAGCAACTACTCAGGTGGGTTCATTTTTTGTCCAACATCTACCTAGAAACCCCTCAATGTTCTCTGGTGAGGGTGTTGAAGATCCCCGTAGCTGGTTAAAAGGGTATGAACGTGTGGCGAAGCACAACCAATGGGATGAAACCCTTTGTCTCGCTAACGTTTATTTCTATCTTACTGGCACTGCTCTCAAATGGTATGAAAACAACGAGGAAAGCATCCAGACATGGACGGAGTTCATGTCACAATTAGAAAATGTATTTGGAAAAAATGAAAGCTCAAGACTGCGAGCTGAGAAAATACTCAAAACTCGCGCACAATTAAAAGGAGAAAGCACCGAATATTACATCCAAGACGTCCTGCGCCTTTGCAAAGAGGTAGATCCACAAATGAATGAGGAAGATAAAATATCCCATCTGATGAAAGGGATAGCTGAGGAGCTCTACCAGGCACTTATCCCAAGGGATGTGCATAACACTGAGCAATTCGTCACCGAATGTCGCCGCATCGAAAGCATACACTGTAAGCGAGTGACCCCTACCAAATACGAGCGACTACCAAATGTGGCATCTCTCAGTGATCATGATGACAGGGCAGATCTGTCATCTATGATCAGGCAAATTGTTCGTGAGGAGGTACAGCGGGCATTAGGCTCTACTCGAGAGGAACCAAAAATTTCTTCCATCGAAGATATGGTAAAGGAGGAGATTGGAAGAACCCTGGCGCCAATCTCAAAGCCTAGGAGAAGTTCCCCACAGAAGAAAAGACCCAGAGAGTTTTATAATAATAGATATGTGGCCCAAACGATAAGACCGCAGCAGCCAAAACAAGTAAACGGAAGACGCGATACCAACGAATGGCGAACCACGGAAGGTAAGCCAATCTGTTTCCACTGCGGACGCCCTGGCCACGTCGTGCGCTACTGCCGTGACAAGAGGAGAGAATATGAAGGAGAACAAACTTGGAATTACAAGCAGAGAGATAGGCTAGAGCCTAGAACATTCTATAATTCTCGGAGCAGCCAAGAGCCCAACGACGACCTGCCAAGAGAAAATAGACGCCGCTACCGAAGCCCCTCTCCTTACACTGGCCGAAAAGGACAATATTCGTCTCCTGATAGAAGACCCAGCCAGTCGCCTCGCCGTCCCCGTCAGGAAAACTAGAAGATGCGTCCTATTTTGGAGGTAAGGCCGCAAAATCTATAAATCCTCCCTTGTCGACCACATTAGAATTAAAAGAAAATTACATAGACATTAAAATAGAAGGAAAAATGACGCGTGCCCTCGTCGACTCAGGAGCCTCATATTCTGTCATTTCTGAGAGGTTCAGACTCAAACTAAGAAAAATAATGTTTGCCGAAACTGACGTCACATTACGAGTAGCCAACGGTAAAATTGTAAGACCAAAAGGACGCTGCACACTGAAACTGGACTTGAATGGACTACAGGAAAGCTTTGAATTTGTCGTTATGGAAGACTGTAGTCACGAAGTTATTCTTGGTTGGAACTTTTTGAAGTTATCTAGGGCGATAATTGATTCAGCTGACGACACACTCTTCTTAGAAAAATGTCTTTTTGAGGATACCCCTAAGAACAGCTCACCTCTCTACTCGGAATTGGAATATAGAATCGAACCCGCCTCTATTCAGTTAATAGAAGTAGCAAGTCGTGACATTCCTAATGACGCAATTGTGGTGGCAGAATGTCGAAAAGAGCTATTGCTGGAAAGAGAACTAACGGCTCCCTCCTCTGTCATTTCACTTACCAATAACCGAGGTAAACTTTGGGTGGTGAATTGGAGTCCATATCCGAAACTAATCCCACAAGGGATGCATGTAGCCGATAGTGCTGTCATCGAAGATAGTCAATTATGTACTCTAGCTGATTGTAACCAAGTTGAGACAGAGGCGGAACATTCTGAAGACCCAAAAATCTCGGAATTTTTTATAGATGATTCACTCGATGAATCTCAAAAAGAAAAATTAAGAAATTTGTTAAAAAACTATACGGATATTTTTGAATTTAGTAAAAGAAAACAATTCAAGGACGTCAATGTTAAACACCGAATTAACACTGGAGACCACCTACCGACCAAACAAAGACCTTACCGAGTTGCACCAAGAGAACGCCAAATTATTCAGGATGAGGTAAACAAGATGGAAAAACTTGACATCATTCAGCCCTCTGAAAGTCCGTGGGCCTCGCCTGTAGTATTGATAAGAAAAAAGGATGGAAGCTGGAGATTCTGCGTCGATTACCGCCGCCTTAACAAAATAACAAAAAAGGATGTCTACCCTCTCCCAAGGATCGACGACACTTTAGACTGCTTACGGGGAGCTAGATTTTATTCTTCCATGGACCTCCAATCAGGGTACTGGCAAATCGACGTAGAAGAATCGGACCGTGAGAAGACAGCATTCATAACTCCAGATGGACTGTACGAGTTCAAAGTAATGCCATTTGGGTTATGTAATGCTCCAGCTACCTTCGAACGAATGATAGATAATCTTCTGAAGGGTCTTAAGTGGACCATTTGCTTGTGTTACCTCGATGACATCATCGTTTTTTCAGATGGCTTTGAAGAACACCTAAGACGCCTTCAACTTGTATTAAATTGCCTTAAGAAAGCCGGATTATGTCTCAATTCCAAGAAATGCAAGTTTGGTGCAAAAACTATCACGGTTCTTGGACATGAGGTGAGTGAAAATGGAATTCGTCCCGACCAAGAAAAGATTCGAGCAGTCCGCGACTTCGCTACGCCAAGGTCATTGAAGGAAGTTAGAAGTTTTCTTGGCCTTTCATCCTACTACCGCCGCTTCATACCCAATTATGCCCACGTAGCCCAACCCTTGAATGACCTTTTGAAGAAAGACTCAGCATTTAATTGGAACCAGGAAGAGCAAAATGCATTTGAAGCTCTCAAGTCAGCGTTAATTTCCGAACCCGCTCTTGGACATTTTGATTACTCATCCCCAACCGAAATACACACTGACGCAAGCAACTACGGAATAGGAGCAGTATTAGTGCAGATACAAAAGGGAAAGGAAAGAGCCATTGCTTATGCATCCAGAACCTTAAATAAGGCAGAAAAAAATTATTCAACCACAGAAAGGGAATGCCTTGCCATCATTTGGGCTATCAATAAATTCCGACCATATGTCGTTGGACAGCCGTTCACTATTGTTACAGACCACCACTCTTTGTGCTGGCTGACCAACCTCAAAGACCCATGTGGGAGGTTAGCAAGATGGGCACTTCGGCTGCAAGAGTTTGACGTCACTGTCGTGTATAAGAGCGGAAGGAAACATCAGGACGCAGACTGCTTATCAAGAAGTCCATTAGAATACAGTGAAGATATGGAGGAAGATATTCCAAGCATAGTGACTTTGCAGAACTTTAGCGAAGAGCAGATGAATGATCAAGCTATTAGAAAAATCGCTGACAAATTACAAAGTTCTCCTAATAATTCCTTTGTAAAAATCGATAACACGCTCTACAGAAAAAATTATGATCCAATGGGGAAACCATGGCTTTTGGTGGTTCCACGCCATTTAAGGCAGGAATTACTGAAAAATTTCCATGATTCACCCACGGCTGGTCACCTCGGATTTACTAAAACCTATGACCGAATAAGAAAAAAGTATTACTGGCCCGGAATGTATAGAACAGTTAGAAGGTATGTGGCACACTGTTCAGATTGTCAGAGGCGTAAACATCAGCCCCAACTCCCCTCAGGGCACTTACAGCCAATACCTGTTCCTGAAGTTGCCTTTGAAAAGGTAGGAATGGATCTCCTGGGGAGATTTCCAACATCAGAAGGTGGCAACCGTTGGATTATTGTATGTACGGACTACCTAACAAAATATGCGATAACTAAAGCTCTACCCACAAGTGAATCCATGGAAGTCGCCAAATTCTTCATTGAAGATGTCATCTTAAAGCACGGCGCGCCGAGGGAATTAATCACGGATAGAGGAAGGAACTTCACATCTTCAATGATAAGTGATCTGAACAACCAGTGCAGAATAACCCATCGGAAGACGACCGCCTATCACCCTCAGACAAACGGACTCACGGAGAGGTTGAATAAGACCATAGCAGACATGCTGTCCATGTATGTAGATGTCAACCATAAAGATTGGGACAGGATTCTTCCATTCGTTACATTTGCATACAACACAGCAAAACAAGAGTCTACTGGGTTCACCCCATTTTTCCTTGTACACGGGCGTGAAGCCGAGACTCCACTTGACGTGTTATTCCCCAAATTATTGCCAGAAGACGACGATTTCATCCAAACTCTAGGGGCAAGAGCCGAAGAAGCACGAAAACTGGCACGTATCCACTCCATGAGATCTCAAGGTAGCAATAAACATCGCTATGACGCCCATCACAGAAATATAATTTATCAGCCTGGAGATCTTGTATGGATCTTTATTCCTGTGCGTAAAGTGGGATATTCGGAAAAACTAATGAGACGTTACTTCGGCCCATACAAAGTAACCCGAAAAATATCTGATGTGACCTATGAAGTTGAAACATTCGGAAACCAGCAAGGTCGTCGTAAAACAAAAGATTTAGTTCACATTGGTAGGATGAAACCTTATTTAAACCCAGAGGACCAGGAGGACCAGCTAGAAGAGGACCCAGAAGATGACTCGACAAACTTCCAGGAAGAAGACATCCCCACTCAACGAACACAACAACCACAGACCCGCGAAGAGATCTCAGGCCCTATCACCCGTTCTCGAGCCTTGAGACTGAGGATGTAAGTCTCCTTCTGAGCATCGGGTCGATGCTCTTTATAGGAGGAGGCTATGTGGCGAAGAAATATTTTATTATTTAATTTAATATTATTCAATGAAAATATATTCAACAGATTATAAAAATATATATTAATCTGTTTTTGTGAAATCATCTTAAAATATTTCTTTGCTTACTTGTTTAAGATTCGCTAGCTGTATATAGTTGGGCTAACTTGTTAATAATTGTCGACTCGTCGCTGTGACGTCATCAATAAATACTTTTACATCTTAGGATATTTCAAGGCTTGAATTCTACGCTACAATATTGTTGTGTGTCAACAAGCAACTGACCGGAAATACACGTGACGTTACAAAATTATTTTAAATTTTGTTTATTTATTATTTATCAGTGAAACGGCACCACAGAGATAACAGGTACAAGTTGTAATTGACCACTGACTACCTTTTTCGTGGAAGGCTAAAAAAGATACGTGTTAGTTATCACTAGGAGCTTCGTCACATTTTTTATATAATTTTTTTTTATCTCTCCTTCCTTGACCGCGACCGCAAGATGTCTGGTATCAGAAACAACAACGCCTACGACTGCACCGACGAGCACCGGAGAATGACCCTCCGCAACCGGACCCCGAACCCAGCCTTGGAACGGACCCTGGTGACCATAGCCCACCAGGACAACGCCCAACCACCATCAAATAAACTGAGATTTACATCCCCACTTCAGCCTCATCACATGGTGGAGAGCAGTGTCGGCCCAGCACCTCAAGCCGCAAACATAAGTATCGGCTACGGAGAGACACCTTGTTTCAACCCGGAGGAGGAAGATATCGAAGACTACGTGGAGGAGTTCAAAACGTGGCTGACGGCGAGCAAGGTACCGAAGGGAGACTGGACGAAGGCCCTAGTACGGCGGCTTCCACTTGACGGCCGCGAATTTATCAAGTGCAGGCTTGAACCTTCAGCTGCACTTGAAGACGTCTTGGAAGCACTGAAACTTTGCTACCCAAGGAACGACGGCCGGGCACGTAGTAGGGGTAACGAACTGAAGAAAATGAGACGGCCCCAGTCCACGGAAGCTACGGGGAAATACTTAATGAACCTCATTACGGCCCACGCGACGGCAGGTGAGTTTTCGCCGTTCGATTCAAACAAGGAGGCATTGTGGGCATTGGCTCCAAAAGACTGCCTACTACTGGCAGCCTCATGGAGTACCACGCGGAACCCAGAAGAGGCCGACTTCCTACAGGGGGCGAAATTCCTCGACGAGGCGGACAAATGGAACAAGGGACGGAAGGAAGCAGGGACAACGACGAGTTCGGAAACAACTACGAGGACGGCGGAAGAGTGGGAACAAAAACGAGGACAAAACCCAAGGACCGAAACGCCCACGGAGAAAGCAAGAAGATTCATGCTGCCGGACGGGACGCCTAGATGCTTCACCTGTTTCCAGACGGGGCACAAACACTGGGATTGCCCGAAAAGGAGGCCATGTGATGAGTACAATTTTACTTCTAATCCTGTGGTTGAAGTTTCAAACAGTGTAGAGAGCGTACCACGTGTATTTTCCGAGGTTACTTGTAACACCAATCACATAATTTTCAAGGTAAAAGGACAACCGGGGGTTAACAAGAGACACAGTAAATAAGGTACCACTAGAAAAATCCACTTTAGAAATAGGGGGTACAACAATGGAAAAATTCCGTTGGACAGGTATGACTAACTTCTGCTTAATCACGCATATCAATGAGACATGTAGGCAAACTGATTTTCGATTCAGGGGCAAATGTTAGCTGCATAGACGAAGGAATAGCCAACGCACTAGGATGTGCTAGAATGCCTTCAAAATTACTTATACGGGGAATAAGTGGGTCAGTAGTCTCGAACATGTGCACATACTTGGAGGTCAGCACTATCATTGCAAAATTATGTTTAGAGACAAATCGGTAGAATTGTATAGGCCAAAAATAGGCACGGACGACCACGTGGTAGAACTAAACGAAGAACAGGAGCTCGAGAGATTAGGCACAATTACGAACGATCGGAAAAACCCCAAACAAAAGTACTGCATACCGGATGACCTTGAAATTGCACCACGCTGTAAAACGAGGGTTAAGTTAAAAAGGCCAACAGTAATGGCGGGCATTTTAGAACCCCACCCCGACTGCGTAAGAAGAACGGGGCTACTAATACCATCAGTACACATTTCCGAACCGGTATCCGAGATACTCATTGATGTCATTAATACTAGGAACGAACCGGTGCGATTGGTAGCAAACTCGTGCTTGTTACGATCCGGCGGGAAAATAGCGAATGTTTCTTTCCTAAGTGAACAGGTGGGATACAGTATGACGGCCAAGTTGTACAACATGGAGGGTAGCTGTGCTTGGCTAGCAGGGGCGTTCTCTCTCTCAGCAGGCATGGTCCACAGTTGAATCTACGGGAGCTAGGTATTAGTTTCCATCCTGGATGTAACGATAATGTCCAGGGCCCATAGAGGTGGGCAAAATGGGGAATACAAAGTGGAAGGAGAGAAGAGAGACATTCTTTATTCATGTTCCTACTAAAAAAATGAAACGCTCGCATTTCGAGTGAGGATCCACTAGTTTAACATGGCAGACGTGGTCCATCAATAAAGCTGGACACATGTTATGTCGGGTTTCGACAGTCACGACAGACAAGATGCTACCCCTTAATTCTATCCTAGATATCTACTTGTTACCCCTTTCATACCAGTTAAACATGGCTTCTATACCAGGGAGCGGTATATCTGAATAGAATTTTTCAGTAACTACAGACAAGATGTTACCCCTTTCATACCAGTTAAACATGGCTTCTATACCAGGGAGCGGTATATCTGAATTTACAGATCAAGCCGCTATTGGCCATTTCTTCAATATAAATGATTAATTAAGAGGTTGTATGAGGCATAGGGTAGCTTTTAACATAAGGACATTTAGTTCCCATATTTTATTTCTATATTTTCTTTGATTTCATGATGTCTTAGAAGTTAGTTATTGTTAGGGTATATTTAGCAATGATAATTGAGGTATTTTGGCATTTATAGCAATTTTTAACCTTAGTTTGTATGCATTCCGCGAATGATAGGGGGGAGGGTGTATGAAAGAATTGGAATAATGAATGTGTAAAAGGTTAAAAACTATTATATTGTTAGACCAAAGGTTCATTAGAATAGTGTTAGGGAATTTAATAGGTTCAATTTATTTTTGATTTCCTTATTTGTTAGGATCGGAAGCCTAGCAGGACTATACAACTCTCAATTGATAGGAAATAGTCGCTCCAAAATGATAGTTTCTCTCCTCAGGGAGTATAATTTTTTATTTCTTTAATTTATAAGGCGAATTTGGGATCTAGCGTGACGAGGCCTTATACACATGAGGAAGAATCTTGGAGATTTCAGTTAGCCTACATGCTGGGGGTATCTTGAATTTAGAATTGATGATTGATGGTCTTCTTTCTCAATTTTTAGGTAAGAAGATAATGGGTGGTTTCTTAGTGTGGTCTAAGAAACCAATGTCCATTCTTCGCCTCGCAAGAGGGAACGCTGAGGCATAGATACACGGCTTGAAAAATGGGGGGACTTATTAGCCAGGTCGCACAATGAAGGAATTTGAAAAAGTGCAATGACACGATACCAGGTAACCAGGTGTTTTCCGTAGTTTCGTGGCTCTCTGTATGACTGGAATGAGGGACTACAATGGGGTGTCGTACAACTGGCTTACTAGGCGAAGGATCATGCCGCCTACAGAATTTTAGCTAGATGAGCTAAATATTAACCAAGTGCTTACGAGAAAAACCTGACAGTCCGGGACTGTTCAGTTGAAGTCCACCCAGGTTGTCAAAGGTACATCTTTAAAGAATTAGCTCTGCCATACGTTCTACTGAAAGGAATTCAAGTTAAAGAAAAATATATAATGACAAAGTTAGTATTATTTAAGACAAGATTATCTTGTTCCATGTGAAGATAGTTCCAAGTAGTAGTAATTTAAAAGGGGGTCACCAAAAACTCAACAGAATAGCTTACTTAGGAGTTTTTCAGAAAGTGTTTTCGAAAGGTGTCAAAGGAGGACTTTGGCAACATTATGGAATAAAAATAGGAATTCACTAATAATTATTAAGATGAATAGGCCAAGAGTAGACCTTTATAAACTATAAGAATAGTATATAATGAAGGGATAATGTCTGTGAGAAAAAGGGAACATCAATAAAAATCATAAAGAAAAAAGGAGAATGTTTTGACTTGAAAACAAAGGAATGATATTTAATTTTGCATAACCCTTTTTTTATTTAGATATATAATTTTTTGCATTTAATCTTTTCTAACTGATATAATGTTGTGCTAAGCATATAAGCCAATAAATATATTTTATATCGACATGCTCCAACTCTTCAATTATTAAAAAATAACAACAAATTGGTAGCAGATCGCGGTTGAAAAGAAGTAAGTTCTAACAGGCTTAACTTCTAACTAAGTTTGCATTTATTTTTAGAAAGTGAAATTGAAATAAAATTTAATAATTCAAAATGGACGTGTTTAACAACACGAAAATAGAATATTTGAATGATAGAAATTATGCTATTTGGAGTATGAGGCTTGAAACGCTACTTGAAGCTAAGCAACTTTTTGAAGTGATTGAAAATCAAATGCCAACTAAAAATGAAAATGATCCATCATCAATTAAAATTTATGAAGATTGGAGCAAGAAGAACAAGGAAGCCCTTGGATATATGATCTTAAGTATGTCTCCTGAGATTGCAATTATCTACAAAGGAATAAAGAATGCAAGAGAAATTTGGAATTCACTAAAAGAAAGATTTGAAGGTGAAACAGAAGACAAGGTATGAATCTATTTTTAAACCTAACAAAATTGAAGAAACAGCACAATGAAAGTGTTGGATCCTGCGATATAATTTTGGAAGTCGGATTTTTCTTTAAATTAAATTTTGTATTAAGCAATTTTTTAATTTTTATTCTTATATGTAAATAATTGTAAATCCTTTAAAATTTCAATTTTTGTATATTGTTGATGATTCAGTAAGATATGTAAATTTCTATCAGGCAAAAGAAAGACTCAATTTAGATAACTAATGTTGTAGCTACTCCTAACTCTAAAACTCAAATAATTCAAGTCAAGTGGTAAAATGCTTCTTTATATCATTTACTGAACATTCAAGCCACAACAGTACGGTCCCTCGAGCCGGATTCTTTAAAAAATTAAGGTAAGCCATTTGAAAAACTTAAAATTATTAAAATAAAGTCATGCCTAAATCAGAAGTTAAAATTCGGCATAAATTCAACTTTATTATTCAGGAAATAAAGGATCTGGAATCAAGGAATAAATCTATTGTAGAATCTAAAAATATACATAGATTAAAGCTATTCCAACAAGAAGTTAATGAAAGGAAAATTAGCCTAAATCAAATTGTCAACACATTATTAGAATCAGAGTTAGATGAGACACAATATGAGGATTATTCAAAAGCCAAAGATGATATTTTTAATATGTTGGTGTCTATTGAAGAAGCTTTATCTTTGATTGAAACCAAAGAAAATACTCATAGTGATAAACAACTGCCCGAATCCAATGTCAATTTACCTAAGATAAATTTACCCATTTTCAATGGTGATTCAGCCAATTGGCTTAGTTTTAGAGAAATATTTAACTCCACCATTAATTCAAATCAAACAATAACTGAAATACAAAAATTTCAATATCTAAATGCATCAGTTAAGGGTCCTGCAGAAAAGTTGATTCGGGGTTTTCCCATTTCTGACAGAAACTACCAGCAAGCATGGGATACCTTATGCAATAGATTTAATAACAGAAGAGAATTGGCTTTTTCACAAATCAACAAAATATTCTCCATAAGGCCATTAAAATTTATTACAACTGGTTCTCTCTATGAAATCCTTGATGTTTGCAATGAAGGCATTAGAAATCTCTCAGTGCTAGGACTGGAGAAAAACACATTAACAGATCTAATCCTGATCAATTTTTTTGAAAAAAGAATTGGTGAAGCCCTCAGGAAAGAATGGGAATTAACACTTCAAAATGAAGAATATCCAACATTTGAAAACTTTGTGAAATTTTTAGAAAAACATGCTAGAAGCCTGCAAGGTATGAGAATTCCTTTGTTCCAGGAACAAAAAACCTCTAGCAAAAATATGATGGCTCACGGCCTTTATGTCAACAAAGGTCAAAATTGTATTTTATGTCATCAAATTCATAAACTAAATGACTGCCATAGATTCATAAATCTTCCCTTGCCTAAAAAATGGGAATTAGTTAAAAAACATAAACTTTGTCAAAATTGCCTTAGAGCAAATCATGAGATATCCAAATGTCTCATCACATCAAGATGTAAAAACTGCAAGCAGAACCATCATACTCTTCTGCATGAATACAACTCTGAACCATCCATTCCACAACCAACAACCTCTCAAAAGATGTTGATTTCAACAAATACCATCTGTAATATGATGCCTTTGGAAACGGAAACAAATATTCTACTGTCAACAGCCCTTATTAAAGTCAAGGCGAAGGATGGCTCATTTGTGCTATGTAGAGCATTAGTGGACAATGGGTCCCAAATATGCCTAATTTCAGAACAATGTTGCCACAAGTTGGGACTTGAAAAAATGAAAATTTCTTATACACTAAAAGGTGTAGGTGATATTGTTGTCAACAGGACAACATCGCAGGTTGAAATAGAGTTCACCCCACATCATAATGATCAATTATTTTCTGCCAGAGCATTTGTGGTTGGGAGGGTAACTGCAGACCTTCCAAACTTCCTAATTCAGTCAGCAGACTTTCCTCATTTAGAAAATTTGCTCTTGGCAGACCCAGAATTCTATGTCACCAAGCCCATAGACCTAATTTTGGGTGCAGATACCTTTGTAGAAATCATTCTAGGTCATAAAACAGATTTAAAGCACCATCCTATAGCACTTAATACCAAGTTAGGTTGGCTTGTTTCTGGGAGAATCCATTCAAATATTAAGTCGAATACTTCGGTAATCAATCACTGTACCACTGAACTTGATTCCAGCATAAGAAAATTCTGGGAACTTGAAGTTGTCCCAATTTCTAAGGCCCAGTTGGGTACAAAGAATGCCTGTGAAATATTATTCAAGTCAAACCTCAAAAGAGACATTGAGGGCAGATATTCAGTCAATCTCCCTTTTAAATCAACACCCAATTTAGGTGATTCAAGATCTCAAGCATTGAGAAGGTTTTTTAATTTGGAAAAAAGACAACTTCTGTCTGCTATAGCCAAAATTTATGATCCACTTGGTCTCCTTTCCCCCACGACTGTTCTGCTGAAAATTATGATACAACAGCTTTGGAAGAGGAAAACTTCATGGGATGAACCAATCGAATCAGATATAAAGTCAAATTGGAATAAATTCCAAACTCAACTATCGTGCCTAAAGGAAATCAAAATACCAAGATACCTGAACAGCTCATCTTCTGAAATAGAAGAATTACAACTACATGGATTTTGTGATGCATCCCTTAATGCTTATTCAGCAGTTGTTTACTTGAAAACTAGATTCAAAAATCAAAAGATCAAAATTATTCTGATAACCTCAAAAACTAAGGTTGCACCATTAAAGACCATTACAATTCCAAGACTTGAACTAAGTGCAGCATTGCTTTTGGCTCAACTGAATCAAGTCATTCTTGAATCATTTCCTTTTCAACCTGACAAAACCTTTTTGTGGACTGATTCACAAATCTGCATAGATTGGATAAGATCAGATGCCAGCAGATGGAAAGCCTTTGTTTCGAACAGAGTGTCGTCAATTCAAAATTTGACTCAAATCACTGATTGGTTCCATGTATCCAGTCAAGATAATCCAGCTAATTGCGCATCCAGAGGAATCATGCCTCAAGACTTGGTCAATCATAGAATTTGGTGGCGGGGTCCTATTTGGCTTCAAGAAAATAATGTTCGATATAGTCCTTCTTCACCAACCCAAGTAAACCTCAATATCATTCAAGAAGAAGTCGGTGAAGGTCAAGTGTTGGATCAAACAACCTTAATTCAAAATTCAGAAACTATGTTAAATCTAGAATTCATTGAAAGGTATTCCACAATGACCAAATTGATCCGAATAACAGCTTGGTGTTGGAGATTCTACTACAATTGCCTCCTCTTTGATCCAATTCGTCAGAAAGGACCTTTGACAACAAGAGAATTAACAAAGGCAATTCAAGTCTTAGTCAAATCAATCCAGCAAGTTGAATTCTGCACGGAAAGAAAATTACTGAAGTCAAACAAGCAACTACCTCTGTCCAACAAGCTAACTTCTCTAAATCCCTTTTTAGACACTCAAGGACTTCTAAGAGTTGGAGGTAGACTCAAGTATTCCTATTTAAATGAAAATCAAAAATTCCCTTGCTTACTACCGAAGAATCACCACATCACCAATCTTATAATCGATGATATTCACAGGAAATACCTACATGCAGGACCTCAACTTGTATTGTCAATACTCAGAAAAAATTATTGGATTTTGGGCGCAAGAGATGCAGTCAAAAAAATCATTAAAAAATGTCTGATTTGTTTAAAATTTAAATCTACTACCATTCATCAAATCATGGGAAATCTACCTCCGGAAAGAATCATCCCATCAAGGCCATTCTCAAAGAATGGCATTGATCTTACAGGACCATTCTTAATAAAGAGAAGCCTGGGCAGATCTAAAACAATAAGCAAATCTTACATTGTACTATTCATTTGCTTTACTACTAAGGCCATTCATTTAGAATTGACAACAAGTTTATCAACTGATTCATTCATGGCCTCGTTGAGAAGATTCATGGCCAGAAGAGGGAAGCCCTCTGACATTTACTCAGATAATGCTACCAATTTTAAAGGAGCATCCAATTTTTTCCGCACTCAGTTTCAATTATTGAACTCTCAATCAGTGCAAAGATTGGTTACAGAGGAATTAATCACTTGGCATTTCATCCCCCCAGGTGGACCTCACTTTGGTGGCCTTTGGGAAGCCGGAATCAAAAGTGTGAAATCACACTTGGTCCGAACCTTTAAATCAACAACCCTGAATTATGAAGAAATGAACACTTTGATTATTCAGATAGAATCTTGCCTAAATTCAAGACCACTGGCCCCTCTAAGTAGTGATCCCAATGATTATGAGGCCTTGACACCAGCTCATTTCTTAATAGGATCTTCGTTTTCAGAAATTCCAACCTCAAACTCTGAAGTCTTAAACTTACAGACAAGATGGAAGCTGATTCAAAAACTAAAAAACTCATTCTGGTCAAGATGGTCCAAGGAATATCTGAGCAACCTCCAAGGCCATGGTAAATGGCGAATCAAACAAGACAATATCCAAATAGGTCAACTAGTTTACCTCAAAGAGGCTCAAATATCTCCACTTCACTGGCCTTTGGCTAGGATTCAAGAGATATTTCCAGGAGAGGACAAGAATGTCAGGGTAGTCCAGATAAAGACTTCAAAAGGAGTCTTCAAGAGACCCATTACAAAGCTGATTCCATTACCTTTCAAACAATGAAAATTGTAATCTTAGCTACATAGTCGGAATCAATTAGTCCAGCATCTATACTATTGGAACTCTTTTTTTATTTTTATTTTTTATTTTTATTTTCTGGTCATCTCTTCCCAGCCGGGGGAGTATGTTGGATCCTGTGATATAATTTTGGAAGTCGGATTTTTCTTTAAATTAAATTTTGTATTAAGCAATTTTTAAATTTTTATTCTTATATGTAAATAATTGTAAATCCTTTAAAATTTCAATTTTTGTATATTGTTGATGATTCAGTAAGATATGTAAATTTCTATCAGGCAAAAGAAAGACTCAATTTAGATAACTAATGTTGTAGCTACTCCTAACTCTAAAACTCAAATAATTCAAGTCAAGTGGTAAAATGCTTCTTTATATCATTTACTGAACATTCAAGCCACAACAGAAAGTATTGAAAATTATATAACTAGAGCTCAAGGATTATGTAGTCAAATATCTCAGCTAGGGAAATTTATATCTGAAAGAGAATTAGTCAGATACATAATTGAAGGTCTCCCAGATAACTACACCAGTATTTCTACAGCTCTAATTATGAATAGAAACATTTCTATAGGAAATTTAAGACAAACCCTTCTTGACTTTGAAAAGAAACATGACATTAAATGCAACAATGCCTTTAAAGCACAAGAGAAGATAACATTTAAAACATGTCATATATGCCATAAACCTGGTCATCTCCAAAACCAATGTTGGCACAATCCAAAAAACAAGAAGACTTCTAATAGATATACAAACAACAGATCAAAATGGATTCCATTCTCACAAAAGAATAAAGAAGAAGCTAATTTATCAGAAATTCAAGGTCAATCTTCTAATCAAAAAGGAGAATTTGCTCTCAATACAGAATTTTACCCAACATATTCTGATGCTTAATTTTGGCAATTGGATTCTGCATGTACTTCACACATGACTAATGATAGATCACACTTGAAAAATGAAAATTTTGAAGAAAGAACCATCAATGTGGCTGAAAATGGAAGAAGCATAAAATCATTAGCCAAAGGAACTGTAAGAATGAAGCACATGATTCAAAATGAAGAAGAAAGCAATATAAAACTGGAAGAAGTACTTTTTGTACCTGATTTAAGAACAAATTTACTCTCAGTACCAAAAATTGTCCAAAAAGGCAATGAAGTTACTTTTAATGATAAAGGAGCATTCATTTACTCTAAAGAAGGTAAACTAATTTGTTTTGGTAACTTCATTAATGAATTGTTTACCATTAAATTCTCTAGAAATGAGGAACTTAATCAAATTATTGATGAAACTTGCCTCAAAACAAATGAAAATTCATTTGATATTTGGCACAAAAGGCTATGTCATATAAATGAAAACTATTTGAAACTACTCTATCAAAATCAAATGGTAATTGGTTTACAAAATTTACAAGGAAATTTAAATTTTTGCCAAAGTTGCACTTTAGGTAAAATGCCAAGAGAATCAGGAACTACCACTTTTAGTGAAACCACTAATTTTCCTCTAGAAAAATTACACATTGATTTATGTGGCCCAATGAAAGTTTCAACTTTGGGTGGATCAAAGTATATGTTGACTGTTGTCGATCAATATACTAGAAGATTTTTCATAGAATTCTTAAGCACCAAAGATGAAACTACAACAAGATTGAAAAGGCTAATTACAAGAAGAGAAAATGAAACTAATTTAAAAGTAAAAGCCATTAGAACTGACAATGGAGGAGAATTTATAAATGAAGACTTAAATCAAATTTTTGACAGAAAAAGGGATCAAACATGAACTCACAACCCCATATTCTCCAAGAAGTAATGGGATTGCCGAGCGAGCTAACCGAACCATTCTAGATAAAGTTTGCACAATGCTGTTAGATGCGAACCTACCTTTGAAACTTTGGGGTGAAGCAGCTAATACTGCAGCATATATTCACAACCTGACACCAACCAAACCTAAAGATAAAAAAACTCCAATGGAATTATGGACTGGTCGGAAACCATCAGTTAGACACCTAAAAACATTTGGATGCCAAGCATATTATAAAATATTTCATCCAGAAAGACAAACTTGAACCAAAAGCCAAGAAAGCCATATTTGTAGGATATTCCCAATTTAGAAAAGCCTACAGACTCTATGATTATGAAAAAGATGATATATATGAATCTAGTGATGTAAAATGTGATGAGTCTAAATTAGGTATTCCAGAATTAAAACCAAATACTTCAGAAAATGATAATATCCAATATTTTGCTTTAGACCAAAATGAAGAATCAAATTATGAAGACAATAATCAAGATGTAAATAAAGAAATTTCAGTTTCAAGTGATACTGATGATGAGTCGCACACTGATTTTCCACAAAATGAAAATAGGGAAATAAATTGAACCATCAACTTCTGATACAATAATTAGACCTCAAAGAATGAGAAAAATGCCAAAAAGATATGAAGATTTTATTGTATACAGTACTCAAGAAACTCCTAAAACCTATGAAGAAGCAATAAATTCAAAAAACAAAAATCTATGGCACCTAGCCATGATTGAGGAAATCAACTCCATGAATATCCATGATGTATGGAAAATTGTTGATAGACCTAAAGATCAAAAAGTGAGAAAAAGTAAATGGGTATTTACCATCAAACACCAAGAGGAAAATCCTGAACCAACCTTTAAAGCAAGATTAGTCGCAACCGACTACAATCAAACTCAAGGAATAGACTTTGAAGAAAACTTCAGTCCTGTTATGAGACATGCATCTTTAAGAACACTTCTAACAATAGCTGCAAAGATGAATCTAAAAATAAAAATGTATGATGTCAAATCAGCATATTTAAATGGACACTTGGATAAGCCTATTTATATGGAACCACCACCTGGATTCCAAAAAGACAACAAGGTATACTATATAAATAAAAACATTTATGGACTTCCACAATCTGGAAGATGCTGGTACAATGAGCTATGCAAAATTTTGAAATCATTGAACATCAACCAATTAAAGACAGACCCATGCATTTTTATGTGGAAAAATGAAAATCATTACAAATATTTTGGAATTTATGTTGATGACATTTTGGTGGCAGGAACTTCAAATGAAATGATTGAAGAATTAATTAAAAAGTTATCAGATCATATTATCATTAAAGAACTGAGAAATCAAGACCATTTTCTTGGAATAAAGATAACAAGGAAAGAAAATAAGATTTTGTTATCTCAAAAGGAATATATAAAGAAGATTTTAGGAAACTTCAACATGTTGGATAGTAAACCTGTTAAAACACCAGGAAGCCTTGGTGAAAACTTTGAAGATTATCAAAATGAGAAAACTATATCCCAAAAAGAATATCAAGAAGCCCTAGGTTCATTGATGTACTTATCAACTGGAACAAGACCTGATATAAGTTTTATATTGAGCAATCTATCTCAATACTCAAATGATCCAAGAGAAATCCACTGGAGAGAGAGAGGTATAAAAAGAATTTTCAGATACCTGAATGGAACAAAAGATTTTTGCCTAGAAATTAATTTAGAACCAGGAAAACTGAACATAATATCTGATGCCAGCTGGAACACCACTCAGGATGCCAAATCTTTTGGAGGATATTTCATAAGGATTGGAAACACTCCAATTAGTTGGAAAAGTGGAAAACAAAGGATGACTGCACTATCTACAATGGAAGCTGAACTTTTCTCACTTTGTGATGGAATTTGTGATGGAAAATGGTTTACAAGCTTATTGGAGGAACTTGGACAAGATCAGCTGATTGAACAACCAATCGAAGTCAACACTGACTCCCAATCATTGATAAATTGGATCAAAAATCCTATGCACTCCAATAGAAGCAGACATATCAACAGAAAATACCATTATATCAAAGATGACTTTAATAATAACATCATCACTCTCAAATACATCAGCTCAGAAGATAATCCTGCAGACATCATGACAAAGAATTTAAGCGGAACTGTGTTAAACAACCATCTACAGAACATTGGAATTAAGTTGAATGATGCCCCTTTTTGAAGACAGGGAGGATATTGAAGGGATAATGTCTGTGAGAAAAAGGGAACATCTATAAAAATCATAAAGAAAAAAGGAGAATGTTTTGACTTGAAAACAAAGGAATGATATTTAATTTTGCATAACCCTTTTTTTATTTAGATATATAATTTTTTGCATTTAATCTTTTCTAACTGATATAATGTTGTGCTAAGCATATAAGCCAATAAATATATTTTATATCGACATGCTCCAACTCTTCAATTATTAAAAAATAACAACATATAATATGGTTTTAAATTTTCTTCTCCCACTTAACCCTACAAGTATTGGGATGACGATTCTTGCACCCAACCTGCTGGATTGGCATGTAAAACTTCCCCAACCATTGTAGTTTTGGATGGACTAATGGATCTGACTGGTACATGATTTCAATGTATAATAAGTGCATACAAGTAAATAGCCCTTTTCACTACTGGAGGGCTTAGTTGAGAAAGTTTGAGTGGCAAATAAGTAGCCTCTCCACGGAAATCCTTTCACTGGGGTTGTCACATATGGAATAAAACTATAGGGGCATTAAAGAGGTCTGAGTTATTCACATTTGACCAAATTTGTTTTCTTCCATCAGGGCTAAGCAGCTATTACCCATTTCAATATAGAACTCTCTAGCAGAAGAGAGTACTCCCATAACAATCATGTGACTGCCTGTATGTATAGTGATTATGAATCAAACCAATCTCTCAGCGCATATAATCCCATTAATATATATACCATCAATATCCTATATATATGAATATATATTTATTTATTCTACCCTTTTATGTAACAGTTATTATACTCATACACATCCTTTGTGTGTGTGTTTTTTAACTATCTTCACTATGTATCATTGCTGTATTGTATACATTTTTTTGTAACTTATATACTATCCAATAATAAAACTAGATATGTTTTAGGAGTTGTACATTTCTAATTTCACCCTGAAACAACTCCTTGGCGCCCATATAATAATGCTCTGTTTGGTCGAAAGGTCTGTGTATGCAGAGCATGAATTTAGACCATCCCCCACTCTACTAGAAGGACTGCAGTGAGGAGTGCATGGAGTCACTTCCCACAGCTAAACAACAAAAGGAGAGGGCTTTGTAAATTTGCCCACTATATGGTAGGATGAAGTTATTTAATACTACCATATGCTATCTGGTTTCAGATGCCCTGACCTGTTTCTCCCTTTGCCTGAGTGTCGGTCACTGTACAATCTAGTGTATAGTGAAAAATGCATTTTATTCTTTAATCACATTTATCGTATTTTATGAACAGATTTGATTTAGAATTAAACACGTTTTTCACTCTGGCAAGGGGAGGAAATTGTTGGGTCCATTTTGGACTCTGACCCAGCAATCAACATTATAAGGGTGAATGTGAGGAAACAAGGTTCTCGGCAAAATGTTGGATGTGCAGGATACCCTTTGAGCGGATCCTGCAGACCACTGGCACATTATGATGATTTACCCTGAGCTTGAAGTAGTGTCCAGTGACAATGATTCATCCTATATCCTGGGAAGAACTTTTAATGGCCCGAGGAACGTCCAATTGCACCATCCAATTTTATCTTTCTTATGCATGCCTTTTTTTCTGTAATTAATAACTGTAATAAATAATAAAAGTAGCTTATAGATAATTCATCAGAATTATTTATTAAATTATTTTTTAAATCAATCTACAAATTGGTTCTATAATTCCTGAGAATTTTTAAATTAATTATTTTTCCAAATTAGGATATATTGTGATTTAAATAATTCTCATGAATTATTTAATTAATATGTAATGGTAAAATAATTTTTAGACTTTTTTTCAGTATATATATATAATATTATATATATTTTTACCTAGGTATATATATATATTTTTGCCCTTTTTTTGAACCTATCACAGAGGGTGATCTGATTTATTTTTATAATAAGATTTATTTTATTGTTATGATTTGGTCACCCGGGGAGAGGATAAGCGGGTCAGTTTGAAGGCAGCCACTAGGGGGAGCGGGACGAGGAAACCTGGGACCTTGGCCATGGCCTCCCTGCAGGGGAGGAACTGGAAAATGTAAGTAAATTTGATTCTTTAATCTTTAATAGGGATTCATAGGTTCTGAATTTTTTTTATAGATTTATTTATAGGATAACACATCTAGGCCAACATCATTTTTTTAATATGAATATTATGTGTGTAAGAAAAACATCATTGTATGCAAAATATAAATATTTATAGTTTATATATCATCAATTATCTTTCTTCCTCCTTTTTTTTTATTTGTTGTCCTTTTGTTTTTTAAATATATATATAAATAAACATCGATATGATTTTGTATAAACATTGATATGTAGAAAATTTAAATATGGTTAGTAATTTGAGTAGCCCATTTCTTTATACTAGAGTATTTATTATATAAATAAATATAAATATACTTATACATGTATATCTTGATGTTTATAAGTGGTAACCTTACAATAGAAGTCTCAAATTGTGGGAAGTCTGTAAATGTGACAGTTGAGCTAGCCTCAGGCTTTTTATCTGAAAATTTAAGATTCTCCTATGTTGAGTTTACAAAAACTTAGGTCAAAAATCTAAAACCCTACAACCATCTTTAAGGATCCATTTTCTGGAAAACTGATAGAGAAACTTATCCCCTAATGAATTTTTGATTGATTTAATAAACATTTGATATTTCCCAAATCTGTGTGAATGGATACTTTGTCCTATTTTGGACCTTCAATTTATCAATGTATGTGTTCACGTATTATTCATTAGTCTGCACATGCATACAAGAAAAATTAACATCCAAGCAAAATTACTGGATTCAACATTCCATCATTGGTATCTGAACCAAGCTATTCTTGAAAGTATTTTAGCAACCTGTATTCCCAGGCTAAAAACTGGCAGCCATACACGACCGCTCTTCTTCCAGGATGGTGTAGAGACCTTCCCCAGGACAAAAGAGGCCTCACCAGACCACTTCTTGGAATGTATGGGAGCCTAAAGAGAGAACCTATGTTCCAACCCTACCAAGATTATAAATTTAATCCATGATTTCGGTCTCCGTGGACTTGTATAACTATACAATGGGATAATAATTAAAACATCTCTGTAAATAATTATATAAATAAATAATAATTATAAGTTTGACATGTGTCATATTCTTTCTTATATCCACTCAATCATACTAAGGTTTCAAGTTTGTAAAGTTTGAGACTATTGATGGTGTCTGCCAGGGAAGAGTAGAGCTCATCAATGGATGAGTCAATACATGTGTCATTACATCACAATATGTATTGTACTCTGTTTAAACTGAGAATAATAAATGAAACTGTGTAATAGAAGAAGAGTTGAGCTATATATAGCAATGATTGAGATGCAGAAGTCCAACATGATGGAATGAGGCTTAGAAGATGTAGGAGGTTGCCAGGAAGTCGTCAAGAGTGTACAATGACAACTCTTCCGTGATCCACGCCTTTATTGCATCCGCTGAAAGCCCAGTACTTTCTCATCAGCAGAGTATATAAGCCTCTGCCGAGCTGGAAATGTATGGTCACTTCACCATCCGATGAAGCCCTAGTTACATCTTTTGATTCTCAGCCATGCCATAGACCAGTAAGAACTCCTCTTAAATATCCATCTTTTGTCCTAGCTCAACTATCTTTTCACAGAACTTTACCCGCACAAATGTGTTCCTTGTTTTTGTGTATGGACATTCCCAAGTCTTCCACTCTGCCTTGACCACGACTGCATGTACTCTGTGATAACTGTTAAAGGTCTTCCAAGGTGCAGATAGGAACTGGAAACTCTCCACACCCTGACTGCCCCTCTCAGTTACTACAGGATTGACCCTCTCGGTTACCACACATATATATATTAGAAAAAAGGCAACTCCTTATCGTGCAACTGAAAGTTGCTGATGGCTTGCGCCATCTATCGGAATAAATATCAACTATTCTCGTTGATTTTTAATTATTCCAGAAATGGCCATATACCCATTCTTGATTAATCAAGAAAAGCTAACCACGGACGCGTTTCGGGCTGTTGGCCCTCATCAGCGTGGTGCAAGCTGTACCTCAACGACCAAAATAATTGGTCATTAAGGCACCCTGAAAAATCATGAAACGGGTAGTTAAGGCCAGAATTGCATGAGGACGCTACACAATGTGAAAAAACTTATCCCAGTACAATGTTACATTTGTACTATTTTTTCACATTGTGTAGCGTCCTCACGCAATTCTGGCCTTAACTACCCGTTTCATGATTTTTCAGGATGCCTTAATGACCAATTATTTTGGTCGTTGAGGTACAGCTTGCACCACGCTGATGAGGGCCAACAGCCCAAAACGCGTCCGTGGTTAGCTTTTCTTGATTAATCAAGAATGGGTATATGGCCATTTCTGGAATAATTAAAAATCAACGAGAATAGTTGATATTTATTCCGATAGATGGCGCAAGCCATCAGCAACTTTCAGTTGCACGATAAGGAGATGCCTTTTTCCTCATTTATGCACCTTATCCCAGGACAATGTTACATTTGTACTATTTTTTCACATATCTATATATTAAAAAAAGAGAAGGCATCTCCTGACCACGAGCACATGTGCTTTTTAGATGGCAGAGCGCCATCTAGTGGAGCAAAAATAAACTAAACGTTTATTTAGGTTACTCAGTGATATTTGGCCAACCCAATTTCTTGATAAATCAAGAAAAGCCATCCATGAACACATTCCGTGCTGATGGCGCTCGGCAGTGTGAAGTAGGCTGTAACCACTGCGACCAATGTTCGTGGATGGCTTTTCTTGATTTATCAAGAAATTGGGTTGGCCAAATATCACGGACCAAGCTAAATAAAAGATATTCCTCCATTATCAGATTAAATAGCATATCTCAAAACTATGGCAGCGACTTCTTCCTGACCTATCTCTATATGGTGTAATAATTTCATCCAGATAGGTATTGTGGAAACATATGCGGGACGAACAAACAGACATGTAGATTATATACAGACAAACTTAGATAATTCAAAGACCAAGGGACCAAATTCTAGGGATCAAGATAGCCAATTATAACACGCTGAATTTATATACAAATATAGATATTTATATGCTCTAAAATCCTACAAAATTTTAGCATATATATATATCTAAACTTGTATATAAATTCAGCATGTTATCATTGGCTAGATGTAGTACTTCTGGGTTTCCAAGTTGAAGGGCATGTTAGCCCAAAAGCTCAAGAAATAAAGAATTGTAAAAAGAAACCAAACCCTAGATTCCTTATTTATTTAGTCAAAAAAGTAACAATTATTAGATAAGATTTGCATTGATAATTTCACATGGTTATCATTGCTTGTTTGTCCTGGATACCTTTTCATTTATCATGTAAATACGTGTATACACATTCAGCATAATTATGGCTTCTATGTATATCCCTGCATCATTATTCTTTTAATTAAGAGTGAATTATTATTTTTTTTAATTTCTCACTTTTCCTTTGCTTTAGAGGTGTGAATACTATGAGGGTAGGACAATGTCTCAATAAATGCTTCATGTGTGTCAAATAGAATTAATTTACAATTTTCAAAGATAATTTCCATTTATTAAAAATATATGAAATATGGAGTTGAAATATAATTTTGTGTGAAAAAATTGGACAAATTTACAAACAAAAATATTTTATATACATTTGTTCCTAATTAAAAATTATTAATAAAGCAATGGTAATTTTTGTATTTAGTCTAATTTCATAGTGTTGAGAAAATGTTTGGGTTATAGATAGATTATTAGAAATTATTTTAGAAAATACTAAGAACAAATGGAAGAATCTTAAACTTTCTGGGCACAAATGAACACAAAACCCTTTATTAAGATGTATAGATTTATACATGGATTTACCACGGAGTCGGCAAATGAAAAGAATAAAAATGCAAAAACTAATCACATTTGATAGTGAAAAAATGGATTTAATATACAGGAAAATCTAAGAGTAAGACAATTTAGTTCATAATAGAAATTCCAAAAAAGGGGGTAGGTTCAGGCTTTTAATGAGTGAGTTCTAATATGTTTCCTTAAGTTGCTAGAGCTTATTGTTCTGTACTCACAGTGTGGAAAGGCTGGGGCTTCTCACCAGTGTGGGTTCTAATATGTCTTTTTAAGTTACTAGAGTAATTTGTCCTATAATCACAATGGGGACAAGGCTGGGGCTTCTCACCAGTGTGGGTTCTAATATGTCTTTTTAAGTTACTAGAGTAATTTGTCCTATAATCACAATGGGGACAAGGCTGGGGCTTCTCACCAGTGTGGGTTCTAATATGATTTTTTAAGACATGTGAGTAATTTGTCCTATAATCACAATGGGGACAAGGCTGGGGCTTCTCACCAGTGTGGGTTCTAATATGTGTTTTTAAGGTACTAGATTGATTTGTCCTATAATCACAATGTGGACAAAGCTGGGGCTTCTCACCAGTGTGGGTTCTAATATGTGTTTTTAAGTTACTAGATTGATTTGTCCTATAATCACAATGTGGACAAAGCTGGGGCTTCTCACCAGTGTGGGTTCTAATATGTCTTTTTAAGGTACTAGAGTAATTTGTCCTATAATCACAATGGGGACAAGGCTGGGGCTTCTCACCAGTGTGGGTTCTAATATGTCTTTTTAAGGTACTAGATTGATTTGTCCTATAATCACAATGTGGACAAAGCTGGGGCTTCTCACCAGTGTGGGTTCTGATATGTTTTTTTAAGGAACTAGATTGATTTGTCCTATAATCACAATGTGGACAAAGCTGGGGCTTCTCACCAGTGTGGGTTCTAATATGTCTTTTTAAGTTACTAGATTGATTTGTCCTATAATCACAATGTGGACAAAGCTGGGGCTTCTCACCAGTGTGGGTTCTAATATGTGTTTTTAAGTTACTAGATTGATTTGTCCTATAATCACAATGTGGACAAAGCTGGGGCTTCTCACCAGTGTGGGTTCTAATATGTCCTTTTAAGGTACTAGATTGATTTGTCCTATAATCACAATGTGGACAAAGCTGGGGCTTCTCACCAGTGTGGGTTCTAATATGTGTTTTTAAGTTACTAGATTGATTTGTCCTATAATCACAGTGGGGGCAAAGGTGGGGTTTTTCACAAGAGTGTTTTTGCTGGCGGACTATTAAACTTTCCATGTATATTGTTCAAATTTTAAAGAATGAACAGGTATAATTTTTTCTCTTGTGTGGTTGTGAGAAAAAATGCTTGATGTATTTGGGTTGATACAAGTTAGCAGTTTTACATTCAACTGGTACACTATTTCTCCTTCAGAAGTGGTCAGAATTCTTGGCCTCTCTCAAAGAAAATACTGGATGTATTCACTGAGATTGCTGCACCAGACATTAATCATTAGCAAGAAATTATTTTAGGCTGTATAAAAAAATAATTGAAAATCAGGTTTCATGAGGTCAATATACTTTTTGATGTGAACATAGTTCGATTAAAAAAAGCCAACCTGTATACCATGGTTTCAGGTTTGACCCTATTATATTGGTACATGAATAACATCATAAAAATAAAAAAGACACATTCCTTGACTGCTCACAGTATTTCTGATGACACAGCACCATCTGTGTGATTGTAAACAAATAATTTCACAAGATGGCGTTCTGCTATTTAATGTGCTCATGCGAGCCATCAGGGTATGCCTTTTTTTTAATCCAGTAGAACAACCTCCATGAGAGGATACTCCCGCTAGAGGTCACCTCTCTATAAAGTACAGTTTTCATTAGTGAAATTATCCTTTACACTATTCAGCAACTCTCCGGTAAGAGGACACCTCTCCCTAAAGGACACTTGGCTCTGCAAATAGGTGTCGTTTACAGGGAGGTTCTAATGTATCTTGTATAATGAACCTTTCCTATTTGATTTTTTATTTTCCCACCTATATATATATATGGTAACTAGGACACATACAAACTAATAACACATTCCATTTCTGTAACAAATATATCCCGAAAAATCCCACAATATACAATAAAAACCTCCTAAATAGAACCCAGGATATAGCAAACCTTCCCTTATAACAACACTAGCCGAATGACCCGGGCAACGCCCGGGGTTTACCCGATTAAATGCTTTTATTCAAATACTATTCGTTACAATTATAAATTGGCGCCGTGGATGTCATTCTTGTATAATATATAAATGAGTTTTAAAAATTGCAAAAAAAAAAAAAAAAAATGCATCGGCCGGGAATCGAACCCGGGCCGCCCGCATGGCAGGCGAGCATTCTACCACTGAACCACCGATGGTTATGAGAAATGGCCATATTTGGGTAATTATTCCATTCACAAAAGCAAACGGTGACAGAATTGATTAAGAAAGGGCAATGCCCGGGTTTTACCAGATTAAATGCTTTTATTCAAATACTATTCGTTAAAATTATAAATTGGCGCCGTGGATGTCATTCTTGTGAAACATCCCGCCCCAAACACGTTTACATGTCCATTAGGTCAGCTGATATTACCTCCCATCTTTACCGTTAGAGGCGCTGCTTGCGAGCGAAAGGGCAAATTTGCCACGCAATTTGCAAATAACTTGTATACATACTTGTACACTTGTGTACATAGACCATAAATCTGTACTTAGACAGGAAAAGCACATATATTTTAATAATATAAACGAGTTTTAAAATTGTAAAAAAAATGCATCGGCCGGGAATCGAACCCGGGGCGCCCGCGTGGCAGGCGAGCATTCTACCACTGAACCAAAAGCAAACGGTGACAGAATTAAGAAAGAATGCATGATGCTGATAACTGTATATATTAATGGCTTCACCCATGGTCTCTGCTTTTTGGAATTTTTCCGGATATAATTTTGTATCTGATAATCAAATATGATACAGCAATATAGTCATCATCATTTTCTGAATAAAAAACTACTTTTTTCCCAGAACCTGTGAATTTATTTTTCTTGACTAAAAATCCGAAAAATATATTTTCCAGATTTTTCTCTATGTCCTGTTAAAATACGTTTTACATGTCCATTAGGTCAGCTGATATTACCTCCCATCTTCACCGCTAGAGGCGCTGCTTGCGAGCGAAAGGGCAAATTTGCCACGCAATTTGCAAATAACTTGTATACATACTTGTATACTTGTGTACATAGACCATAAATCTGTACATAGACAGGAAAAGCACATCTATTTTAACAATATAAATGAGTTTTAAAAATTGTAAAAAAAAAAAAAAAATGCATCGGCCGGGAATCGAACCCGGGGCGCCCGCGTGGCAGGCGAGCATTCTACCACTGAACCAAAAGCAAACGGTGACAGAATTAAGAAAGAATGCATGACGCTGATAACTGTATATATTAATACGGTAATCCCCAATTCCATTCCATTAAAAATACACACACACACACACACAATTGTTATAAAAAAATTTTGATCAAAATAACGAACTACCCTATAACTAACCTAATTTTAGGTTGCAAACAAAATAATCAATCTAATTTGAAAACTAGGCTGAAAAATAAAAAATAATTGAGCATGTTTCAGTTCACAGAAAGCGATTTTAAAACAACATATTTAGCGGTATTGTTTGCTTACATTTACATTCATTTTCCTGCATGTTATATATGTTTTTAGGGTTAAAAACATTTTTTCTGTTTAAAAAAAAAATGCTCCAATGGCCCCCGATTCTTGCAAAAGTCCAACCCCACCAGCGAGTGCAAGTAACCAAACCGGGCTCTGGCTAAAAATAATATCATCAAATATTATCTCTACAGACCTTACTGCAATGATAAAAGTTATTGAATGAGAGGGCTTGGCTGAACTGACTCACCACTGATGAGCCAAGCCCTCTCATTCAATAACTTATCTTTGCAGTAAGGTCTGTAGAGACAATTTTTATTGGTTTTATTAAAAAAGAAAATAATTGCCAGTAAATTTGAGTGTTATGCATTTTATCGATAGATGGCAATTAATTTATATTTGAAAAAAAAATATTTTTTTTTTATTCCATCAACGATGGTTATCTTAGAGCCTGCAGAGGTTTGAAAAACAGGTTCAAAACAAAATCTAGACTTCAGAAAATAAATAGAAACTGGAAATGGAAGAAAAATCCTAAAGGGAAATGTTTCAAGAATGCTTTCAAAGGTATTTAAGACATTTCTTCAAGTAAACTTTGTATTATATTAAAGGATAAAGTTGTTTTTAAAAATATATATAAATTATGTTTCTTAATGTATAATTAATAAAGCTCACTTAGGAGTTTTCTCTTGATTTTTAAATTAGACATAGAGGTACATGCATGCTAATGATAAGAAAAACCTATCATCAAATGACTTCTTTCAATATTCATCATTAAGTTAAGGAAATGGGTCAATTTAGGGAAATAAAACAAAGTGGCCTTTATTAAGAGGCAGCCTTTTCCAGTATGTATAGCTGTTCTTTAATTATACAATATAAAATTTTGAGAAGTGAAATCAAACAGACCATGGCTATAGTTAACCAAAAGTACACTCCCATTGGGTTCATTATAGAAGGGTTTTACTGTGTTTATTTGAAGATGTGGTCTTGTTACTTTGTGTTTCTAATCTATATAACCTAAATTATATAAATTCATAAATGTGTATAAAGAAAAAAAAATTTCAAAAAAAAAAAATTCTATTCAAATTAATTTATATGATAATTTTGTATAGGATAGTTAACATTCCAAACCCAGCTGTAGTAAACAAGGAAGTGAGCAATAACCCTGGTAATTTTGTTAAGACTTTTTGTGTGATTTATAAAAATTCCCATTTTAACTTGTTCAAGAAAAGTTAGGTTAGCAGATTCAATTGTCAATATTTGTATACATCATAGCATTAGAGAGGTAATGATGAGGTACAATTTGGATTATAAATTATAAACAAAAGGTAATAAGATCAAATCCAAATAAATAGTGTGTGACATTTCGGTAACAACGCTGTTACCGAAACGTCACACACTATTTATTTGGATTTGATCTTATTACCTTGTATTAGAGAGGTAAGTTTATATAATATAGCTTATATTATAAATACATTTAACATTTTAGGTGTTACCATCAAAACACAATGCCTGCAGGAATGGAAATCTAATGCTGCACATGACTGGTACAGAGCAGGAGGGACAAGCACCAATTCTGTCCTCCCAAGGGAACAAGAGTCTTTGATTTCCAGACTTAAGCCTGGTCATCTATGAACAATGACTTTCCAGAAGGGTTGCAAGGTTTTCCCACATGTACTAAGTGCAATTCTCAACCTGCAACCCCAAAACACATTATTGACTCACCATTGATGAGCTCTACTTATTCCCAGCAGACAACATCAAAAGTCTCAAGCTTTATAAGTTTGATACTCTAATATGATTGAGTGGAGAGAGATAAGAAAATAGAATAAGTGGTGTATAAGGTGTCAGAATTAAATTTACCTATATATTGTTTGATTTAGCGCTATTTTTTATATACATATATTGTAGTTAACATGTTATTTGCATCGTGAAGATAGAGGCTGCCTGGCCGGCATTCATATTTATATAGAAAATAGACACTTCGGCCAGTTTTTGCAAACCTCTGAACAATTTTTAACGCCTTGCCAAATGTTTATTTTTATTTACTTCTCCTGACGAAGACAAAATATTTTTGTCGAAACGTTGAGAAAATAAAAAAAACTCCAACTGGCCGAAGTGTCTATTTTCTATATAAATATAAATGTTATTTGCATGTGTATTTTTAGTTCTCATTTAAAAACTTTCATGCTAGCTATTTCTGCACTGCAAATCCTTTGTCTTCTTCTATCACCATAAATGTTCTATATAGTTCCAGTACTATTTATATTTGGTAGTAGAAAGGGTTTTTTTTTTTTGCTTTTAGTCAAAACAAACAAATAGTAAAACTGGCATCTTTTATACTCACTGGTTTATGTTTTCAAAATTCTCGAAAATAGCTAGAAAAATACTATTTATTTGAAAAAAGGGCTAATATTAATAAATGTATTATACTACTCCAGAGATTTTCAAAATAAACGGCAATGGGGGGGGGGGGGTCAAAAATGTTTTTAAAATAAATAATATTCATAGAGAGAAAAATAATATTGATTAAAATATTTTTAAAACTAATCTATAAATAAAGTTACTTTTAGAATTGTATAATTTTTTATAATACAACTTTAATATTTTATAATATTATTTTATTATAAAATATATCATATTTGAATTTATTAAGATTATTTTTGGCTCTGCTTTTATATAAAACGCATACATGACTACACAAATACTACGTTTAATAATGGTATTTTATATATTCTATCAATATTCCATAATTTCAAAAAAAAAATTATGATAAATAACAAAATTAAAACAAAACTATGTCGTTCAAATACCAATGTTTCAAATCACATTTGATATTTAAATGTAAAACTATTTTTAGTTTAACAATAATATCTCTATAAAAATGAATGTTTGTATGTTTGTCTGTCTGTATGTCCAGTATACAAATTCGCAGTAGTTCACTAATTCAAACCAAAATTTCCATACATAGGTAAAAAAACACGGGAAGACGATTGGCTATTTAAAATATATATAAATCAATTATTAAAACTATATATTTTTAGTCATAAAATGATGATGACGATATTGCCTGTATCATGTTTGATTATCAGATACAAAATTATATCGGGAAAAATTCTAAAAAGCAGAGACCACGGGTGAAACCAGTTCACTATTTTGTACGCAGGAACATAGCTGGTGTGGAACCCGCTCTCAGAGGCCTTAACCACCAAGACACCCATAGGATCAGGCATTTTGTCACCTCCACCCTTCAACGACCCTACAATATCCCTAAACCGTCCCTAGCCATGAATAGGGTTATCTCCCGTCTTAAACGCAATAGAGACATAGTCATAACAAAATCCTACAAAGGCTCACAGACCGTAATTCTCAACACTACCGTTTACAAGCAAAAAATGCAAAACGTTCTCGACCAACACTCCATTTTTTCTGCATCACTGAACAGGAACATAAAACATCGGTTAAGAATTTCCGTCTACTATTGTTAAGATTAAAAAGGTCCCAGCAGATCACTAAAGAGCAATATAACGACTTCACAGCTAACCTCGCTCAAATAGCCTACATTTACGGCCTTCCAAAAATTCACAAGCCCGATGTTCCCCTCCGACCAATCATATCTTACCATCTCTCTCCGGCATATACCCTGTCAAAATTTTTGTCCAACTTCTTGACCCCCCTTCTACAGTCTCCCCCATGGAAATATACCATTGCAAACTCCCCCTCGTTTGTGTCCTATATCACCAGCCTCACACCTCCCCCCAGGTCCATAATGGTTTCTTTCGATGTAACGTCTCTATATCTCTCACTTGCCCACCCCTTGATCATTAATAGTTTACGCACTTTCCTCGAAAATGCCCCCCTGTTAGACACCCTCACCGCGGAGACGGTTGTCGAGCTCACTTCCATATGCCTAGGCATGTCCACCTTCACATTTGATACCCAGTTTTTCAAGCAGACCAAGGGCTCCCCCATGGGTAGCCCCCTCTCAACCGTGGTGGCTGAGGTTGTCATGAGGTCACTGGACCAATGGATCACTTCACGCCATTCTTCAGACATCTTTCTATGGAGGCGGTACATTGATGATACCTTTTGCTTGGTAAGTGAGGTATCTGCCTCTCACATCCTATCTGACCTCAACTCCTTCCACCCAGACATAGCCTTCACCCATGAAACAGAAAATCACTCAGTCCTACCTTTCCTAGATACACTAGTCATACGCACCCCCAGCAGTTTCCATACCACAGTATACTATAAAAACAACACACCCCCACACCACACAGACTTCCGGTCACATTGCCCAACTCCACACAAAATCAATACAGTTAGAGCTCTCACTAAACGTATCTTTACTCATTGTTCCCTCCCGTTATTCCTATAGAAAAGGCTAAAATATTTTCATATTTATCCAAATCCGGCTACCCGACCCCCTTCATTCTTAAACACATGCATGACCCTCACCACAACAGTGCTCCAGCTATACACAGAAATATTTGCTCCCTTCCTTTTTGCCCCCAGTCTATCACCATAGCCAGGTTTTTAAGGCAACATGGCATTACAACATACTTCCAGAACCCACCTAACATCGCCACACTAATCCGACACCCCATTACCAGATCTTCCCTTCATGCGAGTTCTCTCCGTTCTGGTGGTGCCGTCTATTCCGTCTCTTGCGACCAATGCAATGCCACTTATGTCGGGGAGACGGGTAGATCCGTCGCCATCAGAATGGTTGAGCATTCCAGAAACATCTCTAATAAAAACCTAAATTCCCCTATTTACAGTCATTCTATGCAAACCGGTCATACATTCAATCTAACAAAGCCATCCATTCTATACAACAATATCAATAATAAGTACCAAAGACTTTTACTAGAGGCATTTGTGTCAATAAAAACAAACAGCATCAACAGGCATATAGATATACCAGAACAATACCATATGTTATGTGAATAGCCATAGGTTGCATTTACCTGCCCTTGATTAACACCATTCATAGTGCATATGTACTTAGTCCAGATTTATTAGCATTTAATCCCTATAATCGTTTTAGCATATTTGGTTCTTATTTTTATCTTTAAATACTTTTATCTTTTGCAGTTATGTAAATTTTCTTTTCAGCTTTGTGTATATATGGATCCTCAGCGCGTTTATTACTCTTACCTGATGAAGGACGATATGTCCGAAAGCTGGTGTGCATGCTAATAAAAAGAAGCTCCTCTTCCCACTTTGTAAACTCGTTATTAACCTTCAGTGAAGAGCAGTTCTACTGAATAGTATTTGAATAAAAACATTTAATCGGGTAAAACAAGGGCGTTGCCCGGGTCATTCGGCTAGTATTAGATAACATCAACATTATATTAATAGCCATCATCAATAGTAATATATATTTATTTTTCTAATTATATTGCTGTTGTGTATTTAGGGTTACCTCGCCATTGTTAACAAATTATTGTTACTCGTGTTGGCTCAGTTATTATCGTGACGAAATATACTTCCACTGTTCTATAATTTCGAACGATATACGCCCCATTCTAATACATTTCAAGAGGATTTATAATTATATTAAAATATTGGTAAAACAATAAAAACACATTCAATGGTAAATATACGATAACGCAAAACGTTGGTTCAGTTCCCAGTATGACGAGGTATAGATTTATTGTATTTGTAATCTCGAGTGATATATATATATACGCCTTATTTTCATACATTTCAAAAAGGATTTCTAATTATATTAAAATATCGGTAAACTGACAAAATCACTCAGTGGCAAATACACAGAAACAAAAATGTTGACACAGTTTCTAATGTGACGGAATATAAAACCACTACATCTACAATTTCGAACGATATATGTATACATAAAAAAAAACTTCTGAAGCTGATTTATGTGTTAACACTATGTTTATATATAGGCATGTGTAATTGTTTTATAAGTGGGGCTATCTATGGAAATACCATTGGGTGAATAAATTTCTTTTGATGACTATCAGAATATTCAACATTTTTTTGTTTAAGATATATTGTTTGTTTAAGATAAAATTTCCATCTATATATGTATGTTTAATTTGGTATAAAACACTATGGAGACAAACTGATGAAAAACATATGTGAGATTTTATTACATCTAAAATTTTCCTATATCATAAAAAAAAATAATAAATAAAATAAAAGTGAAAGGTTCCATCCTAAGCAAGCAAATTCTTTGCTTCTAATTTCATCGATGTATATAAAAAAAAAGAAAATGAATTTTATTTATTTAGCGCGAGTAGTAAAATAAAAAAAAATTCAAACGTGTCCTATAGTCGAGGCCATAGCTCTAAAAAAAAAAGGCTTAATATATTATACCAAACAAAATTTAAAGAAAAAGCTTACTAAATGCGACAGGAAATCTCTCTATTCTATAAGCGGGCCTTTTAGCCCACATGAACTGAATTTAGTAGGATTGTTCACTTACCATTTAGTTTTTATACTCACATCTCTTTCAAGATTCAAACGTTAGATCCTTTTTGTCCTCCTCAACGGCCGATCCCCCGACTCTCACTGACTTTTTTTTTTAAATCCCCGCGCGACCAAAGAGATTTTTATCTCGTTTACAGAGTGAGTAAAATATATATTTTTTTCGTAGAATAATTCCGAAAATAAAAATAAAAATGTATTCTTTGGAAATAAAAAAATAATTTAAATTAATAATAAAAAAAAAAAATAGAGACGATTCCTTGAAAATAATTTAATGTAGTATTTCTTTTTTAAAATTCCATTGTTATCTTTGAAATATCTAATTTATCTAAAATATATTTAATTTATTAAATATATATATATATTGAATTTTCAACGTGGTAATCTAAGAAATCTTGATTTTAACCTTTCACTATATATAAGGAAAAGGAATGAAGTATGGTACATATAGACGTATTTAATATACATATTTACACTATGTACACCATTACTGCTGTGGGCCTCGGAGTACAGAAAGCTTAAAGCTCGTCCAGGTCCTCCATTTGGACAACAAAGACTTCGGCAAGGCACTGTAAATATATGATATAGGATGTTTACATCGTTGTTGGGTTCGTTTGGTGAAAAATGGCCCAACAATAGCTCCCCTGCCAGAGTGAAAAATGTGTTTCATTCCAATTCAGATCTGCTCATGACATATGATAAATATGATTTAGGAATAAAATACATTTTTTACGATACACCAGGATGAACAGTGGCTGACACTCAGGCAAAGGGAGAAACAAACAAACAGGTGAGGGTATCGAAAACAGGTTATTATATGGTAGCATTGAATAATTTCACCCTACCATTTAGTGGGCGATATACTAAGCCCATCTTCATTGCTTGGCTGTGCCTTGCATGTCGGGAATTTGGGACTAGCTGTGAAGTGACTCCATACATTCCCCGCTGCAGTTCTTATAGGGGGAAAGGGGGTGGTCTAGACCCATGTTCTGCATAAACAGACATTTAGACCATCCCAAATAAGACATGGTTATATGGGCGCCAAGGAATTGTGAGTGTTCATGTTGATAGGTACAATTCCTAAAACATATCTTGTAAATTTTTTATTGGATAAATAAGGCTGGTGTTTACATAGGTTACATAGGCTGGTGTTTACATAGGTTACATAAGGCTGGTGTTTACATAGGTTATATAAGGCTGGTGTTTACATAGGTTACATAGGCTGGTGTTTACATAGATTACATAAGGCTGGTGTTTACATAGGTTATATAAGGCTGGTGTTTACCACAAAATAATATGTATATAAGACTAGTAATAATATATATATATATATATAAAAGGTAATGGTGATATGAATTATATAGAAGATACTAAATGATAAAGTAATAAAAAATATATTAAGGTGACAAAAAAAAGGTAAATATGTTAAAGATAATGGTATATTAATAAATATATCCTATATTAAAAAAATATATATGTACTGAGGGTCAGGGGTATTCAAAAATATCTTAATGTATATATGCATTGATTAAAAGTTTGTTCTCAACAAATTTGTCACTGGGAGTGTGCGTCAGGCGTGTCCTTCGCCTCTCTCAACCATGATGGTAGCCAACATAAAAAAAATTCTAGTAGTCAATGGTCCTCTAAACCAGATTATTCTATATTTACTCTATCTAGGGTGACAACCGTACTTCTCTCTATCTTTAGTTTATCACTGCTGTCAACTTCTATGATCTCATTGCCTAACCTACCTACAGAATGTGTACATACACATTTAAATTAATGAAATTTCTTTAATGATCGTTTGTTACCAGCCTCAAAGAGAATGAAAGCTGACAACAAGGAATCTACATCTCACTTCTTCCTTATGAGGTCTCTATTCACACTTGACTTCTTAGTATCCCTTCAGTATCTGGTTTCTCGTTCTAAAAACTTTCTGTTCTGAGCTACTTCTCAGCCCAAAAAAAATATATATATATCAATTGATATTCAATCTTCCCTTTATTATCTTCCATCTTCGAGTCTGATACACTGGCCTGTTCTGGCAATCTGCTTTGTAGTTCATTTAAGTGTCCTACTAACTTAAACCTTTCTTATCATAGAATGAGTTACCCTCATTAAAAAAAATCGATCCTACCTACTAATTGATATTTAAACTAGAATTCATTCTAACTAAAACGTACGGCAGACAATAGTCTTTAATAGGTGTTTACTTCTGCTAGCCTGGGGCGATAAAAAAATCTAGACAGTCCATCTGTCACTTTGCTATTTGGTACCTAAAATCAGTAGACGGAATCGCCTCGTCTAATCGTAACTTATCTTGGTTAGATCTCAATTGTTAACTTTCATTAGAAACCCTCTTTGAGCCACAACATTAAAACAAGGAATTATAGGTCGTCCAATTTACCCAACGCATGTTTCAAGTTTGTCCATAGGTGATTGGTTCCAAGCTGCGCAATATAGAAGAGCATCTAAACGTGCCATTTTCTCCCAAACTCCCTGTTGTGATTTGTTAAATAACATATGTTACGTTTTATATTTATTTATCTATTATTGACTATGCAAAATCATGCCATTTGTCAATTGTTTTTAAACTTATGTAAACTATTTCCTTTTTATCTCTATCTTGTATAAAAGGAGATTGCTAGATTAAATAAACATTCAGTTCAACTTATAAGCCGGAGCTAGTCTTGTTCTGATGACACTCATTACAACATGGCGCAGTCGACAGGATATGGAAATCTATTGGGATATTCCCGCACAGGATGATTTCGGATTATGACAAGAAAAGTATCTAATTAAAATAGATCAATTCAACAGTGAGTAGAATGGAAGGAATCAAGCCGCCGGCAGAATTTGTCCCATACAGCAACGAGAAAAAATGGGAGACCTGGAGAGAGTCGTTTGAAATTTTTGCAATAGCGGTAAATTTAGAAAGCATGCCGCTGGTGCGTCAGCGAGCAATTTTGAAGCATATTGCTGGTGAGAAAACAATGATGATATACAAGACATTTCACATAAGTGAAAATGATAATTATACCCAAGTTTAAAGGAAATGCTTGATATGTTAACGAACCATTTTAAGCCCTTCAAAAATACGATTCAAAGGAGAAATGCCTTTTTTACCTGTGTACAAAAAGAAAGGCAGGGAATCATGGAATTTATCACAGAATTAAAGCATCTGGCACAAGAATGTGAATTCGAGAATTTAACAGAATCTCTCATAAGGGATCGTCTTATAATTGGAATACTTGACCGGGAATTGAAAAGAAAGTTGTTAGAAGATCCACAGTTGACACTACCGAGGGCAATTTCGATGGCTATGATCTCCGAGTCAACATGCTCACAAGTAGCATCGTTGAATGAGCAAACAATGATTGAAAAAATTGAAAAACTTAATTGGGTGAAAGATAGAATTCGAATGGAAAATGCAGAAGCAGAACCAAGGGTTGTAAACCCGAGAAGAGAAAGAATAATAGAACCATGTAAGTGGTGTGGACAACGACACAATTATGGAAAGTGCCCAGCGTATGGGAAGTAGTGCAATGCATGCGGGAAAACCAATCATTTCGCAGTAGTTTGCAGAACAAAACGTATCAGAAATCTCTTAGCGGAAAGTGAAGCTGAAGAGTCCTGTGACGATATAAATCTAAATGAAGTTGTTGTAAAGACTGTTGGGTCGGACAAGTGGTCCGCGGTGATAACCATTAATGGCAAGGAGACCATGGTACATTTGGACACTGGCGCACAGATCAATGTGCTTCCTCATAAAGTAATAAACCAATGGCCATCAAGACCAGAAATCAGACCCACGTCATTAAAGGCGTTCGCATATGGAAATACAGAACTGCCTATCGTCGGTAAATGCAATGTGCTATGCCAATATGGTGAAAAGAAAGGAATGTTTGAATTTATCGTAGCCGATGTAGAGGCGCAGACACTTATCACGGGCGATACTTGCGAGAAGCTTGAAATATTGAGGCGAATTAATCATATAAACACGGATGAAATGAAATTGTGTTCTGAAACTCAAAAAATCCTCGAACAATACCACGAAGTGTTTCAAGGAGTAGGATTAATCAACTCGGAATGTAAGATTTACACAAAGCCTGAATATTCGCCTGTGCAAGCCCTTCCCAGGCGCATCCCAACAAGCCTCGGAGCCGAAGTTCAGTTTGAATTGGAAAAAATGGTGAAGCAAGGAATCGTTACAAAAATATATCATGAAACAGAGTGGTCTCATCCTATGGTCGTTGTAAAAAAAATCTGGTAAAATCAGAATATGCCTGGATCCTCGTAAATTAAATGAGGCCCTTGTGGGAAGACACTTCCAGACTCCGGCTCCAGCTGAACTATTGCACGAGATACCCAAATCTAAGTATTATACCGTGTTAGACGTGAAATCAGCCTATTGGGATATTCCGGTTGCAAAGGAATGCAGATATTTTGTGATGACCACGCCATTTGGTAAATTCAGATATAATCGATTGCCATTTAGTTTGAAAATATCTGCACAAATTTTTGTTGAAGAAATGACGAATATCTTTAGGGATAGCTTTCAAAATATTACATATGTAGACGATTTGCTGATATATGCGGATACCATTCAAGAGCACAATAAAAAATTGAAGGGAATTCTAGAAAAAGCAAAAGAAAAAAATATCAAATTTGATTTAACAAAGGCTCAAATATGTCTAACGAAGATTCGTTTCTTGGGCCATGTGATTTCACAAAAAAGGAATTGATCCAGAGCCAAATAAGATTGATAAATTAATTACCTTTAAAAAGCCAGAGGATAAAAAGTCACTTCAAAGAATCATGGGTCTTTATAATTACTTGGGAAAATTCATTCCGAATTTAGCTGCGTCCACATCCAATATAAGAGGAATATTAAGAAAGAATGTTGTCTGGCATTGGGGGCCTAAACAGGATGGGGAATTCGGTCATATTAAGGAATGCGTTAGGAATGCTCCTTCATTGGCACATTTTGACAAAAGCAAAATGTTGATCTTGCAATGTGACGCCAGCAAAGATGCAATGGGAGCTGCTCTGCTACAGGAAGATCGACCTCTAGCATTCGCATCCGAGTCATTTAGCGACTCGCAGAAACAGTACTCTCAGATTGAGAAGGAGTTACTGAGTGTTTATTATGGATGCAAAAAGTTTGAATATCTATTATCAGGACACACTTTCGTTGTCCAGACGGATCACCAGCCTTTGTTGCCTCTAGTCAAAAAACCGCTGAGTGATATATCTCCGCGTCTACAAAGATTAGTAATGAAGCTTATAGCATTTGACTTCAAATTGCAGTACAAACCAGGAAAATATTTGATTGTGGCTGATACCCTATCCAGGGATACTCACCCCATGGACGAACTACCAACGCCTTTTCTTGAGGACAAAAGAATGGTCAAGATGGTATGTGTTAATATATCGGATGAAAAACTGGTAACGCTGCAGAAAGATACCCGAGAGGATCCTGCTTTTGTTAAAGTAATCGATTATGTGATTGAGAGGTGCGCAATATGCAAAAAAGACGTCGATGAAGATGCCAAAGCATTTTTCGATTTCAGACACCGTTTATATTTATGGAATGATCTATTATGTATCGGATCGGCCATAGTGATTCCGATGACACAAAGGAATAATATGCTCAAGTTGTTGCACCAATCGCACCAAGGGATATCTGCAATTCAAGATTTGGCGCGAGAATCTTTGTTTTGGCCGGGAATGTCCATCGACATTGCTGAAAAAGTAAGAAATTGTGAAATTTGTCAAAAATATCAGAAATCGAAAATACGGCAGCCGTTAAAACCCTTCCCAGTTCCAGATTATCCATGGCAGACAGTATCATTGGACTTATTTTACATTCAGAAAAGACCCCATTTGTTGGTGGTCGACAGATATAGTGGCTACCCGGAGGTATTTGCATTAAACCCACCTACGGCGATTAATGTAAAAAATAAATTGAGAGAAACATTTGCACGATTCGGGATTCCGGAAACTATGATGTCCGACAATGGACCACCGTTTCGTTCAGAAATTATGACTGACTTCTGTATAAAATGGGGTATAAAACAGCTATTTTCAAGTCCACACCTTCATAGATCTAATGGTCTGGCCGAAAGAAACATTCAAACAGTGAAAAATCAATTAATTAAATGTAGAGATGAAGGGTCCGACCCATATCTGGCTATTCTAACATATAGGAATACACCAAAAAATGACCTACCTTCACCCGCACAGCTATGTTTATCGAGGAGCCTTCGATGTCAAATCCCCAGAATTACACCGCTGTATAAACCTTATCAAACTAATTGGAGAAGTATAGAGAATGCCAAAAGAAAAAGACAGAGCTCAATGAAAGAACATTATGACAGAAACAGTAAAAGCTATCCCAAGGTCAATGTAGGTGAGGATGCATGGTGTCAAATACATCCAAAAGAGACATGGACACCGGTGAAGATTTCAGCGCAGGCTAATTCTCCTCAGAGCTTTGAAGTCGTAACACCATCAGGAAATAGGTTAATAAGAGATCAACAATTTATTAGGCCGAAAGATGGAGTCAACGAAAAAAGGCAGTTATCTTTAGAACCAATTCCCGGCTCCCCAAAAGCTCAACATCTGCATTACGACAGTCCAACGATGGGAGAGTCATCCACAACCCCGATACAGCGGTCAAGTGCAGAGACCAATATTAACCAGAAGGAAAACGCGACTGCATCCGCTGGGATTTCACCAGAACCATCCGGAAGGCCCCGGTTTTCAAGGTTCGGAAGAGAATTAAGAAAACCACAAAGATTTTGTTTTTAAGCAGAGGGGAAACATGTTGTGATATGTTAAATAACATACAGGGTACGGTAGATAAGTAATGAGACTCAGTCTAGATAAACAAATGTATTGATCCGATTTGTACAAAACGTTAATATTCTTCAAAGAACTCGCCTTGGGTGTCGACACAACGTTGCAAGCGCGTTTTCCAAGCTTCATAGGCCCCACTGTAGTCCGTTGGAGTTATCCCAGTTAGTGCCTTCGTGACAGCACGTTGGATGTTCGGGATATCGTCGAAACGATGACCCTTCAGGCATCTTTTTACCTTCGGAAATAGGAAGAAATCAGGAGGACTCATGTCAGGGCTGTATGGTGGCCGTGGCAGAACTTCAACTCTAATTCGGGTCAAATAGGAGGTCACGAGGAATGCTGTGTGCGCCGGAGCGTTGTCGTTGGTGGAGACGCCAGCGTTGAGCAAGGTCCTGTCGCTTCCGTTTGACGGCTTTGTGCAATCACCGAAGGGCTTCTTTGTAGAATTCGGCATTAACAGTTTTCCCCTGAGGGACAAACTTTTTGTGAATTAACTCCTGCTTGTCGAAAAACACAATCAGCATTGTCTTGACTCGGGACTTTGACATTCTTGCTTTCTTCGGGAGCGAGGATGCCGGTGTGTGCCACTCCAAGCTCTGGGCTTTCGTCTCCGGGTCGTATTGGAATGTCCACGATTCGTCGCCTGTTACTACGTTGTCTAAAAAGTCTGGATTATTTTCCAATTCATTCAACATCTCACGGCAAAGTCCACTCGTCGTTGCTTTTGTTCGGCGGTGAGCACTCGGGGAACCAATTTTGCGCAAACTTTCCTCATCATCAAATCTTGCATAAGAATTTGGTGAACCGTAAATTTATTCACGGAGACCTCATCGGCGATCATTTTGAGACTTAAACGACGGTCGGAGTCCAGGAGTTCTTTCACTTTGGCCACCGTTTCATCCACACGACTCGTTGAAGGGCGTCCAGATTGTTCCATGTCTTCAACGGATTCCCTCCCGTTTTTAAATTCATAAACCACCGGAACACTTTATCTCTTGATAGGGCGTCCTCTTTGTAGGCCTCCGTAATAATAGCAAAAGTTTCCGAAGCAGTTTTGCCCAAGCGAAAGCAAAATTTGATTGCATACCGCTGTTCTATCGAGCGATCCATCTTCAGCGTTTTCACAAGTGTCACAGGCACACAAACAACGTAATACGCGTAGCTCGACCCTCACTGCGCCAGAGCTACGACGCGACTGCGAACCGGTTCTATTGTTAGCTCAGATCCCCCACCACGTGACCTGCTGGTGGAGAACGCACTGCGAGCGACTGGGGCGCCGCGCGGCGGCCAGTCTCATTACTTATCTACCGCACCCTGTATGTACGTTTTATATTTATTTATCTATTATTGACTTTGCAAAATCATGCCATTTGTCAATCGTTTTTAAACTTATGTAAACTATTTCCTTTTTATCCCTATCTTGTATAAAAGGAGATTGCTAGATTAAATAAACATACAGTTCAACTTATAAGCCGGAGCTAGTCTTGTTCTGATAACACTCATTACAACATCATCCTCATCCCAGTCACGCTTAAGGCGTCGAAAACTACGATGTCAGAGCGGTTACCCGAGGTTTGTCGTTATGCGCCTGGCTTTACGACATTGGCAACTAAATCCCCCATCTAGCACAAAGTTCACCTGGTACCTCTCCGTTCCCTCTTGCGAGGAGAAGATCTGTAGGCTTTCTGGTCTGACCGTGACCTCCCACAAGCTTCTAGTCTGAGAGTCGAGATATGGTCATTTACCTATGACCCTTAGAATTCAAGTCGATTATAATGAAAAATTAAAGTGATTACTTAAACAAATTAAAATTATACTTATACTCTTTAAAAAGAGACCTAACAAAAGGAGCGGATATATTCCTATCAATAGAGTTGTATAGTCCTGCGAGGCTTCCGATCCTAACAAATAAAGAAATCAAAATTAAACAAAAAATCCTATTAGATTCCCTAACACTATTCTAATGTACTTCTGGTCTAACAGTATAATTGACTGTAGTTTTCTCACATTTATTTCGCATTCCCATTCACACAATTCATTGATAGCAAGCAATCATACTAAAGCTAAATTCTATTATATAAGCCAAAGCACTTCAATAGTCAATGTTAACATTCACCCTAACAATTACTAATCTCCAGTACTAAATGTGAAATCAAATAAAATTAACAAATTAAAACAATTTTGGTACTAAAGCCCTAGTTTACTCAAAAGAAAATGCCTCATACAAACTCTCTCTCTCTCTATGTATATTACCTCTATACTTAAATAAATTAATAAAATTGATTGTCAACAATCAAATACTGAAATCTAACCTATTATTAAAATTGTGCATCTAACAGTTTGAAATTCTCCTTCTTGTCTTGACGCTTGGTGACTAAACAAAAATGGATTATCTAAACTAGCACTTAAAATTGGAGCGAACTGAACTTTTTACCTGATTGCCATGTGGAGTTATCCCCAAGTGCTCGCCGACTTTACTTCTTGTCCAAGGTCTTTGGCGTCTTCCTCTCTCTACTCTTCAGCTAAACCCCCCCCCCTCCCCCCGATACCAGAATTATAGGCTTTTAATACCCAACCTTATGTCTTGGATTTAACATCAGAGTTCACTTGGTACCTTACTCATCATTGCTTAGATCACAACTGCCCTTCACACTCTCATTAGAAACCCTCTTTGAGCTACAACATTGAAACAAGGAATTATAGGACGTCCGATTTACCCAACGCATGTTTCAAGCCTGTCCATAGAGGATTGTTTACAAGCACAGCAGTTACCTAGTGCATCTAAGTTTCCTTTTAAATATTCCTCTCTACGGATATGCCAGAGTCCAGATACTAATTATTTCTTTAAAAAAAAAAACTTTCTGATCTAAAATTTTGCAATACTATTGATACTTAAAAAAAAAAACTCAAAAGCTAGTATTCAGTACACATTCTGTAATTTTCGTTATTGGCAATCTGGGCAGAATTTACACCCTGTAGGCTTCTTGACCCTGGTTGAACGGCGTATTTCAGGGTCGCCTACATTGTCTCCTATCACTCCTCCACCTACTATCCCTGGTGGACTTCTTATGGTTGGCACCCCTTGTGGTTCCTCGGATTCTACAGGTCTAGGGAAGTATATAGGGTAAGTCGGATGTACCCAGTGATCCTCATCATTAATGATATCATCTTTTTGATCTTGCACCTTGTTATCCCCTATGGGGTAAGTCTCTGATAGGCCTTTATCCTGTCTATGTGGATTTCATCCAAATTCCCAGTTCCCAAGTCCTTCAAAAGATAAACAGTATCGCCAGCCCTCTGTTGTACCTCATATGGCCCTCTATACCTTGGTTCAAATTTATGACGTCCTTTCGTCTCGTACATTCTCTCCACCAGGACTTAATTTCCTGTTTCAAAAGTTCTCAATCCTTTAGTCTCGAATTCAGCCCTGGTTTCTTGTTGCTCATTCAAGTAAGTTTGCCTCACCATCTCTCTTATCCCCTCAACCTCCTCTACTAATTCTCGCTCATAGAAGACCGCCATCTCGGTAATCGAATCTTCACATACAGGATTATGTGTTCCCCTTCCTGGAAAGGTTGTGGAAGTCTCAGCTCATGTTCGAAGATCAGTTTCGCTGGAGTAAATCCTGTACTAGCATGTACAGAGGTCCTGATAGCGAAAGCTACCATTGGTAGGGTGTTATCCCAATTGGCTCCCGCTGTACACCTGCGCAAAGATTCTATCACCGTCCTATTGAGTATTTCTACGGCGCCATTACTCTGAGGTCTCCAGGCTGTGGTATTCACTGCACCTATCCCCATGGCTTTGCAAACTCCTTTGAATACGCAACTCATGAATGCTGAACCTCGGTCAGAAAGTATTGTTTTCGGCACTCCAAAGGTGGTATTACCCTCTCCAACAGGGCTTTAACCACTATACTGGTACACTGATCCTTAATAGGAATTAGAATTGGGAACTTGGTAAACAAATCAACGATAGTCAAGATACTAGAATAACCTCTTGGGGTCGTCTCTAAAGGTCCTACGAAGTCAAGAGCTAGATGTTCAAAGGGCTTTTCGGGCCTAAAGTGGGGAGCATTAGCGGCCTTGGCTACGCCTTGATTTGATAGTTGGAAACTCTCACATCTGCGTATATATTTCCGGACTTGAGTCCTCATACCAGGCCAGTAATAGTCACTCTTTAGCCTTCTCATAACCTTTTTGACTCCGAAATGACCCCAGTAGGGATATCATGATGATATCTGTGATCACTGTCTCCCTAAAACCTGTAGGAACCACCTTCACCCTGATACCTCTTTCATTTTTGGTAACGAGATATTTATCTTGTATATTGTACTCTCTACTATTGTATATTTCTGAGCTACCTTTTTAAATTTGGTTAGTCTATTTAGCAAGGGAGCCCATCCTTTGTCTTGTAGTAAACCTTCCCATATCTGATTACTCTCTAATAAGGGGGGCCGATGGTCCTTTACCACCGCGGCCACTACTCTCTTATCTTGTGATAGGCTTGGATCATCCCCACACGGGAACCTACTGAGAAAGTCGGCTACCGTGTTCTCCTTCCCCGGGACATCAATGAATGCGACGTTGAAGTCCTGGATGATCTCTGCCCACCTAGACAGTCGAGCGTTCTTATAATCATACCCTTTATTATAAGTAATCGGTTTATGGTTGGTGTGCACCTCAACTCTACTGCCCGCCAGGAGGTGTTTGAAGTGCTGTAAGGACAACACATCAGCATAAGCCACCTTCTCTATTGTGGAGTAGCGAGTTTCGGGGCCTATCAGCCTCTTACTATAATAAGCTATCGGTTTGACAGCCCCGTCTACCTCCTGTTGGAGGCAAGCGCCTACTGCTAGTCCACTGGCGTCAGTATTGAGGATGAATGGCCTCCCTATCATGGGGTGAACCAATAAGGGCTCACTCGTTAATATCTGTATTACGGCCTCAAAGGCTGCCTGTTCTGCAGTACCCCAATTGAATTTTCGTCCTTTCCTCAATAGGTTACTCAATGGAGCAAGGACTTCACCTGCGTTAGGTATGAAGCGCCTGTAATAGTTGACGGTACCCAATAGACTCCTTATCCCCCTGATGTTGTGGGGGCGACTCAGATTCCTGAGAGCTGCCACGTTATCCCACATGGGTTTTATCCCATCCTGGTCGATGACATGACCTAGGTATTCTACGGAACCCTTGAAGAAATAGCTCTTCCCCCGCTTAGCCTTTAGATTAAAGCGACTCAGGCGTTCGAGTACAGCGGCGAGGTCAGTTACATGCTGCTCCTGAGAGTCGCTGTAAACTATGCTATTATCGATGTACAGTCGAACACATTTATACAACAAATCCCCTAGGACCCAGTTCATGGCCCACTGGAAGATCTGAGCTGAGTTCTTCGCTCCTTGTGGTAAATGGGTGAAGCGGTATCTCCCCCAGGGTAACGAGAAATTGAAATAGTCGCGGTCGCTCTCCAGGATATGAATCTGGAAAAATCCAGAAGTCAAGTCTAATGTGCTGAAGACCTTTGCACCTGCGAATGCTCGTAAGTTGTCTTCAACACGGGGTATAGGGAACGGGAAGAATTCCGTTGCTTCATTAATCATACGCAAGTCCATAGTGATATGGACACTACCATCTGTTTTAGCGACAGGGAATAGGGGAGAATTCCATAAGGACGTACTCCCCTCAATTATTCCTGATTCTTCCAGTTCGTCAACTAAGGCCTTCACCTTTGGGACTAATTTTTAGGTATAGGATACTGCCTCCTGTAAACAGGTTTGCCTGACAGCATCCTAAGTTTTGGGGCAATTATGGTTGCTCCACTGCCCATGTCAGAAATATCGTTACAAAAGCAATGGCTATACGCCCTAAGGACGTCCTCGCCTGTTCTTATCCTACTTATAGGTATCTTGGGTGGAGTTGCTGGCACTTCTGTGGCCTGTAAAGAAGAAAGGAAAGCGGACTTAGTCAATTCCCCTCCCTGTTCTAACTCTGACTTAATTTTACCATCATGGTTCAAAGACAATCTTAGAGCCTTTATCCCTGGCATCCCTAGAATCCCATCATAACCCATACTACCTAGGTGGCAGTACTCGAAGGTAGACTTCACCTCTCTAATGGGTTTTCCATTAATGAAGGCCCTAAGATCTATGACATCACTTCCCAGTGACCTTAATTCTCTTCCACTAATCCCCCTCAGGAAGGTTGGTTTCTTTAAACCCTCAGTGCTAATATTGACTGTCGTTAAGTTTATAATGTTGGCCTCTGAGCCTGTGTCTATTATTAAATTTAAGGTATTGTCACTCAGAGGCCACCCTTTATTTACAAAATTTACATTCAAAACAGGTGAACTGGCTAGGATCCCCCCCCCCCCCTGCCTTGAGGCATGCCGGACCTAGTTTTTTGTAGCGTTTTGCTGGCAGTCGCGGATACGGTGTCCTGGCTCGCCGCATTTGTAGCACTTGGGGCGTGGTCTTACTGTATCCTCTTGCCCCTCGGAGTTCACCCTTGGGTTCTCCTCTCTTCCTCTGTTAAGGTCCCTTCTCTCCTGCCTGGGTGGGGGTGGAGGTCGCTGTTGCCTGAATGGCTGGTGCTGCTGCGTTGGCCTCCCTTGCCAATTCCTGTGGGGAGCTTCCCTTCTATTGTCTCTGACGTTGGTCCCTCTGTAGTCTCCTCTTCCTGTGGAAGGTATTGGCCATCTTCTGACCTGGTCATTCCTAGTGTTGGCGTTTCCCTCCTGTCTTCTAAGGACTGAATTCTCCGCCTCCAAGACCCTCATCTTCTTCTCCAGTTCAGCCAGTTTATTGGCCATGTCACCCAGCCTCTGGCCACTCTTGTCGGTGTTGGAGCGTTGCGCCTCTTTGTAGTCCTCCTCTCTTTGCTCCAGCCATTGTTGTATTGTTGATCAAGGACTCCCATGGTTCGCCTTAGTAGAGATGAGCCTTCTCCCACAGACTAGGGCAGAGTCCATCGATGAAGACCTCAGCGACCTCTGAGATGCCTATCTTCAGGCCATCTAACTCTGCTCCTGCCGCAAGGTCACTCACCCGTGCGACAAAGTCTCGGACCTTCTCCCCGGCTCTCTGTCTACAGGAGAAGAACTGGCTCCTCATTTCCCTTGTGGAGACCCTCTTCCGGAACCGTCTTTCGAGGCTCTCCTTTAATTCTTCATATCCTAGACGGATTTGCTGGGATTGGAAGGCAAACTCCCTTGAAGCCCCTCGGGGATGGTTATCCAGGAGGATCCTTTTTCTGGCGTCGTCCAGGGCTCCTAGGTCGTAGACAAGTTCAAAGTCCCTTATGAACTTAGTGAAGGGGACTATGCCCTCCCCTTCGAATTTCTCCAGGTTGTACATCATGGAGGGTAGTTTCACTTGGCTAGTAGGGGCGTTCTCTCTCTCATTAGGCATGATCCGTAGTTGAATCTACGTGAACTAGGTGTTAGATTCAACCCCGGATGTAACGATAATAGTTCAGGACCCATAGAGGTGGGCAAAGAGGGAATACAAAGTGGAAGGAGAGAAGAGAGGCATTCTTTATTCATGCTCCTGTCTTTGGTAAAAAAAAAACGTTCGTATTCTGAGTGAAGATCCATTAGTTTAACAAAGTGGGTGGGCTCCATCAATAAGGTTAGACAAAATGTTATGTTGGATTTCGACAGTAATGATAGACAAAATATTACCCCTAATTCTATTCTAGAGATTTAATTGCTTAAAGAAGCGGAATAGAATTCAGCAGTAACTACAGACACAATGTCACCCCTAATTCTATTCTAGAGATCTACTTGCTTAAAGAAAAGCGGAATAGAATTCATCAGTAACTACAGACAAGATGTTACCCCTAATTCTATCCTAGAGATCTATTTGCTTAAAGAAAGCGGAATAGAATTTTTCAGTAACTACAGACAAGATGTTACCCCTTTCATACCAGTTAAACATGGCTTCTATACCAGGGAGCGGTATATCTGAATAGAATTTTTCAGTAACTACAGACAAGATGTTACCCCTTTCATACCAGTTAAACATGGTTTCTATACCAGGGAGCGGTATATCTGCATAGAATTTTTCAGTAACTACAGACAATATGTTACCCCTTTCATACCAGTTAAACATGGCTTCTATACCAGGGAGCGGTATATCTGAATAGAATTTTTCAGTAACTACAGACAAGATGTTACCCCTTTCTTTGGTCGCGAGTTCGTCACCGTTACGGATCACCACGCCCTTTGCTGGTTATCCAATTTGAAAGACCCGACAGGAAGACTGGCGAGGTGGGCCATTAAACTCCAGGCATACGACGTTACGGTGGCTTACAGAAGCGGGCGTAAATACCAAGACGCGGACTGTCTCCTCGAAGCCCTCTCGAGAGCAAATCGAAAGAAGTAGACGAAGAAGATCTAAATTTTGATATAAACGGTGAACGCTATAGAATTTCGGGAATCTCCCAAGAATATATATTCGGATTCTTTGTAATGGGAAGGTTGCAGGGGGAATGGGTTTGAGCAACCCGGGCGATTTGTCTGTTTTCTTCTTTGGCATTCTTTGCAATGTGCTACATACTTTCGTATATCCTTGAGAAGTCCTGGCCAAAAGTATTTGTTTCTAATCATCACCACGATGATGATGTACCATCAATAACTGCTCTGACCTGCTTCGATACTAAACAGAGAAAGGGGACCCTAGAATTAGCAAATTGATAGATGAAATAGAAAAATCCCGAGACGAACCAAGAGGATATGAACTGGTGAAAGGAACCTTGTACAAAAGGAACTTCGACCCCCTGGGAAACCCACACCTCCTCGTCATCCCCAAGCCATTGGAACTACTGAGAAGCCTACACGACGCTCCTACAGCGGGCCACACCTAGGATTTTCTAAAACTTATGAGAGGGTTAGAAACAAATACTTTTGGCCAGGATTTCTCAAGGATATACGAAAGTATGTAACACATTGCATAGAATGCCAAAGAAGAAAACAGACAAAACACCTGGGTTACTTAAACCCATTCCCCCTGCAACCTTCCCATTCCAAAGAATCAGAATAGATCTTCTTGGAAGATTTCCGAAATCCTATAGCATTCACCGTTTTTATCAAAATGTATAAATCCCGTTCTAATATACGAGATGTTTGAAATAAGTTATTAACTTCTTTTGAACTAAGTTAAACAACAACACATTGAATAAGTTTTCTTCACGATAGAGACGAGTAAACCGAACCTGAACGATCAACCATCCTGAGCCTGCGGAGAGGAATATTCTAGAGAAGTGAAGCAAGTTTCGCTATATGGCGGAGTCCATTGTTGAAGAAAATGTTTGCCCAATTATAGCGTAAGGAATAGAGAACGGAGATAATGATAGGCTTGGAGGAAAAGAGAGAAACAACCAGTCTCTCGAATTGTCACGTTTATTTTGATCTAAATAAACTTTCAGCCAAATACAAAATATCCGTTTTATTTGTTATATGGAGATATATTCAGGTGTCTTGACCTTATGAACTGCTGTCGTCCTCACATGCGCAGTAGGTGTGGCTTTCATTCTCAACGTACTTGATGGCATAATCTCTGTAACTCCATCCAGACTCCTGGATGTTCTTGCTGTGGATCACCAGGCTGGAACCACGGTCGTTCTGGCAGAACCTTTCATACGTCTGCAGTTTATTCCGGTGAACACGTATTTCTTGGTTGTCATCCGTCACATGGGCTGAGCTCCCCTGGGACAGAATGTATGGGCCATTGTTCGACAGCGCTGTCTCTCGAACTTGAGCGGTTTGCTTAAGCAAGGATTTAAGTTTTTCAAGGGTCGAATCCCCGCTTCTCCTCTTGGTTGGATCACTAGGAAGATTTATGTCGGTTTTTGAGATTGTTTGGTATTCTGATGGCGTTCTTAGGTCGCATGATTCTGGTTTCGAAATTCTTTTTACTGGTTTCTCATTTTCTGGTTTCTTTAAAATTACTAAAGGAAGAGAACGCGAGTGTTTCGTCCTTTGTTTTGATTTCTTAGTTTTGCAGGTATCAACTGATTTCTTTTTACGGAATTTACACGTCTGCTTTGAATATTTTGAGTTGACCGGAATTCTTCTATTGATGCATTTACAATTTTCTTCTTCGTCTGTTAGTTTAGGTTCCATGCGAGTTTGTTGAGCGCATTCAGCAACTTCTGTTTGGACGGAGAATTCATGAGAAGTCATGTTTTTTGATGCCTCACACATTTCACTTGTTTTGTTTTTACGATATTCAAGGCTGAGATCCTCGCATTCCGACATTCTTCTATCCTTGGTCAGAGAATTGGATTGAAGATCTTGTTGTTTTTCAACAAATAATCAGGAATATTTATATAAATATTAAGCTTTCTATTTCCCTTATGAGCATGTATGTGAGGGTATTTGTGTGTTTCTTTTCTTTCCTTCTGTGGTAGTTCCAAGTTTGCCTCAGGTACAGAGTGTGCTATAAAATCCTCCAGTTTGTTCGTAAGAGTTTCAAGCCGCTTCATAATTGTTATAGAATTTTTCGAATGACGATTTCGGTCATGTTCTTTATGTTTTGACATTTTCCATGGTTTGAAGGGCTCCTTTGAACATCTGCTTATCGCTGTTCTCTCCGACCTACACCCGGGGTTGCCTATGAAATGGTCTATGGCTTCATACCTATGCCTCGAAAGACTTTCTCTCACTGAGTTTTTAGAACCCGCGGATGGGGCAGAAAAGGATTCACAAGAAAGTGGGTCATCGCCTCTTCTTATGCCTCTGTTTTTCACCTGGCCAGTGTACCGGGGCATAATGAGGTTCTCCTTATGGCAACAATTTCTCGTCAAATTCGATCTGCGTTTAAAATGTATATTGCACTTATTTGGTTCCTCTGGTAAAAGGTAACACGGACATTCTCTGGGAATCGGCGTGAGACTAAGCTGCGTTCCTATATCGATCAAAGAATTGAGTGTTGAGTGGAATCGTTGGCATGTCTTATCACCACCAGGTGTATTGTTCACTTGACATGAACTTCTGTTATCTCTCTCTTCGCTCCTAGGTATCTCACTATATTTGTTCGTTTCTCTAGGAATACAGCATTTGATTTGCATATTGTTGCATCATGATTAATGCGCCTATTTTTAAAATTATTTATAATATTATTTTTAATATATTTAAAATTTAAATTATAAATTTATTTATTTTTATAAAACAGATTATTAATATAAAATATTATGTACTATAAAACATTTGTATTTTGATACACTAAATACCCTACATGCTTTAAACTTTGATGTGGTAAATAAAGGGAGATTATAGGTGCTACCTAAATTTATAGTTGTCTTATTATTGACTGGTTTAACCTTGTAAGATGGTTGAGACACGTTCTGGAAAGATGCAAGACACGTCTGAGGAGAGGCTCAAGACTGAAGAATCTGCCAAACCGCAGCCCAGTGCAACAATTGGTAGAGATGCAAGTGCCGACCCAGTTGTTTTGAACCCCAACATAGACATCCCCAAATATGATGGAACAGAAGACCCTCGCCCATGGATTGAGTCCCTTGAAGAAATTGGCTTCCTGTACCACTGGGCAGAATATATTATTTCTCGCTATGCAGCCATGAACATGATTGGTAGCGCCAAAACCTGGCTGGACCTACACAAGATAAGTTTTACCAGCTGGGAACATTTCAAGAGCCGCCTAATTCAGGATTTTGGCTCAGACGCCAACAAAGAAGAATTGAAGATGAGGCTGAACAGAATGCAGCAGTGGAATGAACCTGCAATCAGGTTTGCAGAGGATATCCTGGTTCTGTGCAACAAGGTCGACCCCCAAATGGAAGAAGAGAATAAAATAAATTGGGTTATTGGAGGGTTAAAGAAAGAATACTCTTTTGCCCTCTACTTAAACCCTCCTAAGAATACCAACGAACTCCTAAGCTTGTGTAAAAAGATGGATTTGTTTGAAAATAATTATCAAGAACGTATAGAAAAATCAAAGGTTCTATATAATGGACCACGCTCTCCTCGTTCCCACCATCAAGAGCAATGGAAGAACGCTCCGTCGTTCAGAAGACCAGACCAGAACACCTCCAAGCCCCAGGCCCCCGCTCCGAGGTACTACCAGAACACCCCCAAGCCCCAGGCCCCCGCTCCGAGGTACTACCAGAACAAGCCGCTGCCCCAGGTATCTGCCCCTAGACGATTTTACACTCCCATTCCTGAGCCAAAACCGGTCTACCCAAGGAAAACCTACAATAAGAGTCCAGATTCAAACAGGAATAGGACAGAAGACGGGAGACCAATATGTTTCAAGTGTAACAAGCCAGGACACGTAGCGCGGTATTGCAGAGTCAAGTTTGTGAGAATCGTAGAAGAGGACCCCTCAGTTTCCCAAGACAAGAGCCAAGAAAATCTTCAAATGGACGAAAGGAAAGATTATACACGGCCTCGCCTCTATGCGGATGTTTGTAATGACACACAAATGAATATTCCTACACGGAATAGATATTCCGTGTTGGAAGATTTAAACTAAGTGTCGCGCCTGATTCCTTCAATCAAAGCAAGTCGACCATAAATGGAATTAGAAAGTTGGACCCTAGGTACAAAATTAATATTAATGTGGACAAGATAGGGTTATGCGAAGCTTTGATTGATACAGGCGCCGATCTTTCAGTGGTCGACCTAAGAACAGCACTTTTTGCTAGCCGTGAAATAAATAGTCTCACTAAAACGTGTTCAGGACCCGATGGAAAAAAATTAGATATGGTAGGTAGCATTATTTTAGATTTAAAAATTGATGACACTGAATTATCCCACGAATTTGTAGTAATGGACGCGCATCTACGAACTCTTATTCTTGGACGAGATTTCCTTAAAAAAATGAATGCTAAAATTGATTGTAAACGAGAAACAATAAAATATAATTTTATGAGTAATCATGACGTAAGCAATTATGATCTAAAAAAATAAAGAGCACTACAGATACCGTTATACCTAAACTATCTATTAAATTGATTAGGGCCTCAATAGAAGCAGAGGATGGCGAATATGTCATCGAAGAGAACAACAGAATGACTCAAACAAATGGTCTTCGATTGGCAAGAAGTTTGCTTACTGTCACGGATAAGAAAACCCATATCTGGATAACGAACCCTTATCCTCGACCTTTAAAAATCATGAAAGACCAAACATTGGCTTATGGAAGTCTTCCTGCAGGGGTAAATTTTATAGAGAATAAAGAGAAGCAGAATGAAAATGACGAAATACAATTTCAAATAAACAAAAATTTAACATTTAAAGAACAAGAGAGGTTAAAACAAATTTTGGCCAAGTATACTGATTTGTTCTCATCGAGGTTAGGTAGGACCAGTTTGGCAAAACATCAGATTCATACAGAAGACGCAAAACCAATAAAGCACAAGCCTTACCGGGTAAGCGCTAAGGAACGAACCATCATAAAGGATCAAATAGACGAGATGCTCGAAGAAGGAATAATTAGACAATCTTCAAGTCCCTGGTCCTTTCCCGTTATATTGGTCAAAAAACGAGATGGCAAATACAGATTTTGTGTGGACTACAGGAAATTAAATGAAGTAACAGTGAAGGATGTTTATCCAATCCCAAGAATTGATGATGTAATGGATACTCTCCAAGGATCCAAGTACTTCTCAGCAATAGATCTCAAATCGGGATATTGGCAAGTCGAAATTGAAGAGAGAGACAAAGAGAAGACGGCTTTCACTACTGCACATGGGTTATATGAATTCAACGTAATGCCCTTCGGTCTATGCAACGCCCCTGCTACTTTTGAGAGGAACATGGACAATGTCCTCGGAAATCTGAGATGGCAGATTTGCCTTTGCTACCTGGACGATGTAATTATATACAGCTCGGACTTTCCAACCCACATTAAAAGACTTGAAGCTGTCCTCAGATGCTTCAGCGAATCTAATTTAAAACTGAACGCCAAGAAATGCAGATTTGCTTTCGAGGAACTTGAGATCCTTGGACATATAACCAACCAAGAGGGTATAAAACCTGCCGAATATAATATCAAAGCCGTTAGAGATTTTCCTCAGCCCAAGAAGGCCAAAGAAGTGCAATCATTCCTAGGAATGTGCTCATATTATAGAAAATTTATTAAAGATTTCTCATTAATCGCTGACCCATTGACCAGTCTCATCAGAAAAAATGTGCAATTTATCTGGACAGGAAAACAGGAAGAAGCGTTCCAAAACCTTAAAAAAGCTCTTATGAATCCGCCAATTTTAGGTCACTTTGATCCAAATGCAGCCACCTGCATTCACACAGATGCCTCTAACATCGGCTTAGGCGCAACACTAATTCAAAATATCGGTGGCGAAGAGAAGGTAATATCATATTTGAGCCGAACCCTAAGTAAACCTGAGCAAAATTATTCAACCACCGAAAAGGAATGTTTAGCTGTAGTGTGGTCGATATCAAAATTACGGCCCTATTTATATGGAAGGCACTTTAAAATCGTAACTGATCATCACGCACTATGCTGGCTTAAGAATTTAAAAGATCCGACCGGTCGATTAGCACGATGGGCACTGAAGATTCAGGAATATAATTTCGAAATTATACACAAATCGGGAAAAAAACATCTGGACGCTGATGGTCTATCTAGAGGACCCTTACCAGAAAACGAATGGGACGAGGATTATGAAAGACTATTTTTGAATCAAATAATAGACGAAAAGGATGATTTTATTGAGAATATTAAGGAGAACCTTAGTGGAAACAAGCGTTCAATTACACAGAACTTTAAAGAAGAAAATGGGTGTCTCTACAAGAAAAATCCAAATCCTGAAGGCAGAGAATGGTTGCTGGTAGTGCCAAAGAAGAGAAGGAAAGAAATCATGAGTGAATACCACAACCATATGCTGAATGGCCATCTGGGCGTCGCCAGAACCACATACCGATTGAAGAATAAATACTATTGGCCTTCCATGCTGAAAGATGTTTCCGAATTTGTAAAGACGTGCCATCTTTGCCAAAGTCGGAAAGGTTCAAATCAGTTGCCATCTGGACTTCTACAACCTATTCCCCCAGCTAACTACCCTTTTGAAAGAATCGGAATTGACTTTGTTGGCCCCTTGCCATCAACGAAAAGAAGAAGGAAATGGATCATTGTGTTGACGGATTATTATACCAAGTATGCTGAAACAAAGGCAGTACCAGAAGCGACAGTGAAAGAAGTCTCTACATTTTTAATCGAACATATATTTTTACGTCACGGGGCTCCAAGATTTCTTATCAGCGACAGAGGTTCACAATTCACTAGCAATTTGATGAAGGAGGTTATGAAAATGTGCAAAGTTAAACATTGCTTCACAACGAGCTACCACCCCCAGACTAACGGACTAACGGAACGGCTAAATAGAACTTTAATCAATATGATCAGCATGTATGTGAATACGGATCAGAAGAACTGGGACGAAATCCTTCCTTTTATCACCCACGCATATAATACCACAATTCAAGAAACCACAGGCTACTCTCCATTTTTCCTGTTGTTTGGGAGGGAACCCATGTCCCTCTTAGACGACGAGAATATCCCAACGGACAGTACCATGGACGATTACGACGAATATATAGAAAACTACTTAGATAAAATAGCAAGGACGAGACAGGCAGTCATTAACAACACAGAGAAGACTCAGGAAAGAATGAAAAGAAACTATGACAAAAAACACAACGAGAGAATCTATGAACCAGGACATTTAGTGGCAGTTTGGACACCAGTCAGGAAAATCGGAAAATGTGAAAAACTATTGAGAAAATATTTTGGGCCATATCGAATATTAAAGAAGCTGTCCAACGTAAATTACTTAATTGAGCCGAAAGATAATCCTGGCCAAGACCCATTGATTGTCCATGTCTCAAGACTCAAACCCTATTTTGAAAGAATTGATGAGGTCACTCACGAGGACGTGACGACCTCTGGAGAGGGGGAAGTGTTGCATCATGATTAATGCGCCTATTTTTAAAATTATTTATAATATTATTTTTAATATATTTAAAATTTAAATTATAAATTTATTTATTTTTATAAAACAGATTATTAATATAAAATATTATGTACTATAAAACATTTGTATTTTGATACACTAAATACCCTACATGCTTTAAACTTTGATGTGGTAAATAAAGGGAGATTATAGGTGCTACCTAAATTTATAGTTGTCTTATTATTGACTGGTTTAACCTTGTAAGATGGTTGAGACACGTTCTGGAAAGATGCAAGACACGTCTGAGGAGAGACTCAAGACTGAAGAATCTGCCAAACCGCAGCCCAGTGCAACAATATCCTTATTCTCGTTCCTTTCTTCGTTCATACAACCGCCAACGAATGTTAGAGCCTTGCTGGGTTTTCTTTTTGGAAGTTTTTTTCCTTTCACATTTTTTTGATTTCGAATGAATTTTTGAACAACAACATTTACAGCATAATTTCTGAGGAGGTTTGACCTTGCTGATAACCTGATGGTGTTCGGGTTTTTTAACTTCTCCAACTGTTTCATTGCAACACGTGTTTTGGCTGACGTTCACGAAGTCTTGCCTTGACACCCGGTAGTTCTGGATGACCGTGCATTGTTTTCTTTTGCAGAATTTCTGGCTTTTAATTTCTCTTAAACACTCCCCAATATCGATGTTCGACATAATATGTCGTAAAATGAATTTTGAACCCTAAATCAATTTATTAAAATCTGCAACACACATAAACAATATATATTAAGATCAAATATTTACGTATATCGTATTTCAAATAGGAAAACATGAGGCAAAATTTATTGTGAAAAAAGTGAAATTTAAAGAACAGTTGTCTCTACCTCACACAGGAAGTGGCGACTGTTCAGTACAAAATATATATCGAAATTTGAAGAATAACAATTGGAAATCACCGAAGAAAAAAACAAATTGAATTTTGCTTTTTACACATATAGAAAATAGAAGAACTCAAAGATTTAAAAATATATATATACATTTTCTCTTTGCAGTAAATCTTTGATTTTTGTGTGAGCTCCCAAAAATAATTACATTTTATAAATCTCTGTTCAGACTCATTTTAACATACGGTTCAGAAAAATATGTTTCAAATAATTTTCAAATAAAAAATTTATACAAAAATTAAATTCAACACACAATATCAGATATTACTAGAGTATACACAAGACAACTTCGTACAACTGTGTTCACTGTGTTTGGTCAAAACTTATTTAATTACTGATTATAGTGAATAAAAAATGTTTAAAAAATCACTTGACTACTTTATCGCCCGAGGAAAATCAAAAATACAAAAATTCCTTTTATAATAAACTCTTATATAGAGTCAAGACTGTCGTGTTGAACTATACAGATGATACAAACGTTTCTTCAACCAAGGTATATTTCCGCCCTGACTTCTACAACACACAATTTACAACCAACCATGGCAATTTCAAGAGCTTTCACGCAGTGGAGGATCCAAGCTGTGGATTCTACTCATATTTAACTCACTCCAGCATTTCAAGACTACAGACATAGTGACGTCTGTACTGATCCAAGAGGACTGATAGATATATTGCCACGTGGAAAATTAGGGAAGACCAACTTCGGGATGAGACCACAATTTATTTCAGACAAGAACAAACTATGAATGGTAAAAAAAAAAGCAATGAGGGAAGTTTACAGAGTAGCAAAATATAAACGTAAGAAATGATACTCTGCTAATAAAATAATAAATACTTTGTTTCATAGCTTCTTCCTTATGAGAGCTGTGATCCACAGCTTGCACTTATTGTCGATACTGACACGGATATGACGTGCTTCTGCCAAGGATTCCATTGAAGTCTTGGTACTTTGTCCCTAGTACCTTTGCGTCCTTTTTCTTGAGGCGCGAAGAGCGGCTTTGTCGTCGTATCGCCCATAGGGACATCGTCATCTTCGAGGGAAGTCTTGGCTTTGACACGGCGGTGGAATCCTGAAGCCAGACTCCCAAAATGTAGATTACAGCACCCATGGCTTCAAGGTCTTCTCGGCGGTCTTCAGTTTGTCTTCCCTAACTTACCCAGCATCTCCACCAAAATGCCACGTGGAAAATTGGGGAAGACCAACTTCGGGATGAGACAAGAATAACAATTAAAGAAATAACAATTGTTCAGACAAGAACAAACTATGAATGGTAAAAAAATAAGCAATGAGGGAAGTTTACAGAGTAGCAAAATATAAACGTAAGAAATGATACTCTTCTAATAAAATAATAAATAATTTGTTACACTATTATGCTACTAGCGAAGAAATTCGGCTTCGCCTGGTTTGTTTTACGCGAGTGAAAGTTTGCCTAAAATGTGATCTGGAAATATATTGAAACTTGATCGCAAAAATTGGAAGGAAATATAGAAATTATTCCAGTTCCTATTCTCCCTGGCCTTATTTTGATGGAAATCCTGCAGCTCATTACGTCATAGAAACGGCTACGCCTATGTCTGTTCGTTTGAAAGGAAATTCTTTTATCTCGTCTATTTCCGACTTAGAAGTCTTAAATTTTTGTCAACTTGCAATGACATCAGGTTTGAACAAGTGTACTAAATTTCATACTTCTAGGTGTGTGTGTTCACTGTAAGTATATTAAATATTTATTGCAAGGTTTGTAGACAGACAGACAGAACGACAAAAAAATAAGTTGAATATAAAAGATTTTAATGAAAAAAATTAACAAAGTTTATTTCTATTTCTGTGATGAGTTGATCAAAAGGATCATAAGTTTATCAAAAAAGATAAAACCCTAATTCAAAAGTCTTCCATGAAAGCCAAAAGACTTTGACATGACAGAGTCTCCGATAAGTCTCCAGAAGACCTGGTTTAGCCTTGTTTTGAGGCTGTGGTTTCTTAAGAAAGATTCTGCTGCAGCTAAGACTTAGGAATTAAAAACTTGGAACGCTTATAATTGGTATAAATTGGGTATTGCAACATCGATTTGGGTTCCACCATGTGACTTCTAGTCCAAATATTTAGTGAAATATTCTGATTTTACCTTTAGAATTTAAATTCTTCCGATGACCGACCTCCTTTTTCTGAATAATTACTTTGTTGAATATTTAAAAAAAAATTAGTTCCAATAAAAAACATTTATACGAGGGAACATCTCTTTGAGACTCTTTGTGTACGTGAGTGACATTGCTACCAGTCTTTGAGTAACCAGCTGCTTGTTCTGAAGTTGAACCACCTCAGTGTTTGCAAATGTTGAATTGTCAATCTTTCATATAGCGAAGTAAACCTAGCTCTTGTAAACAGTCTTTGTTTGTTCAATATGAACATTCCATATACATCTACACTCATGGACAAAACTTAAGGAAGTTGTACCTTTTATCATGTATATCGGGACAATAACTCTGAAAGATATTACAGTGACCTTTATTGAAGACACACGAGATAACCAATATACACTCATGGACAAAACTTAAGGAAGTTGTACCTCTTACCATGTATATCGGGACAATAACTCTGAAAGATATTACAGTGACCTTTATTGAAGACACACGAGATAACCAAGTGTAAACAACCTGTTTCCTTAAAAAAAAAATTGGACGACCAGCGACATTAGATTTTACACTTCCTTAAGTTTCGTCCATGAGTATGGATTGCTTTCAAGATAACATGAACACACACAGCCGTCTAAAGCCAATTGACTCAATAACTATCAACAAATGACAGGCCAATTTGCAGCAGACCAGGTAATTCACACCACACTGTGGGACCAGGGGCAAGGTGCCTGCGGCTGCTGAGCTGAGCTTCCTGGACCGAGTGAAATGGCTGGACATGTACGGAGTGGACCTCCACATGGTGCTGGTGAGTTCTGGGCTGGCCACAGCTAATATACATTATACAGTTTGTGGGTGACCTGATAAGGTACAATTTGGATTATAGAGTATAAACACAAGGTAATAAGACCAAATCCAAATAAATTAATAGTGTTTGACATTTCGGTAACAGTGCTGTTGCCGAAACGTCACACTACTTATTTATTCGGATTTGGTCTTATTACCTTGTGTTTGTGTGACTTCTTAGTATACTCACCTGACTCCAACAATTTAATTCATTTATCTTAATTCCTATAAGCCTATTTACTTTAATTTAGTTGACTACAATTCAATAGAAAATATTGTAATCCCTTGGGGTGTGGACTTTGTATGTACCATGTGGTACCTCTCCCTTTAATGCCATTTATGGTACATGAATATCATTCTCCTGCTACTTATACAGGTTAGGTTATATACAGTAGAACCTCCATGAGAGGACACCCGCGCTAAAGGACACTCTCTATAAAGGACAGTTTTCATTTGCAAAATTACCATTTTTACTAATGAGCAATGCTCTGGTAAGAGGACACCTCTCCCTAAAGGACATTTTGGCTCTGCAATTAGATGTACAGGGAGTACAAATAAAATTCCAAAATATTGTGAAGACAGCCAGGCTAGACTTTCTATGCACTTCCATAGCGACAGGACCCACCATTAAGTTGACCCACCATCACATCCAGAAACAGCAGAACCTCCATGAGAGGACACCTTTACAAAGGACAGTTTTCATCGACAACATTACTGATGAGAGAAGCGTGGACGCGGCCGCTTGGCGGCGCTGCATGAAGATAACTGACCAATGGGAACGCCCCCCCCCTTCCTGCCGCCGTCATCTTGTATATAGTTTTTAGCCTCCCTTTATTTTCTACTGCTGTGTGCGGTTGCTATCCTTGTGTCATCATATATATCCTTATATTAAATAATAATCCTATATTTATAAAATCACTTATTTGGCTGTTCTTTTGCATCACCGACCCACAACATGGTAGCAGAGCATGGTTAGCTGCATTAAAAAGAACGAAAAGTAAGTGAAACCAAGATGGCGTTGTCTTCCCAAGCGCTTGCCCTGAACGTCGAGAAGCTCACCGGCAGCAATTATCGATCATGGAAATTTAACATGAAGATGCTTCTGATTGAAAGAGGATTATGGGAATGTGTAATTAACAAAGAAACGATCGACGCTGATGAGGATCAAAGAAAATATGAGAAGACAAAAATTAAACAAGAAAAGGCATTGGCAACGATTGCTCTATCAATTTCTACAGAGCAACAAATACACGTTATCGACTGTAAGACTGCAAGTGAAGCCTGGACGACCCTGGAACAAATATTTGAACCGAAATCAAGGGCGCAAATTCTTCAACTCAAGAAACAATTCGTGAACATCAAGTTCATCGAAGAAGAAAATATGATAAATTACCTATCAAGATTAAAGACCTGCAGTGATCATCTCAGAGAAGCGGGATGTGAAGTAAAGGATGAAGATCTGGCATACTCTATGCTAGCTGGACTACCAGACTCCTATGATGGGATTATAATGAACTTTGGCAACATGACGGATGATGAGTTCACGTCATCCAAGGTAAGGCAGGTCCTGCTAACGGAACACGAGAGAAGAAAACCAGAAAAGAGGATTCATCCAAGGAGGTGCTACAGGTAAACAGGCATCAAAATAACAGCAGCACCGACAGTCGAAGAAAATGCTACCGATGCGGGAAGATCGGCCACATCGCCACCAACTGCCGAGGAATGAAGCAAACAACTACTTGGAACCGCGATAATCAGCATTATCAGAGGAAGGTAAACAAATCAGATAACTTCCTGGCTGCACTCAACCTAACGAGCGACGAGGATTCGTGGCTGCTGGACAGCGGAGCAACCAACCATGTATGCAGAAACAAAGACTGGTTTGTTGACCTTCGGGAGGTGTCATCTGATCCTATTATGACTGCGAGTGGGACAACTGAGGCCAAAGCATATGGACACATATTTCTCCAGACGTCTATCCATAATGAAAGCATCGAAATCAAGCTAAACAATGTGTTATACGTCCCAAATGTGCGAAGGAATCTGCTGTCAGTCTCCAAGATAGAAGAAAACGGCAACCGTGTGACCTTTCGTAATATGGTAGCTCGCGTTTTCAACCCAGAAAACAGGATTATAGCGGAAGCGACAAATGTAAATGGCCTCTACATTGTGAAAGGTAAGACCTTAAACTCCAGTAAAACAGCATTTAATAGTGAAAGGGACCATTTTCAGAACAATTCCTTGAGAACGTGGCATCAAAGGTTATGCCATATTGACAGTAACACCATTGAAAAGATGGCGCGGGAGGAGCTGGTAATAGGCTTAGAAATTTCCTCTAGAGACAAAGGCCTATGCGACGATTGTTGTATCGCCAAATCCACTAAAGCGTCACATAAAAACCTAGGCAATATTAGATCAAAACAGACCTTAGAGCTTATCCACACAGATATTTGCGGTCCAATGCCGGTAAAATCAACCGGAGGCAATAGATACTTTCTATCTTTTGTTGATGATTTCTCAAGAAGGATTACTGTGTATCTTCTGAAAAACAAAGATGAGGTATTAAAACATTTCGATATCTATAGAGCCACTGTAGAGAGACAAACTGGTAATAAAATTAAAGTGTTACGATCGGATAATGGACTTGAGTTTTGCAATAGAGATTTTCAAGACAAATTACAAAAACTAGGGATAAAGCATGAACGCACAAACGTGTATTCTCCGCAAATGAACGGTGTGGCAGAACGTGTAAATCGAACACTTTTAGATATGGCCCGCGCTTGTTTACATAGCGCTAATCTCCCCCAAAGATTTTGGGCAGAGGCGGTAAACACAGCTGCTTACATTAAAAACAAATGTTATAATAGTGCTCTAAAAGACAAAGTACCTGATGGACTTTGGTTAGAAAGAAATCCTAGTGTAAGACACCTAAAAGCATTTGGATGTTTGGCATATAGCCATATACCAAGAGAAAGAAGGCGAAAATTAGACCATTGGGCATGTAGATGTATTCTGGTAGGATACTCCACTCAAACACGTGGATATCGTCTCTGGTGCCCAGAATCACAAAAGGTGATTGAAACAAAACATGTTAGATTCGATGAGTCTAAAATTGGACTAGAGTGGACCAAAATAGTCGAAGAGACAGAACCGGAAAGGTACAACCACGTTTGGCTAGAACCTGAGACTAATCATGATAACGACCTAGAGAATGAATTACCGAGTAATTTGGATTCAGTGGGGGTAGAGGACGCTCTACCACAACCCTCCACCTCCAAAAACATTGTTCGAAATCCATATGGGAGAAAAGGTAAACCAAGAGTAGAGTTAAATTTTTTAGATGTTACCAAGCCGCAAAGTTTTGAAGAGGCAGTCCAATCTCCCGAAGCCATGTATTGGAGAAAAGCAATGGAAGATGAGCTTAGAGTGCTTCAGGAACGAGGCACTTGGGAGTTATCAACATTACCGCCGGGAAAGAAACCGATTAGCAGCAGATGGGTGTATAAAGTGAAGACAAATGAGAGCGGAAATGTAGAGCGTTTCAAAGCACGTTTAGTAGCTAGAGGTTTCTCACAGAAACAAGGAATCGATTTCCAGGAAACTTATGCACCTGTTATTAACTTAGCTGTAATAAGAGTTTTGATAACGTTAAGTTTGAACATGAAATGGTACAATAGACATCTCGACGTAGATAACGCTTATCTATATGGCGACTTAGAAGAAGAAATATACATGCTTTTGCCAGAAGGGGTCGAGAGGAAAGATAACGAGGTTTACAAACTGCTTCGACCTACTTACGGCCTGCGACAATCAGGGCGAAATTGGAATTTAACACTCGATCATGCTTTACAAGAGATGGGATTTACACGACTAGAATCCTGTAATTGTATTTATACTTATCTGGATAAGGCAATTATTGCCGTGTATGTAGATGACTTGGCTTTATTTGGTGAGAGTGAAGAGATTTTGCGAATATAGAACAGAAAATTAATGAAAGGTTCCGAGTTAAAAATTTGGGAGCGATCAGGAATTTCTTGGGAGTTCAGATTGACTATCCAGATGAGGAGACTGTAGTACTATCTCAAAGTACGTATGTTAAATCAATCTTACAAAAATTCAACATGATTGAATGTCGACCGGTATCCACACCGTTAGACATTAGTTTTCCAATCTCAAAAGGAGATTGCCCCACAGATGAAGAAGAGAAAGAGAGGATGAAAGCTATTCCATATAGGGAACTAATCGGGTCGCTCCTTTATCTTGCGAATTGTACTAGGCCAGACTTAATGTTTTCTGTTACGAGATTAGCTCAATTCGCCAGCAACCCTGGACGTCGACATTGGCAAGCTGCCAAACACGTCTTAAGATATTTACACGGCAGCTTAAATCTATCTCTCGTTTATCGCCGGACTGATTCCAATGATGTTTGTGCATACAGTGATGCAGATTGGGCTAGCGACATCGATGACAGACGGTCCAATAGTGGGACCGCTATCACTATAGGACATTCCTTAGTCATATGGAAGACTAGCAAACAGAAGTGTGTCTCACTTTCCACAATGGAGGCAGAATATTTAGCGCTATCCCAGACCACTAAGGAAGCAGTTTGGATCGCTACCATCTTGAAAGAATTAAAGTTCTTAACGAATTTTGCCTTTCCCTTGATAATTCATTGCGATAATAGATCCGCTATAGATTTTTCCAAAAATAATGTGGAGAACAACAGATCCAAACACATTGACATAAGATACCATCACATCAGAGAAAGAATAATTAGCGGAGAGATCAAGATTGTCTACATCCCTACAAAGGAGAACCTGGCCGACGTCTTCACCAAGACCCTGAGCAAAGTGGCTCACAAGAACGCCTGTGACTTCATGAACTGTTCTCCTGTCCAGCGCTTCAGTGGGGGAATGATGAGAGAAGCGTGGACGCGGCCGCTTGGCGGCGCTGCATGAAGATAACTGACCAATGGGAACGCCCCCCCCCTTCCTGCCGCCGTCATCTTGTATATAGTTTTTAGCCTCCATTTATTTTCTACTGCTGTGTGCGGTTGCTATCCTTGTGTCATCATATATATCCTTATATTAAATAATAATCCTATATTTATAAAATCACTTATTTGGCTGTTCTTTTGCATCACCGACCCACAACAATTACCTTTCTAACAATTTAGCCACTCTCCAGTAAGAGGACACTTTGGCTCTGTAGCTTGGCTGCTGTATGGCCAAACAAGGAAAGGACAGTTTGGACCTGTGGACAGGTTGACTGGAACACTGGGGGCCTTGAGCTGTGATGAGCAGCACCCTCTCTCCACAATTGTGAGGTTTGAAACTCCTGATGTCATCTATCTACTCCACAGCTATCACATGTTGATTGATTCTCTCTCGTCACATGACCAATCAGCATGCAGTGTCTGCTTAGCCCAGTGGTTACACGGAGGTTCTCTATATTTGATATACACATACGCAGTATAAATCCTGAAATTTCTTTTTTTTTTGTTTGTTTGTTGATTAGATTGGATTATAGATTAGAATCACAAGGTAATAAGACCAAATAACTAAATAATGTGTGATGTTTCAATTACAGTGTTGTTACCAAAACGTCACACACTATTTATTTATTTATTTGTTCTTATTACCTTGTAGTTCTATAATCCAAATTGTGGGCATTATCGTAAATAAGAATACTAAAATATTAAAAGATATTTTTGTGTGCACTCTCTCTTGTAACAATTAACAAACACTAAAAGAATAACATACAATATTTGCTTCATCTTTGTGACAATGGAACCATTGTTGAGAATTCAGCTCTGTTTACTTTTGTAAAATAAAGGATCAACTTCTATTCCATAATCTTCTTCGTTTTTCTTATCTCCACTCAATCATATCAGGGTATCACGCCTGTAAAGCTTGTTGATGGTGTCTGCCGGGGATGAGTAGAGCTCATCAATGGATGAGCCAATACAGTCAATGATGTGGTTTGTAGGTTGACACTTAGTACATAGTGGAAAAACCTTGCAACCATTCTGGAAAGTCATTGTCCGTAGATGACCAGACTTAAGTCTGGAAATCAAGGACTGTTATTCCCTTGGGAGGACAGAACTGTCCCTCCTGCTCTGTACCAGTCATGTGCAGCAGTAGATTTCCATTAGTACAGTAATATACCATTAGTAAACTGAGGAAGTAGCGAACCTTCCCTGCGATTTCTTCACTTCAATACTCCAGTTTGGTAAAACTTTGTACACAATTTGTATGGTCATTCTGCCTAGATACACACAGTTCAACTTATTCAATTCAAACCCCAGAGGATCAATATTTTCTGCTGAATTAAAGTCAATATTGAATTAAAGTGTCGGTTACATTGAAGTAAATGGGATGATTGGGATTTGAAAATTTGGTTGAACTGAGTGTAAGTATTGAATTATAGTTGGTTAAAGTTTTTATTATTATTTTTAATTATCATCCCTAGTACACATGGCCATTATAATCATGGTGGGTAGAAGTTGGCTACCTCTTTTACTGTAAGTGCACCATATGTCGACTTTGCACTTACAAATGTGCCAGAACCCCGTTTGGTTACTTGAACTCGCTGGTGGGGTTGGACTTGTGCAAGAATCGGGGGCCATTGAAGCATTTTTTTTTTAAACATAAAAAAGTGCCCAATGCGGGAATCGAACCCGGGTCGTAGCGGTCGAAAACCACAGTTTAGACTTCCATCCTTCCACCGACCCCCACAAAACTTCTTGTTGACCATTGTGTTACATCAATGCTGTGGTTCCAGGGCCGGGACAACGTCGAGTACTACCTGGGCCTCACTCCCAGCGGCATCCTGGTCATCAGGAACCGCTCCAAGATCAGCGACTACTTCTGGTACCTACCTCTGGGGACTTGCATTCAAATCCTTGACTTGGGGACATAGGAAAACTTCCTCTTATGACAAGGCACAATTTGGATCATAGATTATAAACACAAGGTAATAAGACCAAATCCAAATAAATAAATAGCGTGTGACATTTCGGTAACAGCGTTTTTACTGAAATGTCATACACTATTTATTTGGATTAGGTCTTATTACCTTGTGTTTATAATCCAAATTGTGCCTCATGATAATCATTCTATATACAGTTACGAGCGTCATCATCTCTGTCACCGTTTGCTTTTTTTTTGGAATGGCGCTCTCCTATTGGTTGGCTACGATGGCGCCGCCACTACGCGAGACACTTTGTTTTTGACTTTGCCCCCCCCCCCACTCGCTTTTTGGTTTTTGTAACTATTGTGTTGGAGCGGGTCGCTCCTTAAATAAATGCATATATTAGTTAATAACTAAATGGAATCCTCTCTTTCTTTTTCCCAGTAAGAGACGCCTACGGAAGCCAACAGTACATAGACAGATAAAGCACATAGGCTATAGTTATTAACTAATATATGCATTTATTTAAGGCGCCAATTTATAATTGTAACAAATAGTATTTGAATCAAAACATTCAATCGGGTAAAACACGGGCGTTGCCCGGGTCATTCGGCTAGTAAATCAATATTAGTGATACACCGTATAGTAAACATTACTATAAAATACAATTAGAGTTGCTTCTTGCATGAGTCAAAATTAGATTTCAATGATCAGCATTTATTTACAATTTTAAAAAGTCTAGGCTTTAGCCTGAAGGTTCAGTTGAAGATTCTTCATCTAGAAAGCTAGCCTTTAAAAAATGTAAACAATCGCAGGTCTATATTTAACTCTGATAGTGAAATCCTATTGAGGTTTGCCAGTTTTACTGCAGGCGCTACTTTTTTTTCCATCTCAAAGCAACTTTCTCCTTTCCCTACTGAAGTAAGAAAATAATTGGGAGGGCCTGGCTCATCAGTGGAGAACCCTCCCAGCAGTTGAATCTACCAGATTCCTGAATCTGTTATACTGTTATATTGGGATGTCAATCTGGGATACATCAAGATGTTCTGCTGGCAATTTGGAGACATTCTTGGTGAATGTTACAGTCACACTGCTGTCTCCAACCCCATGGATTCCTCACAGAACTTTACCAAGAATTCCTATAAATTGTTGCATATATAAGCAATCTGGTAGATTAAAGTGGCTGGGGGGAGGGTTCACCACTGATGAGCCAGGCCCCTCCCAATTATTGCTGTAAGGTCATTAGAAAGTTATTTGGAAATGTTTGAAGCATGTATAAGATTGTGCCCAACTGTGTCCCAGGCCCCGAATCACCAAGATCACCTTCAAGGGGAAGTTCTTCATGCTCCGAGTGAGAGGAAGAAATGTAAGTCTCCCTGGTGGCTTCTTTATGGAATGTGAAGTTTATATCCACCTCTCTGTAGATACAACTGTCTAGTGTGGAGCTACTGTAGATAGTGGTTGGCACACATTTTACTGGAAGTATACCACATGTCTACACATGTAGACTTTGTAATTAGAAGTGTGCCAGAGCCCTGTTTGGTTATTTGTACTCATTGGTGGAGTTGGACTTATGCAAGTCTGGTTATTAAAAATTAAAATTGTAATATTATTTATATTCTTCAATAATAAAAAGTGCTCAATTGACTGTTGAAAAACCAAGAACTTATACCACAAGCCCCACATTCAGACTGGGAAAAGGAACAAGACATTGTGACTGTTGGTGTCACAGAACGAGGAGAACACATACGGCTTTGAGCTGCCCAGCAAGCAAGCCTGCAAGCATCTGTGGAAGTGCAGCGTGGAGCACCATGCCTTCTTCAGGTAAACCCTCTGATTGTGATCTCTGCCATACAGACATGTTTAATTAAAAAGGCATATATTGGATCAAAATATAATTTACCATTTGGCTGAATGCCAACCTTTTACAACATATTAATGTCAACAACAAACTCAGCGCTATATGTTATAAAAACCTTTAAAAAGGTTGGTGTTCAGCCAACTGAAATATTGTTAAATAAATAATATTTTGATCCAATATATGTCTTTTTAATTAAAGATCTTAAAACAAGGTAATAAGACCAAATCCAAATAAATAAATAGTGTGTGACGTTTCGGTAACAACGCTGTTACCGAAACATCACACACTATTTATTTATTTAGATTTGGTCTTATTACCTTGTTTTATAATCTATAATCCAAATTGTGCCTTATTAATTAAACATGTCTTTATGGATCGCTCTATTTTCAAAATAAATACAGCGTATGTAAATGGGATGAGGTAAATGTGAGCAGAACAAAGTTGCCTCTCTCTTTTAATAACAGAGAAGATTGAATATTTTATAATGTATCAATTTAAAGGGAGAGGTTGCCTGGATGTAATGAGATCATGGAAATGCTGTGTCACATGTGGTGTCCAGGCTCACCCAAGTCCATGAGATTCCCAGGAACCATGGGAAGTTCTTCACCCTCGGCTCGAGGTTCCGCTACAGGTAAGGAGAGTTGTTCCGGTATTGTCAACACTGTTTGTAGACTTGCCATTACTGTTTACAGTAGAACTACCTCTCTGTTACTGACACCTCATTTCAGAACAAAAGTGTCCTTTATGGAGAGGTGTCCTCTTACTGGAGAGTTGCTAATTTGTAAAAATGGTAATTTTGGAGATGAAAACTATTCTTTGTAGAGAAGTGTCTTCTAGCGGGAATGTCTTCTCATGGAGGTTGTTCTACTGTATTTGCAAATATTAACCAAAACTGTTTTCTGATTTAAAAAAAATCTAACAATAGGCAATCCAACTATTTTTGATTCAACACTTCCAACATTACTATATGGAAATAAGATTGTTGAAGAGATTTTAGCTCCAAAGTTTGCCTTATACATGTAGATACTCACTGTGTTTTATTTTAAAGACTCTTAATAGATTCTGCCACTCTAAGCCTATATCATATAGGTGGGTCATCTTCTGGAAGGACTGGTGAGAGTTTTATCACAGGTTCTTTAGACTTCATAAAACACCTGAATCTTCTGGTCTCTCCTCATTAGAGGTTGGATCAGCCATTTTTGATGGTCACTCAAGGAGGGGGTTGCTCATGGGATGCTTCAGTATTCACTGTATTCTACCACATGTAGTGTGCGGTGTATGACTAGATTGGAGCTTGTCCTAGCCCGGGGGATTGGAGTGAGATGGGGGGTTCACCATGGATATAGATCTCTATAGAGCTAGAGATTTGTACATGTCCTACTGAGTTGAAGTCATGTGATGGTTTTCTGGAAGTTTTTGTTGGCAGGATCCCCCACAACTCTCTCTTATTTTCTTTATTTCAATTCTATGAAATAATTCTTTGGATTGTTGAGTAGAGGCCAAGTTTCCCACCTGCAGGTATTGCAGTACAGTACAAAACTTATTTGAACATGAGATAAATTCATTCATTAAAGATACAATTCGAATTATAAATTAGGAGAGAGAGAAGAATAAATTCTCTCCACCAGGATGGAGCTACATGTTGCTGATAACAACACTTCCCAATAATTTATATATTTGAAAGTTGTTACCTCTATAATCCAAATTACCAAGAAAGTTCAGATCGGACTGTTTGCTCCAGTGGACGGACCCAGAAGCAGGTGGAGGCAGAGTTCCGGACTCCACCCCGCCCTCCTCCCTCTGTGGTCCGGGTCCCCAGCAGGCGATACCAGCGCAGGCAGCCAGATGGCGCTGATGGTAAGTCTAGTTGTTGATTGTTAGTTGTTATCCCAAGGCTCGGGGAATCTAACTCAGTGAGGCAGCCAACAGGGCTCTTGTAAATTCAAATTGCTCATTGACAGCCTTGGACATTTATTGGGAGCTGAGTGAGACCAGATTGATGGTTTTCTTCACATTGTCCTCACTGCCATATTTCTCCAGAACCATCCCAATTGTCGGACCTTCCCATCTCAGTTGGTCAACTCATTCCAGCTATTGAGACATCTCTTAGATACTTTTCACATTTCCTTATTGTGGTTTCCCTATTGTGTGAAGTCAGGATAGAAGAAAGTGACTTCCCATCAAGGGTTCATGTTTGATTAGTTGTCCTTTCTGGTGGCGGAGTGTCCAGGAAGTGGGCAGGGTGGAGCAACCTTTTTTTTGTTAAAATCTCTCTTTATTCCTTTCAAACCTGGTCTATATCTTACAGAAAGTGAATGCTCAACACATCATTACATGAAGCCAATACAACACTAGGCGACTTTATACAATATCTCCCACACCTGTTTCTTCCAATGAATATAAAATACACAAAGATGCTGGTGTCCAGCCATGGTATTCCCACCTGAGGACGGAAACCTCTCCAAGAGCAGAGATCCATCCGAGTGGCAGTCCACCATCTCCATCCCACAGCCGGTACAGCCGTGAGTACTCTACCTGCCTCATGTTTTCTCTCAGCCGTCCAACATTAGTCTCCTTCATGTGAACATTTAAAAAATCCCTAAAAAACCTACTGTAGTCTGTATAAACAAGACTGTTGCTGTACCAGGTCCATGCACAGGTCCAGCTCCGTGCCCATGGTGCTGCCTCTGTCCGACTCTCCCAAAAGCACAAGATCTGCTCCCTGGGAGAACCCGAAACAAAAGTAAGTTGTTCACTGAATATAGAATTATACAGTACAACTACCTCTCTGTAAAGGACAACACCTTGTTGCAGGGCCAAAGTGTTCTTTATAGTGGTGTGTCCTCTTACTAGAGTGTTGTGTATTAGTAAAAAATGGTAATTTTGAAACTGTTCTTTGTAGAGAGGTGTCCTTTAACAAGAGTGTCCTCTTGTGGAGGTTCTAACTATATAAAAAAAGGTTGCACCTAGAGAGAGATCTGTGGGATGAAAAAAAAAATATTTTGAGGGGTTGTTCCATTTTTATCAATTCATTACACAAAAGTAATTTAAAAACTCAATTTTGACCAATGATAATCTTTTTCCACATGGCCTACAAGTGACCTAAAGATTTTGTACAATAAAGTGATAGAGAGGCCAAGATCTCTAGAAAAATATTAGGAAAACAAAATTTAAAAATTATGTTTGGTGACATTTGCTGTTGTTAGTTACATAAAGTCGACTTTTGGTGACTATATTGACAAATATTCGATCTGTTAGTGACCATCACTCATCTAGTGACCCTCCAGTAGCTTCCTTCATCCCTTCTAACCAGATCATTGGAGGTTTTTCTATTTTCCTTCTTCCTTCAATTTTTACCAACATCTTTTCTAATCCATCTTCTCTTCTTCTTCTTTCTTAACTCCACTCAATCATATCAGGGTATCAAGCCTGTAGAGCTTGAGATGGTGTCTGCTGGAAATGAGTAGAGCTCATCAATGGATGAGTCAATACAGTCAATGATGTGGTTTGGGGTTGCAGGTTGACACTTAGTACATAGTGGGAAAACCTTGCAACCGTTCTGGAAAGTCATTGTCCGTAAATGACCAGACTTAAGTCTGGAAACCAAAGACTGTTGTTCTCTTGGGAGAACAGAACTGTCCCTCCTGCTCTGTACCAGTCGTGTGCAGCATTATATTTCTATTCTTGCAGGGTCTTGATGGTACAGAGGTGGTCTCTTTTGTCTAGTTTCTAATCCATTATGTATCTGAAGTAGGACAGTCATTTGGGATTCTAGGGATCTACCGGGCATAATTCCACTAAAGATCCAAACATCTGTCCAGTCCTCCCATGGCACTCTGATGTTGTATCCAGGGGCCTCTACTCCCAGTCAGCTAATCCCTCCCCCCGCTCTATCCGGAGTTTTGGCTCTCAGCCACGGCACCGCAGGGCCTCCTCCAACGACAGTGACCATGGGTCGGAGTGCAGGAGAAGAAGGTAGGCCGACCATGCTGCCTCTGTGTGCACCGACTCACCCTCTGTTCCAGGAGACACAAGCACTGGAAGTCCTCGGACAATGAGAGCGAGACGTCGAGAGGCTCCCGAGCTTCAAGGCATGGGAGAAAACACAGGTACTGGCAGCTTCACTAGCAGCCATTGAACATTTATAATATAATAATATGCTATAATAAGGGCATGGTTATAACAATGGTAAATTATTATCCTAAATGATGTTAAAATAGTTAGGGTTAACTGTAGAAAGAATTGGTGGTTATAACAAAGTTTTGCCTCAACAACATTTACTGATAGCTGCTTGTTTACCATGTCCTCTCATACTGTCAGTGTCCCAGTAGAAGTGTGGTCAGGTGCAAGCACCAGGACAGCGGGAGTGACTCAGACTTCCAGCACAAGCAGAAGAGGAGGAGCAGACGACTCAAGTAAGTGATGTGACCTGGTGATGTGGTGATGTAACTACAACTGTGTTGTCAGCAGTCAGCCGTCCACCCAACCAGACGAGGAATGGCAGGAAGTCACCTACGTCAGCCAATCCAGGTAATTCCTGCCATGGCACATAGGAAGTTCAGTCAAACAATCTCTCTCTCTCCTTATATATATATAGCTACTACAATCAATGGAAGGGGCAGCCATTACACACCAAAGTGATCATCCCTCATCACAAGTAGAGAGAGAGTTTCCATGTAAAAGAGAATGTAAGCTGGGATATTACCTGGTAGTACAGTAGAACTACCTGGTAGTACAGTAGAACTACCTGGTAGTATAGTAGAACAACCTCTCTGTAAAGGACAGCACCTAGTTGCAAGTCCAAAGCGTCCTTCAGTGAGAGGTGTCCTCTTACCGGAGAGATACTAAATGGTAATTTTGACAATGTTAAATGTCCTTTGTAGAGAGGTGTCCTCTAGAGAGAGTATCCTCTTGTGGAGGTTCTACTGTATTTGAGGCCAACTGAGAAGCACAAGAATTACCGACCGTAAACATCCCACTGGGTACAGTCCGCACCTAGGCTCAGGACACTTGGTGACCAGAGTGACTTGAAGGCTGTCTCACACTGAGCAGCCTGTCTCACAGCTTGTTTACAACATTCCTGCCTGGGCTGCTGTCCTCTCAAACATCTTTTCCTCTCGTCAGCCATCATGTTGGGAGAACCATCAATTCTCTTGTTGTTTTTATCCCCTTGTGTAAAGATTACACAAATTCCAGGAGTCCATGCTTCTCGAGCTGTTTGATGATAAGCAACAGTCTCTACCATAGGTTCTACCAGCAGCAGGTAACCTACTAGACTGCTGGAACTATTGTATTTGGCATATACTTAGAGTGGGGAGGAATTATAAAGGAACTCTACCCCTAATCAATTTCTCCATGTGATCTTGTATACATGGGATATAAAATAAGGGAATCCATGTTCCCACAGCCTAAATACATTAGTAGAGTGTTCTGGAGCTGGGAGGGTTCACCACTGATGGCCCTCTGTTTCTCATTGCAGCCAGGTCTGTGGAAATAAGATTTTATTATAAAACTAGCGGATGTACCCGGCTTCGCCCGGGTTTTACCTGAGTAAAGGTTTGTCTAACGAATCTCTCGATAAAGTGAACATTTTTTCCCGGTCCCTTGAAAAATACTCGATAAGTTGAATAAAATCAATATTAATTGGTTCCCTCGGTAATTGGAAGTTAAAGGAATAGTATCTTGCCTTGGAATTGTATCATTATTCTTGCCTCAAATAAATTGCCGTGTCATCCTGAATTTTGTCTTTCCTAATTTTCTACATTACAAAATCATCGTATCATCATGATAATATTTAGAGCAGATTGTTGAATTATAACAGATAAATTAGAATATTTACCTTGATTATTTTTAGGCGAAAAGTTATTTAAAAAATTTTATTTGCTAGAAACCTTCCCAGTACTATACTAAATAACTTCCCAAAGTTTCATGGCGTACCAATGAGTGGTTTGGTCAGGCATAAAGGACACACACACACACATACATTCATTTTTTATATATATAGAATATATTTGAAATATTAATAGAAAATCAGGGTATTAACTGGGTAGATTCAAACCACAATGTTTATTTGAGATTTGTTATTCAACCACTAAATGTTTCCCAACCCACCATTCCCAGCAGTCAGGGTGCAGCAGGATGGAGTGAGTGACAATGGGTGTGGTGTCCAGGGCAGCCAAAGCTGTGGTCAGAGACCTGAGCTCCCACAAGAGCGGGTAAGTAACTGTCAGGATTACAAGGTTGCCACTTGGGACCCCTGACATTTGAGAGGCTGTTCTAAACCACAGACTCAACTCATCCTAGAATTCAGAAGATCAAACAGAAAGGACTTCTTCCTGATCCCTTAAGAGTTCTTGAGAAAATTAAATGTGTGCACAAAACTTCTCATTAGTCAGGACGGACTCACTAAGACTACTTCACAATACCTCGGTAGCCGCCCACATAACTGAAATAGCTCCCTCTCTCTCTCCGACAAAAAAAAAATTCGAAACCCATAGAATATATATATTTCTGATAAGGCACAATTTGGATTATAGATTATAAACACAAGGTAATAAGACCACAAATCCAAATAAATAAATAGTGTGTGACGTTTTGGTAGCAACGCTGTTAACAAAACAGACACCCTATTTATTTATTTGGATTTGTGGTCTTATTACCTTGTGTTTATAATCTATAATCCAGATTGTGCCTTATCAATCACCAAGTTGGTTATAACAATGATATTTTCTCAATGGAAAGGAATTGGGGATGATTTGCTAGGGGAAGGTTCACTATATTGGTGTAGTACTGGAGTCTGTCTCTATTTAAGGCCTGGAAAGTTGGTTCTGGGACATAAGAAATATTCTACAGAGGTCCACCATTGGGATAGAGTGTTCAAGTATTTGATAAGACTCAATTTGGATTATAAACACAAGGTAATAAATCCAACTAAATAAATAGTATGAGGTGGGAAACAGTATAAACAGGTGAGATATAACACCTACTTACCCACACTCTTTCCCCCACTTCATACCACCCTAATACTATCTCCTCCATTCAGTATTTTTTCTGAAGATGGTAATAACACTGTTACCGAAACGTCACACACTATGTATTTATTTGGATTTGGTCTTATTACCTTGTGTTTGTTCAAGTATTTGATCAGGCTCACCAATCCAATATAATATAATGCTGCTTGTGATTGTAAAACGACATTTTCTGTTTATCATTACTCTTCACAATTCACCCTTTCATACCTCATCCCTAAGGTTAGAAATAATCGTTATTTCTCCTTGGAATAAATTTTGATTTTTGTTGAAAAGAAACACATGCAGGATAGTTTTCAAATGTCGTTTTACAATCACCAAACCAATGTTGTTGTGAAAGTAGCTCCACATCTATAGCCTCCAATTCTACCTACCTAGGCTACATTGTGTCGAGGCAGGCTAGCTCCATGTTGTCTGGTGTGTCAGGTATGTCAACTCCGGGGTTTGACACGGAGTCTGAAGCCGTCCACCTCCAGGCCAGGAAGCACAGAAGGTGCCTGCCATCTTAGCTTTGGTGTTGTAATGTGTCAACGGAAGTGTTCAGATAGATTTATTCCCAGCATGTGTGGCGACATTTTTACTTGTACCTGGAAGGATTTTAAGGAATGAAAAGCTATCTTATACATTGCCAGGCTTTGCTTATCATGCTATAAATAAAGAAATAATATTTCCATTAAAGATTCTGTGAGATGATGGCAAATTGATTCAATTTATAATCACAATCAGTGAGAGAAATGTCACCACCATGTCATGACTATGTCACCACTATGTTGTCACCACTATATATCGTGCCAGGAGGAGCAGATCCCGCTCCAAGTCTCCAGAGTCCATGAAGATGATCCCGGAGGAGGTGAAGCGGCACATCATGTGAGTGATCTGGTCCTTTGGTCCATGTGTCTTCTTCTTCTTTCTTTTCTCCACTTAATCATATTAGGATATCAAGTTGTGACCCTTGATGGTGTCTGTTTGACAACCATCATGACTGGGTGAAGTAGAATGCCTTTGTCATTAAGACTGGAAGCACTACACAGTGGCAGGCCAACTTAGCTCCAAAAGAAATGGCCGCCTCTGACATGAGGAACAGACACCATGTGCAGCCGCTCCTAACAAGGAGCACAAACGCTGCTCATCCTGTATCCCTGGATTAGGAGCCCTTACAGGGTACTATCAGCCAGGCCAGCTGAGCCCAGGTTTTTTAGTGAGCTTGTTACTGCCCCCCCTCCTCCTTTTCAACCGGGCTTGGGACCGGCAAAGGCGGAGTTTGGTGTGTGGTGTGACAGCCACGTGATGTGACAGCAGTTTGACAGCCATGTGATGTGACAGCAGTTTGACAGCCATGTGATGTGACAGCAGTTTGACAGCCATGTGGTGTGACAGCAGTGTGATGATGTGACAGGTACAAGCTGGTGGACAGCACCACTCTGACGGAGGAAGAGAAGAAGAACATCCAGTACACCAAGGTGGAGTGAGTCAACGCCATGTATACCAACAAATAGAATGTACAGGTGGTACCACATGTCTGATGTTTCACACCATTGAATACTATAAAGTACTGAGTCTTTACTGAAGTAGCTGTAAGTTCAGTAATTTACTAATCCATTCAGTATTTTTCTCTGAATATGGTAACAATGATGTTACTGAAACATCACACATTATTTATTTAGATGTGATATCTTTTAGTGTATCTAATCTATAATCCAAGTTGTACCGGGTGGTGGAACAAAACTTCTCCAGAGAGTGAAGCAGAAAGCCATTGGCAACTTCCAATTGTGAGGTCTGTGGATTCTTTGTTCCTAACAGAACTCTGGACTTGTAGCATTTTCCTGATATGACACCAAAATGGAATTTGATTCACCTCACTCCTGGTTTGTAATTTCTCTCCTTGATCAGTAATTACAAGGTATGTAAGTTCCCAGGGCAGTATAATATTTTCAGCAGTGTGTCTATGGTATCTCGCACCTTGGCTCATCAACTACTGACATCACACCTTTACATTTTTTATACCTTTCAAAAGCCGTCGTTCTTTTAAAAGCCTCTTCTCTGAACGCTTCTTGAATCATTAGCAAACTTTCAGAAACCGATTGAACCAATTTGAAACAAAATTTCAAACACACCTGTAGTTCCATTAAAAATTCCATCGCAAAACTCGCTGAGTGGCTAAAGCTACGTTTGTTTTAGATAGAAATTTCTTGAACAATGAAAATAGCATTTTTATTTTTTTTCTCGGGTAGCTCAATCTTTCAACATAATATTATATAAAAGCAGTCAATTTTATTTAAAATCTTTCTATTTTTTTTAATAAGCGGGTCCGGGAACTTAATGATCATACCTTATATAAAACCCCTAATTGAACAAAATTATTGATTATTGGACACTAAAATGCAACTTTAGTAGAAGCAAAAAGTTTTGCCTCAAAAACTAAAATTTCATTAAATGTTAAAGAAAAAGCATTTCTCTTCATGATACCTTTTCAAAAGACACAATGTGCCAAGTTGTACTGAAATGTGAGAAAAGCACCAATCCAAGATGGACATTATGAATGCCACATTAGGAACTACATACATCCAATGTCTGTCCAACCACCCTCAGCAGCTTCAACTGGTGTTGACAACTCCATTACATACTTCTTAGAATCTAAATTGTACTTTATCTAATTGTGGAAAGTTATCAGAGAAAATGGAATTACACTAGAACCTCCCTTTAGCGGACACCCCGCTAGTGGACACCTCTCCACAAAGGACAGTTTTCATTTGCAAAATTACCATTTTTACAATTTAGCAAATTTCCAGTAAGAGGGCACCTTTCCCTAAAGAACACTTTGGCTCAGCAATTAGGTGTTGTCCTTTACAGGGAGGTAGTTCTACTGTATATTTTAGGAGTGAGCAACTTCCATACCATTATAACTTTAAAACCAAGCATTCCTTGTTGACCTGAGTGTGTGCAGAGCTGACAATCGGCTGTTCAAGATCCGGTACAGTCCGTCCACAGGCCGGCCTCGCTACAAGGTCAGCAAGATCCCTCCCAAGTAAGTCCGTCACAAGCTGTGTACTCCAGGGTGGGCTTACTTAGCTGTGTACCCATGGTGGGCTTACTTAGCTGTGTAATGGTAAACTATTTACAAAAGAAATACTGGGTGTTGTAGTGGACTAATTTAAAACTACAAATATTGAAAAGTAATAATCACTCACCCTAATGCATGCTGCGCATGCACACGCTGATATTTCTTTTGTAGATAAACACAAGATAATAGGACAAAATCCAAATAAATAATTAGTGTGTGACGTTTTGGTATGTTGTTACCGAAACCTCACACACTATTTATTTATTTGGATTAGGTCTTATTACCTTGTGTTTATAATCCAAATTGTACCTTATCTTTTGTAGATAGTTTCTCCCGTCCTATCTCCATCAGAAGTCTAGATAGCAGACTTGCCCAAAAGCTAGATTTTATTTACTTAAATTAACCAATTGTTAATTTTGTATTGTAAGTTTGTATAAAATACTTTAACACCCAATTTAATCTAATTGAAGTGAGGTACCCATGTGGAGGAACTTACAGTGGAACCTCCGTGTAACACCAGTTGTTAAGTCCCAGTTGATGTTGGAGCAGAGAGGACGAGGTGACCTCCAGGACAGCCAACAAGGTGACACTGCCCAGGCTGGTGGCTGCCACCTCTGAAGTTCCGTGAGTACAAACATGCGGCCATTGTAGGACATAGCACACCATGGACCCAGAACTTTACACACCCAAGATAGAGGACATTGCTGTGATAGAGATGTACGGAGACATCTGTTCATTGGACACAACCATAACATATAGCACACCATCTCTGTATAAGAAATAAAAATTTTTATAAATAAGACAATCCTAATAATACCATCCTTACTGCTATTGTAGATGGCACGCTATCACCTTGTAATTAATTCATGTCTAACTGGCCTTTATTGTTTGTGGAAGAACATTGCTCTATGGGCTCGAAAAACATTTTCCCACTCAGCAAATGTCGCAAGAACAGTACACGACTCTCTTCTTATAAGGAACATTCCACCCATGTACTGTACCATACCTGCCCAGCATGTTAGCACAAAGATTCTTCAACCATCCAAGGATGGTGTGGTAGCGCCCCGAGTGTTGGTTGGGATTGGCTCTGATTGGTCTATTGATTAGAAACATCAAAATCAATTGAATAATCGTGAAATTTCAGTAACATTGGTTCTCACTGAAATATCCTGGTCAATTTATGGAGTTGGTCTTGTGTTTTGTTCAGATAGAGGCTACCCCACTGGAAAACATTTTTTTCCTGTAGTAGTAGACTTTCCACATATTTATCTTCTATCATTGTTTGGTTTTCTTGTGTTAACTCTGGCTGATGTGTGATGCAGGACGTCGGAGAACTTCCATGCAGCCAGGCCGGTGAGTCTTGTTGGTTCCTGAGTGTTTACACCAGCTGGTGTAACATCTGGGTCATCCAAACTGTGTCGAACCTTGGAGCTGTGGAACCTTGTACACAAGTCTTCTACTTTAAAATAATTATTATAAGCACAAGGCAATAAGACACCAAATAAATAAATGGTGTGTGATGTAACAGCGTTGTTACCATCATCAGACTTTCATCCATTCATTACTTTTACCTAACGATGGTAACAATCATGTTACTAAAACGTCACACCATTTATTTGGTCTTTTATCCTTGTGTATGTAAAGAGGAGATTTTCTCTGTAGTGCTAATTATAAAAATCTCTGAGAGGAGAGACACACAATGATGTAGCCTCTAGAGTCACACACACACACAATGGTGTAGCCTCTAGTGTCACACACACACACAATGGTGTAGCCTCGAGTGTCACACACACACACAATGGTGTAGCCTCTAGTGTCATACACACACAATGGTGTAGCCTCTAGTGTCACACACCCACAATGGTGTAGCCTCTAGTGTCACACACCCACAATGGTGTAGCCTCTAGTGTCACACACCCACAATGGTGTAGCCTCTAGTGTCACACACACACAATGGTGCAGCCTCTAGTGTCATACACACACAATGAGGACACACAATGGTGTAGCCTCTACATAGTGTTGTAGTTTACAAGAGAGATTGGTGTGGGTGCAGGACCAGAACGGCAGCAGCACCCTGGAGACCAGGTAAGTTGACCACACAATCTACCCATTGTTGTTGTTTCTTATCCCCTTGTACAAAGATTACACAAATTCCATGAGTCCATGGAACCCATTGTTGTGGAAGCCCTGAGAATTCAATGGAGAAATGGATTTATTGATGAAATGATTGAAAGTTGGTTCACACAGTGGCTGACAGGGATGTTCGCTGGGATCCAAGGTCACTTTTAGGTCGGAGGTATCCAGTCCGAGTTTTGTGACAACACCTGAATGGTTAACTGCCCCATGCTAGCAGTAAGTTCTCAGCCGTCATATAAATGGCCTCACCAACTCTGGGAGATATAGGAACTGGCCAGGAATTAATTATTGTGGATAAATAAATAACTGGGATTGGTTTTTGTCCTGGTATCATTGTTGGGAATTCCTCACAGCACACACCATGTGATAGCCAAAGTTATCTAAATTGTCATGCGGGGGCGTTAGACCAAACCTGCCATTGTTCTCTTCTATAAATTGAAAGCAATTCACTTGGGAATGAATTCCACTTTTCATTACCAAAAGTGTTGAAGAGAAAATTGATGAAAACACACAGACCTATTATAGGCAGTTACTCTTTCATTGACCTACATTGACGGAATTTTGATGTGATTTCTTGTTGAAGTTGTGTTGAGAAACTGGACATTTGGTGATAGAGCAAATGTATCAATTTATAATTCAATGCATAGAAGAACCAACATGTTTTTATGAGATCCAAGGCTACAGATGCACTTAGCAATTTTTTAATGTTCTGCAATTGTTTACACATCATAGTCCCTAGGTAGGGCACTCCTAGGTGCCATATTCTGGAGCAGGGCAAACAGGAAGCAATAGCTATCTGGGTCAGAATCTGATGGAATGCAGTGCAATCTTTGTTTCCATGTTGTCTGATGACATTGGTTCTATGAGATTTGATGGGTTCAATGCCATTGATGCTGAAAGAGAGCTGTCAAATGTACGTTCTGACAACGACTGCATGACAGGACGGCCCGGACCTGCCACACTCCCAAAGTCACCTTCCAGCAAAGTCCCAGGCTGGCCAGGGTGAGTTGTCCACACAGCTTGGTCCGTTAATTATCCCTAGTACACATGGTACAAGCCATGGGTAGAAGTTGGCGACTGCTTTTACTGTAAGTGCACCACATGTCTACACATGTGAAAAGCAGTTCGACTTTTACACTTACAAATGTGCCAGAGCCCCGTTTGGTTGCTTGCATTCGCTGGTGGGGTTGGACTTTTGACTACATCTTTCTAAAGGACAACACCTAGTTGCAGGCCAAATTGTCCTTATGGGAGAGGTGTCCTCAAACCAGAGCAACTATTTGGTAAAAATGACAATTTGGCCAATGGAAGTTGTCCAAAAGACAGTTCTCTACAAAATAGAGAGGTGTCAGCTAGTGGGAGTATTGGAGGTTCTATCTACTGGGTTAAAAAATGATTTCGTTAAATTGTTCATATAATTCTTTTTTTTTAATCATTACCCCTGGTTCACCTGGTGCAGCCCATCACGATGCTTTTACCATAAGTTCATCACATGTTTGCACATACAGAAGGAACAGGGATGGTGGGGTTAGTGTGTGCCAACATGGATGGTGGGGTTAGTGTGTGCCAACATGGATGGTGGGGTTAGTGTGTGCCAACATGGATGGTGGGGTTAATGTGTGCCAACATGGATGGTGGGGTTAATGTGTGCCAACATGGATGGTGGGATTAATGTGTGCCAACATGGATGGTGGGGTTAGTGTGTGCCAACATGGATGGTGGGATTAATGTGTGCCAACATGGATGGTGGGGTTAATGTGTGCCAACATGGATGGTGGGGTTAGTGTGTGCCAACATGGATGGTGGGATTAATGTGTGCCAACATGGATGGTGGGGTTAATGTGTGCCAACATGGATGGTGGGATTAATGTGTGCCAACATGGATGGTGGAGTTAATGTGTGCCAACATGGATGGTGGGGTTAATGTGTGCCAACATGGATGGTGGGATTAATGTGTGCCAACATGGATGGTGGGGTTAATGTGTGCCAACATGGATGGTGGTGGGTGCAGGTAGCCGTGTCATCTGACGTTCTGCTGCAGAAGTCCCGCAGTGCCCACGAGATGAGCACGGAGCTCTGACTGAGTGGTGTATATAACTGTACAGCTATAATAAACACTGGTCTCCAGACTCGCTGTTGTGACATTGGACTGCACATTACATTTTACAAACTCTTTTAACACAGACACTCAATTATTTTAAAAGATTTTAATTGGAAAGTTTTCAAGAGAGAAACACAGAATGGTTCATTCAAAATATCGTCCCTCGCTAGCTGCACATCTTTACATGAATACTGCGGCGATAAAACGACACATCTCTACATGAATACTGCGGCGATAAAACGACACATCTTTACATGAATACTGCGGCGGTAAAACGACACATATTTACATGAATACTGCGGCGGTAAAACGACACATCTTTACATGAATACTGCAGCGATAAAACGACACATCTTTACATGAATACTGCGGCGATAAAACGACACATCTTTACATGAATACTGCGGCGGTAAAACGACACATCTTTACATGAATACTGCGGCGGTAAAACGACACATCTTTACATGTGCGGCGATAAAACGACACATCTTTACATGAATACTGCGGCGATAAAACGACACATCTTTACATGAATACTGCGGCGGTAAAACGACACATATTTACATGAATACTGCGGCGGTAAAACGACACATCTTTACATGAATACTGCAGCGATAAAACGACACATCTTTACATGAATACTGCGGCGATAAAACGACACATCTTTACATGAATACTGCGGCGGTAAAACGACACATCTTTACATGAATACTGCGGCGGTAAAACGACACATCTTTACATGTGCGGCGATAAAACGACACATCTTTACATGAATACTGCGGCGATAAAACGACACATCTTTACATGAATACTGCGGCGGTAAAACGACACATCTTTACATGAATACTGCGGCGATAAAACGACACATCTTTACATGAATACTGCGGCGATAAAACGACACATCTTTACATGAATACTGCGGCGATAAAACGACACATCTTTACATGAATACTGCGGCGATAAAACGACACATCTTTACATGAATACTGCGGCGGTAAAACGACACATCTTTACATGAATACTGCAGCGATAAAACGACACATCTTTACATGAATACTGCGGCGATAAAACGACACATCTTTACATGAATACTGCGGCGGTAAAACGACAAGTCTTTTGACTGAAGCCATTCATCCATTTTGTTCTTCCATGAAATTGGCCAAGTCTATCAACTGTGGCAATCTGAAGGGCCTGGTGGATACGACAGGTTGGTGGCAGATTCCAGTGTTCTGACGGTGTCCTGGAAGATGGAAGTGTGATGTAGCATCACTTGTTCCCATTCAAACAAGGCAGGGTCCAAGCTGTTGTCAGTTTTGCCCAGCAGCTAAGAATACGTTATTCCTTTTTGAAGCCGCCAAACATGGAGCATTATCTTCTTTCTGAAGCCATTTGGCCGTCCAGTCAATGATGCTGTTTTATAAAGCCAAGATTTTTGGCGTTTAGGATTCTGTAAAATACCCACCTCAATGCCAGTATCAATTCGATAGCGAAAACTTCCATGTACCGCAGAAACAAAATTTCAGAAATGGCTCTTCGACTTTCCATCAGTCAACAAACCATTTTCCTTCCTTTCGATTTTTCCCCATGGCATGGAAGCGTTCGGCAATACCTTGGCGAGTCATATCTTCGTTGTTGGGTTTTCCATATCACATCATCCAATGGTCCTGCAG